>JBBPDC010000001.1:34808174-34824193 GCA_037974485.1 Hemigrammopetersius urotaenia
AGAACAGGGCAAAATCAGGACACAAACATGAACCGAAAAGCAGTGGCCCTAACCGGCCACTGACCTAGCCGTGACAATATTACACAAAAATAAAATATTGTATCAGCCAATAATTGTAAATTTAGCTGAATTTATATTTGGATTACTCTTTGTTTGTAGTAAATTATATATTTTAGTCATTTAGAACTAAAACTATAAAAAAAAACATATTGAAAAAAGCAAAAAAACAAATGTGGAGAATATTTGCAGGTTCCGCGTTGTTTCAGATATTTCTGCATAAAACAATCAGTTTTTTTTTTTTTAAATCCACGTGTGATTGGATCCACAAGTCCTGATCCGTGTAAACTGTATATTTAAAAAAACACACACTTACCCTCTCAACTGTTTTTCCTTACTTGTGTATTAAACTCTTTATTTCTTTTTGACAGGTTTTGTTGAGGTGTGAAACTCAGCTAGCAGTAGCTTGGTTAAAAGCAGATGTTGATTTGAGTTTAGCTCTACAGGTATGAAGATCAGATGTGGACTTTAAGCACTGATGTACGTGAAAGTGATCATTCGGTCATACGTGCACAGACAGTGTGAACAGCACGAAATTCAACCTCTGCATTTAACCCATTCACCAAGTGAAGCAGGGGGCAGCCATGAACACGGCGCCTGGTGAGCAGTGTCCACACAGTACCTTGCTCAGGGTACCTCAGAGGTGCCAAGCAGTCTTAGGAATCGAACCTGGACTCTCTGATCGCAGGGCGAATGCCCTAACCACTAGACTACCAGCTGCCCCTGAGTGTCTGCTAAATGGCATAAACATAATACCGGGTTATCTTAGCTCATCTTATTTTATCTTATCTCACAATACCATACACACACACACACACACACACACACACACACACACACACTTCTAAAGATTAATGTAAGGCCAAAGCTCTCACCAAGCTTTGGCCAACAAAACTAACCTGTTTGTGTTGTACTTTTTGATATGCGTTGTGTTTTTGTTGGGCTCTTTGATGTGGTAGGATTGATCTCGCGAAAACTGGGAGCCTCTTTGTTTCTCCTCGTATCCCTGTGAGCTGTCTGATCCCACCATGCAGTGCGACATGGAATCTCTGGGGTCACTGTCATCTGGGCAGACTGGGCAACTCACAAGAGAGAGCCTTGCTGGATTTCTCCTACGTGAGCCAGCTCTCCAGATGGCCTCAAAGAGCCACATGCAGCCAATATTTTAGCCCCAACACAAAAAAGGAGGCAAATGCACTCTAAATATTTTATAGATAATCTAAATTTCAGCTGCACTGAAGGAATGGCAGATATTGCTTATCATAGTGGAACATTTAAAAAAGCTTTTCTAGTATTTTCTAGAATACCATGAACACTAACATTGTTTTCTCTCTCCTGATGAGTGATGAAGGTTTGAGAGAGCAGCAGAGATGAAGTGGCTGATTGTTATGCTGTGCTTTTGGAATGGAATCTGAAATCAAGACCAAATTGTTTTACAAAGCTTAATTTGGTGAGTTTTGAAATCATCCAAAAGTAAAATTGTGGATTACTTCTAAACTCTTGATTTGATTTGATTAATCCACATCAGTAATGGAGGTATGTGTCTGTCCTGGAGAAGTTTGGGATAGGGATACTAACTCTGTTGACTAAAAAAGATGCCTGTTTACTTTGTGGCTTTTTAATGTGAGATATTTTGTCTGCGCATCAACAGTGGTGTGAATGCTTGATGTAACTGATGCCTAATTTGTACACAAACTGCAGGGGCAGTTTCCATCACAGTCTGTGTCTTTAGAAATCATTAATCTCTAATTAGGGCCAGTTGGGACCAGCAGTTAGAAGGTTAAAGAGGTTCTGACAGCCCTAATCATTGCTCAGGAAGCTGAAAATATATGCAAAGTCTCAGCAGATGGGGTGAGATTGGCCTCTGCCAAGTGATAACTGTTATTCTTTTGCACCTTCAAAGCTGTCATCCTAATAGGCACATTTTGAATGTATTAATGCTCTAGTTACACTGCCCACATAGTCCCTAATGATATCTTAGCCATGCCGTGTAAACCAAACAATTAACTTGGATTACCTGGTAATGATAGAAACGTTCGACTTGATCTCTTCATACAAAATATGAACACTGGCCCTACAAGTGAAGCCCCAGCACAGCTTTCAAGCTAAAGTAATGTATTTTTTAACCTTTCTTAAATCAGAATCAGAATCAGAATTGTGTTTATTGGACAAGTATGTGAGCGAACACATACAAGGAATTTGATTCCGGTAGATGGTGTCTCTCAAGCACAACAGTATAAAAAACAACAACAATATTAAAATATACAATGAACAATATACTGAGCAAATATAATATACAATAATATACAGTCTACAATATGAATACGTAATATGGATTTATATTTATAAATTTAAGATAAATGTTAACAAATGCATATAAGTATTTTTGTACATATATGTTTATACTATTTATAAATATAACTATATGTATGAATATACATATGTATATATATGAATATAAATGAACAATGAACAATACAATAAAATAAACGATCTAAATCTTATATACAGAAAATACAATATTACAGAAGTATATAAAAAGAGTGTACATGAAGTGCACACTCTGGTACACTCTTCATACCAAGTTTTTGAAAAACCAAAAAGGAGGTCTGAGACATAACATAAGTTGCCTGAGCAAAAATTATGACATTTATATTTTGTTTTATTGTTTTGCAGTATATTTAAACTAAATAAAACACATATCCAAATTTGGCAGGACATGTATACGTAAGCTCCTCACATTGTGACAGTCCTGATGTTCACTACCCCTTGTGTATGACCTTTAAATACTCCATTTGTTGTATTTAAGAGCAGTGAGGAAGAGAAAAATCTGTAGCTTGGATGAAAGAAGTCCTCTAAGAAGTTCAGGTTATGTTCCTTCATAATAACTACAAGGTACTGTTTCCCACTTTCATCAATACTGAAATGTGTCTTTTGACAAAATTGTACAGACAGTATGTATTTCATATTAAAAGTGCTGCACTGTGGTAACTGGCTTTGTGTCACATTTACAGATTTAAGTGTGGGCTGATACAGTCTGATACAGGCCGAAATCACTGATACTGGAAAAACTTTAATATGTAATTAACTGGATGCAATGTACCACAAGGAGTGAAACACAAATAAAAAAAGTGGTATTCCTGACTGCAACATGTCTAGAAATATATCACATTTTTTGTTTCACTCTTTCTTGTCTTGTGCAATGTGTTAATCACATTACAATAATTTAACATTGTTTTAAGAAACCCGAAGAAAGCACCCCACTTCACCAGAAAACAGAATGAATGAATGAATGAATGAATGAATGAATGAATAAATAAATAAATAAATAAATCTCTCCAAGGCTATGGCACAAGACAGTTTGTTTACTTCTAGCACTTGAGAAATGGATCTATACATTTTCAAAGCCATCAGTTTTGTTTTTGAAAGCTGCAGTGCGAGAGTGACTTCATGTGTAAGAACAAGAATTCCAAGGACATCTGTAATTAACTTCATTTTCACATTTTCCTTTCTGTCTTACTAATGAATCTTTTACTTAATGGATGTCCACTTTCAGTCAATTTACTTTTAACTTTATTACCTTACTTAGAGTTTCTCAGTCAGTAATCAGCATAAAGTTCTCGGAACAAAGACCTGGACAAATCTGATGTTTTCAACAGAACCAGCAGGGGCAGCTGAACCCAAAAGTTAAATGTATCCCTGAACCTTTTTTTAAAAGTCTAGTTTGCTACATTTCTGAGTCCCTCAAGGCAAAGGTAAATGAAGGTTAGCAGTGGCCTATGGCTGCACTGACAGTGAGTGGTAGAGAGAGAAAGAAAGAGAGAGAGAGAGGGAGGGAGGGGGAGATAAGCCTTAAAAAAATATCAGTGTTTCTCCGTAGCAAGTTTCTCTTCTTGATCTTCACCTTTTACACAATCAGAACACTGTATATCTTTATGCTTTAATTAGGTTCTATAAATGAAATTCAGCAGTTAGTAATCAGAACTGGTTTTGGTCCAATGCGGGCCAACATCACTAATACTGGGAAAAACCTGAACCACCACATTAATACATAGCAATATATCAAAGCTGTGGTTTAAATGGCACCATACTCCCTACACAGTCCTCCCTACATAAGAATTAAAATACAGGCTCCTTAATAGTGTATATACCATCTAACAAACAGCTTCCTGGAGCTTTCCTTCCTCAGGTAAGTGACTGGCCATCCACATTATTTAAAATAGAATGTGATTTATCAGACCAGGCTTCATTCTTTTATGTTCTGTGAGCTTTGAGCCCTGTGACCTTGGTCCTCGGACCACTTTGGTAGGTATTACCCACTGCATACAGAGAACTACATTTAGGAAATATTTGAATCCAATCACCTAGCCTTCACAGTTTGGCCCTTGTCAAAGATACCTGCTTAAATCAAACAAAAATGGATTAATTTGCTGTCTATTACAGTATATCCCGCTCCTTGATAGATGCCACTTGGACAAAATCAGTGTTATTCACGTCACCTTTCGGTGATATTAATGTTGACTCCACTAAATTCTTTTTTGCATTTAAGCCATTCACTCATGTGAAGCAGCGGGCAGCCATGAGCACGGCGTCCAGGGAGCAGAGTGTGGGGACGGTACCTTACTCAAGAGCACCTCAGTGGTGCCGCTGGCAGTCTTAGGATTGCAACCAATGACTTCCTCATCACAGGGGCAATGCTCTAATCACTGGACCAACAGCTGCTGTATTTGTATACTTGTGCATGTGTGTGTGTGTGTGTGTGTGTGTGTGTGTGTGTGTGAGCAAATTAGTTTATATTTGAATAACGAGTTAGAAATGGTTATACTGCATTTTCTAGAAATTCTTCTAAATATTATACGTTCATATGAGTGCTCTTGAGTGTCAGGGTATAGAAAGACTGCTTTTGTGAATAAAAGTGAAGACTGGATGACAACTCTGAACTCTGCCTTCTGCCAAGGTAGCATTAGCTAAAGTTCACTGCATTTTAAATGAACAGGACAGATAGTATTGATATTTGCCTGATCACCCCTCTCCTGTTTGCTGCTCATTTCTTCGGCATTTGTGATTTACATGGGCCGTAATTTATGTCTATCCACAGAAATAATCCCAAAATATAAATTCCGCAGTCATGTTAGTAATAAACCAATTAATCACACCACTATGCCAAGTCATACTGCAGTAAAGTCACATTGAAAAATCAAAAATCAAAAAGTCAAAAGCATTCCTACACATTAAAATTCACTGCATGCATTTTCGTGAAAGGCCACAGATTATACATATCTATACAACACAAGTGCCACACATTTCTTGCTGATGGGAAGCATTCTTCTAGTGTGTGGAAGGTCCTCAGATGGGGGCAGGGAGAGCAGATGCAGTCCACAGGTAATTAATTCATCATTAGCCTTTCTTTGGTAAACACAAAGCCACAATTGCAATGTTCCTTTAACCTTGAAGTTCAGGAGCGGCCAGCTGTGATAATCTTTCCGACTGCCGTTATTATCATCACAGCACTCGAATAGTACATACACCATAGAAAAGGAAAGGACAAAAGAAATGACAAAAGAAATGAGTTAGAGAGAGAGGGAGAGAGGGAGAGAGAGAGAGAGAGAGAGAGAGAGAGAGAGAGAGAGAGAGAGAGAGAGAGAGAGAGAGAGAGAGAGAGAGAGAGATTTAAAGCTGTCTTTGGAGCGACCCTTTTGTCACAACAGAATCAGATCTGCATTACCCCTCGCACATCTGACGGATAGCATTTAGAAACAGGAGGGGGGTATTGACTTTTCCTTTCTTTTATCCCCCTTTTTCCAAATCACTGGTGAGGCATTTAGTGCCTGCAGGAATGTCAAATCTCCAACCTGCATTTTGATGTTTGTGCCCCGGGTTAGGTCTGCTCTGGCATGCTTGGAGCACTCTTGTTTGTGCTTTAGTATCCATTAAGCGTCCTTGACTCAATGTTACATAGGGCCTTTATGGTCAGCTCCTGATACTGCAGTCGGAGCAGATCTATTAACAAGGTAGAACAGAAAAGGGAACAGAACAGAAATTATATTTAATTAAAACAATAAAGCCTTATGTTTAACTTATACCATATATATGTTATACATACTTATAATTTATACGATTCATATACATTTCATTTAATGTAGTTTAGTAAGTAAAGCAGTGAGTAAGTAAAAGTCCTGTGTGCGCCTAAATGACCTTTAATTCAAAATGACAAACTGCTTACACTGTACTCACATGTTTATAGATCTAACTGATCTATAGAAAAGCTGGTCTATCAGAGAAAGACATCAACAGATAACCCTCAGACACATTTGATCTAAAATGTTGTCATCATTATGCAAATAGCGTAATAAAAGTCAGTGTTTGAATTTTTGATGTTTTCTGGTGTTTCATATGTCTGCGTTTCATCTAGATTGACCAAAAATGGTTGTGAGTGTTGTTGTTAGCTTAGTGTTAATAGAGTTTTATAGACTTGGTTTCAAAAGATGACAAGTTGAGTAGAAGTGGCTGGTCGCTGTTCTGGATGAAACAGATTCTTCTTCAGAAGATAATAGGAAATCAAACCACTGGTCCATTCCTCAGCCATCCACCCCTCTCCGTCTCTCATGGCCCGCTCTGCCAGCACTCTCCGTCAGCACTTCCCCCACCCACCCACCTCTACACCTATTTCATGTTGCTTAATGCCACCCCCCTCGTTTGAAGTTTTCAAGCAAGGTTCAAAAGAGCCAGGTGCTGAATCATAATATTAAAGCAGAGTGGGGGGAAGGAGGAGGCTCCATAAAAGCAGGAAGATCTGAGCAGGCCAAGGCAACAAACATGGCTTTCAACTGCCTTTTTGTCGGCCCCTTCTGCAGATGTCACCAGTTGTTATCCCCAGCAGAGACTTCAAGCGTGGAGCGGTGCCCCTGGCTCAGTCCGTGCACACGTTTCAAGTGTCAATCACACGGGGAGGGCTATAGGACGCAGCCGGCTTCCTGGTCACTGTCCTGTGAAAAGTGCCAACATTTTGCCATTGATTTGACTCAGTGTACAAAGATAGAGACATCCTTGTGTGTGTGTGTGTGTGTGTGTGTGTTTTGAGTGGGGCTAGACTTTGGCAAGGTTATATTTCTGAACAATGGCTTTGCAAGTTCCTTGATATGCCTGCCACATAACAGCCTTTTAGATCTGAGTGGCAAAAATATAAAAAGAAGGAAGAAAGTTGTCTTACAATAGAGAACAGATAAACATAAAGGGAGAGTCATGTATTGTGACAGAAACCAACACAGTCGGGCACAACAAAAACTTTCTTTTAACCTCGTTTAGCCTTAAAATGCCTCCTGGGAAGCAGCATTGTTAGACTCTCTTTAAACATGTTTAGCACTCAAATGCCCCAGAAAAATGAAACAAACTTTTCAGGCTTGGTCTGCGCCGGGTGAGGTTTTAGTAACTGATTGTTTGATGTTAGGGCTGAAGGGGACATCAAACAGAAAGCTGTGAATGGTCTTAATAACATCCAGGCAAATGCCTCAAAATAGATTTATTCAGTGCTGTTAAAAGCAATGCTTATAGAGTTGTGTGTTCAGGGTGGAGTGGAGGCAGGGAGAGGGAGAGGGAAAGAGAAAGAGAGAGAGAGGAAAGAGACAGAAGGAGAGAGAAAGAGAGAGAGAGAGAGAGAGAGAGAGAGAGAGAAAGAGAGAGAGAGAGAGGAAAGAGACAGAAGGAGAGAGAGAAAGACAGAGAGAGAGGAAAGAGACAGGAGAGAGAGAGAAAGAGAGAGAGAGAGAGAGAGAGAAAGAGACAGAGGAAAGAGACAGAAGGAGAGAGAGAAAGAGAGAGAGAGAGAGGAAAGAGACAGAAGGAGAGAGAGAGAGAGGAAAGAGACAGAAGGAGAGAGAGAGAAAGAGAGAGACGTCATGATACCTTCCAAACTTCACTTTTTTGTACTTTAAATCTCTACGCTCCCAACGTTTAAAAGAAACTACATTAGTTCAGAGTAATACATGAAGATTTTTTTTTTGCTTTCCCTTTTTTTTTAAGAAACATCATCACAGAATAACACACATACTCTGACCTTGGCCTGTCCTTTTCCATTCTTGTCCCTCCCTCCTCACCCTCATCCTGGGGCAAACACACAAGGAGCTTCCACAGCAGGACACTGTCGGTCAGTGTGGAACATCCTGGATAAATAGCAGTTAGTGGTCATTATGGACTTCCCCTGCCATAAGACCTTTCAGCAGCCTTACTCGGGGCAGAATTATTTTAGGAGGCCATTAAGTAAACTTTATACAAACAAGGCAATATTTTTAGATGGTGAACTACTTACTTATGACACTTTTGACCAAATTTCTCAGCTTGTTTTAATCATTTATGGCATTTATCGAATGCTTTTATCCAAAGCACTGAATGAGCTAGTCTGTGATCAATTTAAGGAAAAAATGAAATAAAATGACACAACTGGAAATAACAATTTTCTCTAAATAATAAAAATAGAAAAAAGAATAGAGAAGTTCTGTTTGCAACACTTTGAAGCACTAACACATTTCATGCAAACAATTAGCCTCATGCTTATAAAAGGGTAACATGTTAGCTGTTCAACTAATTGATTGATGTTTATCGATTTTTTCTTTTCAGCTAAATTGTCACTCTCTGTCACATCTATTGTCCCCAAAAGAAATAGAGAGCCTAAGGATTTTCACTGAATGTTCCTATGAAAAAGTTAAGCGTAGACAATGGCCACTCTGCTGCCATTGCATCAGTAGGATATGAACACTATGGTTCATAATGACCCACAGACTCTTCTTCCTACCATGAGCATATCGACGCTACTTATTTCAGCATGAATGAGAAAAAGAAGAAGAGAAAATTACTGTATTTAAATCAATGCATTTGAAATGCTCTCTCTCTCTCTTTCTTTCTCTCTCTCTGTCACACACACACACACACAAGCAGACACTCACACTCAAACTGCCCTGAGCATAAACGCCATTTACGCTGGGGACATGCCCTCATCACTTTTTATCATGGCCGAATTTGTCCTCACCATTTTTCGGTAGATCTGTGAGTAAGCGGCAGACGAAGGTCAGGAACAGTCTGCTGGCCTGCATGAAATTGAGGAGGAGTGCATTGATCGGTGGAGTTTGGCTTAACTGCATTGTTTCCTCATCTCCCTTGTCTCCAGGTGCTAGTAGCCATTTGCCTGTGGACCATGCTGTTGTCTTCGCTCATGTTCGTGAACCTACACTGCCCCACATCGCTTTCCAGTGGTGCCAACAAAAAACTTTTTTAAACCATAAATGTAGAGTGTGTGGCCACATTATCACCTTTTTACATTTAGTTACACAAGAACTGGCTGAACAGTCTGTTGAAAAATAGGAGGTTGATTACAGATAATAATATTCTTCTTATTCTGTCGTAGATGAGACTGGGATTACTCTGATTACTCCCTCTTTGAAAGGCATTTAAAAGCAGCTAAGTTTATGTGTATCCTTCAAAGCACAATTTGGAGAACGTTTTCTGAATTAAAGTTTCTGCCAACTGCCCCCACAAACTGAAATAGAGGAGTCCCTGGAGTGGGGACTTAATGGGAGGCCAGATGCGACGCCACCTTCCTCCAACAAACTGACTGACCTGACTGATCTTGGGGCTGCTGCAGGTTTGGCTATTTTATTAAATAGCAGGAAACATATATCTGTCAGTCTCCATTTAAATGTTTACCTGTAAGGAAACACACTGGCTAGCAGTGCTGACGCAATCAGGGTGCTTAGCAACATATCCTCTATGTCCCTGTCTTTTGTGATGTTACACGGTCCTGTGCCACCAGGTTTCCTGCTTAATGTGCAACTCATCTTGACCAAGTCTTTCTTATTGTTTGCCTTTTGGTATGCTGGGATGAAAAAAATAAGGGAAATGGAGAGAAAGAGAAAGAGAATGAGAGACAAAGGGGGGGGGGCGTCTATGTCTGTCATTGTCTAGCACAGTGTTCCCTTTTTCATGGTCACGTGAGTGATGTCTTCAGAAAATCACATGCTGAATTTTGTTTCAGGGCCAAGAACGTTGAAGGTTGTGGTATAACGATTCCATTCTTCCACCAACACCACGTATCAAGAGCTTTCACTAAACACTAAACAGTGGACAGCTGTGTTTTTAAAGGAACTACTTAGAATAATTAATTAAAAAGAAATGTTTATTTATATGTTTGTCATGAAATCCTTAAAAAATAGCACGGCAATAAACATTTTAAATATAAAACACACAATTTAGTTGTATAACAGTAAAGACAATATTGCTCATCTCTGCACAAACAGTAATTTCAACATAGGAATACATTATTTTATATTTTATTGAATTTTCTGCTGAAATTGTCATTAATACTATGCATCCAGCTGTGTCTGAATGGATGTGTAATATAAAAAGGTTAAGAAGAAAATATTCTCAAAAGAATTAATGAATGTTGCAAGAGGATTTCAAATGACCAAAAAATTATTAAAAGTACATTAAATTATAGTTAAAATGAAAGATGAAGTGTCCATGACTGATGTTCTCATTTTAACTATTTAAACACACAGCTATAACTTTCTATTTTGAGAGAAGTTAAAAGTTACATTAGAAACATTGTATTGTCAGTATGTGTACATGATAATCATTACCAATACAGGTAGTTTTCCGCATTTAGAAAAAGAGGTTAAATTTTTTCTGTGGAAATGTACCTAAATAAGGTCTGTTTATGTAAATTAAGTAAAAATATCCTTAGTCTTCATGACTCCTCTAAAAAAAACAAAAAAAACCCCATTATCCTCATCCCTTCCTTACTTTTGACAGGTGTTGTTTAGGTGAACTTAGCGCGTAGTAAATTGGTTAAATAGTGGATATTAATTTAAGTTTAGCTTTACAGGTTTAAGAAACAGAGCTCTGATGTACGTCGCTCTGGATAAGAGCATCAGCTAAATGCTGTAAATGTAAATGTATTGTTAGCAGGTTCCTCATCCTTCAGAAGTAGATATATTGATATATTTCATTGATGTTCATTGATGAACCTATACCTAACCCAAAAATTAACCTCAGAAATGACAAGTAAGCTTTTTCACTCGTAATTTCTTTTTCCCCATTCCTTCCTTACATGCCATTTTCAGATGTCAAAATGGTCAGCATTACTCGTTTTCTTTACAGAAATCAGCCTAATAGTTTTCGTTTAAATGCATGCATATGATCTAGTAAATAAAAGTGTATTATTTCTGAATTTCAAGTACCCGAGAATGACTTATTTTTAAAAAATGTGAAAATGTATTGGCTTTCAAATGTGTCTTCCTGTTTTCAGACTGTTGGTAGTGTGATGTTTAAGGGCGTGGGAATATATGAAAGAAAATATTTACATTTATTCAAAATGATTTTAACTTTATCCTTTATCCTTTATCCAATGCACTGCTAAAGTTTCTGTCCCACCTTTTCACCTTTCGTCACTAGAAGACTATGTTTTTAAAACTGCTGTTTCAGGCCCCAGAGAGAGCCAATTAAATTAAATGAGTTCCATTTAAAATTGATCTGATTTGTGTAAATGATACACAAACCCTTTATAACTAACATTTATTGACTTACCGTTCCCATTTGTATGAGCATTTGTCAGTTTTGGTCATGTGTGTTTTCTATACATAGTATGAGTACTACTGTAGGAATTTTATTTATTTTTTCCTTTTGTTTCTCAGGCATGCTTTGCTACAGTTTTCTTTCTACTAAATGGGAGTGCATGTTTTTTTTTACTGCACCACCCATTGCGAAACAAAGACTTATATCCAGAAAAACAATCTATTGGCAAACTGACACAACCATGGGCTACTCCTCACTCTGTCTGACCCTGCTATATTGGTCATCCATTGCATATATTTTTAAAAAAATCTTTTTTCACTCTTTAACTCATTACAAGAAAATGAAACTGTGTATTTATTTGGAAACTTCTTTGAAATTTCAGCATGCTCTTTTAAATTGTGATTAAAAACAGAACAGCATGAATGTATTAGTATTACACTATTACACATTAACTGTGTTTCCCTTTACCTCCTTCCTAAAAGTTCCTGTTTGGGATCATATGAAAGCTCTCTCATTCAGATCTGAGGGTCAAGGGCAGGTGCTGTAATGGCACACAGCTGCATCCAAGTACTGTTTTCCACCTCTGTTTTGCAAGAAAAACAACTCCATCCTACGTTACATTTTAGGTTTTAATCTTGTGAGAATGTGGAGAAAATATTGCAGAAGACTTTGAAATATTGCAGCTTGCTGCCGCAAATGTAAGACAGCAGTTAGATCCTTCTCTTCACTGTTTTCTTTTAAACCACTATTTTTAGTGTTACCTTTCTTTTTTTAGTATATTGTAACAAACCCATCATCCTTTTCTGACCCTTAATCTGCTTTTATCTCTGCTTAAGAATGGCTCATATTGGCAAGTGTTTAAGGTGAACTTCCAAACCCAAATTAGACACAAAGCAGATCTGATTACCATTTAGAAACATCCCCACTGTACAGGTTCTAATTTCTTCAGGATATGTGTGGTGTTAAATATGAGAGCGCTAACAGCTGTTGTTTATCCTCATTTGAGTGCATTAACCTTTTTAGCCACTTTTTGATTTTGAGAGAAAGCAACCTATGCCCTGGAGGTAAAGTTCAGTGAGAAAGACCGGAGGGGAAGGTAGGCAAACATGGGCAACATGAGCAGAACTGGCAACAAAAAAGAAAGAAAAATAAGGAAAGAGAGATGATCATCTTAACTCTAGGGACCTGCTCATTTTGTTTGCACAAGATAAACCAAAGGTCGAATTAATCCGGACTTTTCTTATGCTTGTCTTGCTGGCAGGATGATGGAACCCCCTTTTGGAAAGGTTCCAGGAACAAACATGGATAAGACACAAGCACAAACACACACACACACACACACACACACACACACACACACACACACACACACACACACACGCATACACACACACACACACACACACACACAGAAAGGATCGGGGAAATCATGCCTGTTGTAGCTGGCCGAGTCAGGGCTCCGCTGGAGCACTGAGGGGTAATGAGGAAGAAAGAGCACATCTGCACTGAGATGCAATGCCCTTGGAGCTTTTAGAGTACTGAGAATTATTGCTCTGCCCATGCATCTTATATGACAGCTGACTCCTATAGTAGTGTACAAGCCCTATTTAGTAAGATATCACATCCACTGAGAGAAATGTTTGCACAGCTAAAAGGTGCGGTAGCAAAGCCAAAGTTCAGCTCAGAAAATCTAGATATTTCTGCTTTCTCTTACGTCTACAGTGTGTAATGTAGCCTTGTTTAAAATGTTTTGAATGTGATAACAGCCTACATTGCAAATATAAATAGAACTGATATCAGTGATTTGATTTTAGACTGTATTGCACAGTTTGTTCTGCAAGATTCACTCTTTTTATAGAATATTTTGCATTAGGTTAGCTAAATCAGAAACCTTACATCAGATTATACACGCGTAGTGGAAAGAGAATCCACTGGAAATAAAAAGGGTTACATCGAGTTTTAGCTTTAATCAATGCTAAAGCACTTAAAACCTAGGAGAAATACCAACATCAAAATATTTGGCACATGTTGTGTGGTGTGTGTAAATTTATTTTCTTTGTTGATCATTTGAATGTAGTAGTTTAACAAACCAAGCGGCAAATGAAAACACTGCCAGTGGCGAAGTCCTTCACCTTAAGACCAAGGTTAGAGCACATGGTCTCCCTGAACCTGTTCCATCTGAGTAAATATTGTCTTATCAGTGTGTCCCTAATGGACTTTCCCTTTCTTTCATTGAGGCTGTATAAAAAAGAGGGTTTGAGCAAAGAGGCTCTTTTGGCATAGCTCTGGGGTTGCTATTGTGTCCATTTTTCATTGTTGTTTTGTGGATTTCATATTTATATGAATGCAGCTTAGCAGGTGGTCATATTTGCTATCATGAGGAAAATGAGCTTGTGAGTAGCATTAGAAAGAGACAGAAAATGATTTGTTTTTAATATCATGTGGGGTATTCTTTTCACTGTGTAGACCCTTAATATAAACTCTCAGTGTGAAATTGCACACACAACATCAAGATGTTTGATTTATTAGATCGGTGGTGAGATGTAGATGTGACAGAAAGTGCCATTTATGACCTCTGAACTAATTAGCTGAACTAGACTTACTGAGCAAAAGTGTCACATCATCAGGGCTGTGTCCGTACAGGAAGGAGACTAGCTTTGTCATTCTTGGACCTTTATTTAAACATTCCAAAACATAAGGCATGGTGGCCTAAAACACTGCACAAAACAAGAACCTGAACAAACTCAAAACTGATTTTAACGTGTTGGTGAACTCACAACTAAAACATAAACAACACAGGCTTTATATACACAAACTCAACCTCAAAACCTGTAACAGCTGACCACTCACTAATCTTATCTGTCAGTGGCAAGACCGGATAGCAGCGGCCTCTTAGATATCAGCAGCCTCTATCGGCCACTGACTGGGTATGTCTCAGTACCCCCCGAAAGGGGCCACCCCGGAGGGCCCTAACCGGGCCAACACAAAAAAAGAAAGGAGGAGGCGGAAAACAAAAAGGCCCTCCGATACCTCTGGGGCCGGGCTCTACTTGAGGGCCGTTCCCGTACCGTCCAGGGCACGCCCCACCTCAGTCTTACCACTTTCGGGGTCTCCTCTGAGGTGGAGCCCCTATAGTGCCCCCTCAAATAATATTTGGGGAAATTTCCCAGGGCACTGCTGGCACCTCCCCAAAGGACGCTTCTCCGAAGCATCAGGTGGTCCAGGACCCTGCCAAGGAGACAGCAGGGAAGGCTGAGGCAACCCCAAGGCCACAGGAGTCCCAGCAGGAGCCAGAACCTTGGGAGCTGAAGCAGGAGCCACGGCCGGGGCCAGGTCTCAGGAGGAGGACAAGGTGCCTCAACAGGAGCCGGGACCTCAGGAGCAGGACGAGGTGCCTCAGAAGGAGCCAGGGCCTCAGGACCAGGACAAGATGCCTCGGCGGGAGCCTCTGCCGTGCTGCGGGCTGGAGCCACTGTGGGCTGGAGCCTCTGCAGGCAAGAACAGCTGGAGGGACACGAGACTCAGAACGAGACGTGCTTGAGTGACTGGGGCTGCTAACAGGAGGACAGCTTGGGCACCTGGAGCAACCGATTGGAGGAGCGGATCAAGCTGTTTCACGAGCCTCTCCATCTCCGTGGCTTCTTAGGCTGTGCAGAGACGAAGAGGCCCAAGAAAAGCCCCAGAGACAAAATTGTCGGTTTGTCCTCCGGTTGGCCACTCCAGATGTAAATAACCTCTTTGTCTTTTGAGCTTATATACCCCAGCAGCTCCTGAGGGGTGTGCCGACTCGCTCCGATGGGTTCCTCTCTCTGCTGGGACCAGCAGGTCTCACCCTCCCTGTTGGCCACGGGTTCCCACAGACGGTCTGCTGCGTCTCTTCATGCGGTGGGTTCATCTGTCAAATCATCAGGGCTGGTCCCGTCCAGGAAGGAGATGCTGCTGCAGACAAACTCATTCTTCGACTTTTATTTAAACAATCCAAAACAAAAGGCATGATGGCCCAAAACACTGCACAAAACAAGAACCTGAACAAACACAAAACTGATTTAAATGTGTTGTTGACAACTAAAACATAACCAACACAGGCTTTATATACACTGCCCTCCATAATTATTAACTAAGATGGTTAAGATGTGTTAAAAGCCTTAAAATAAAGTAATTTTTTATTGCAGAAGCATACTCTCACACTGAGAATTGTAGAAAAATGTAACTTCAAGTGAATTTTAAGGGGAAAGAAACTCCCTGACTAAGAAATAATTATTTTTCATACAATCACCTGTTCCACAATTATTGGCAGCCCTAACAATTCCTAGGAAATAAATGTAAATGAAGTATTTCTGCCATTTCTACAGTAGTTTACAAAGTTGATCAGAGTATCTAGGAACATTTAATTAGTAATT
>JBBPDC010000001.1:34829903-34840244 GCA_037974485.1 Hemigrammopetersius urotaenia
AAGCAGAGACTGGATGATCGTACCCCACCCCCACGTGACCTGGCAGAACTGCGTGTAGCACTTGTGGAAGAGTGGAAAGCATTGCCTCAGAACAACGTCATGAGGCGAGTGAGGGGCATGAGACGTCACTGTCAAGCTGTCATTGTGGCAAATGGTGGAAAAACCCCTTACTGGCATTATCCCTAACTTATTGTGAGTAGTGTATATCAATCTTCCTTCTCTGCATCATGTCCACCATCTCTCCAGCTTTACCTGTCATAGTTCAAACATTCAGTGTCCCTACTCTCAGTTTCACACTCTTGCCTTTCCTCTTCTCTCTCTGTCTCTTTACACGCCTTCCTCCTCTCCTCTATCGACCAACAGTAGTCCAGTTTCCCTGTAGGTCAACAGCACTGGTGGCGGTCGTTGTTAACCCAGGCCTCTGACCAATTCCGTATGACGTCTCTGTTTGAGACTCACATGTTTGATTTGGCTTAGATTTTACATCAGATGCCCTTCCTGACACAAATGTTTTAGTACAGTGGTCCCCAAGCCCCGGGCCACGGACCGGTACCGGGCCGTGGGTCATGTGGTACCAGTCCGCGGGCTGCACAGAAAAATGTTGTTGTTGGCTCGTTGTTATGAAAATGCTATTAATAAAGCTGTGAGTACACATTGGATTTACGTTTATTATTATATTTTAAAGATAGCCCATTATTATATTTTTAAAATATACCCATTTTTGTGCGTATCATTTATACGTATGTTTATCTGCCACTCTTTAAAGGCTGGGCCGTGAAAATAGTTTCTGATATTAAACCGGTCCGTGACCAAATAAAGGGTGGGGACCACTGTTCTAGTACATGAAAAGCATGACTTTTGAAGGTGTATTTATTTGTTAATTTATTAATTCATTAATTCACAGTATAGTATAGTTAGTAGTTTTATATTACCAAATAGACCTTCTTTGTCACAGACCCTGAAATATTTTTCAGTGCTTGAACTGGACCCTTTTGTTGGCAACATTTCAAAACCTAACTGCGCCTCTTTCAACACAAGGAAGCAGTGTTCTGATTGTTAGTGGCCTAACATAGGATGCAAAGGTTTAAGCTGCTGAAAAAGGAATCAGAGACTACCAACACCAAAACCAGATGTCTGAGCAATCGCAATGGATTGAGTAGACAGACACTGACCCAAAGATGAATCATTTAAAGGCTAAGACAAACAAGTGGGTGACTTTTGTCACATGCCTTGAATGTCTGATCATAATCGACCATGACGTGTGGTTTAACATCATTGTAATGAGACCTTAACTGTGAAAGAGGAAAGAGGTAGAGAAGTGTATCAGACCGAAAGTCATATCATATGGCTCCCACCCTGGTGATCTGCCTGGATTAGAGGCCTGCGGCTAGCCTGAGGGCAGTCAATGCCTAGAGGAGGTATTTGCCGAACAACAAGTAAATAAAAGATAGGATGAATGCCACTCTACAAAGTCCATGGTTGTTTGGAGGTAGAGGGGTGCATAGGAACCCCCACAGGAGCCAATGTAAGCATCTGCATCACTAAACAAAAGTACCTTGACTGTGTGATATTCCAAAGCCCAACATTAAAAATGGTTTCAAGAACAGTTACAAAAAACATTCATTTTGTCTTCTTTTATAGGGTATCATTCAGATATCAGACATGTCACATCTGTCATCATCCCAACTGTGACTCACAGGTAAATGTGTCCTGTGATGGAGGATTTTAAATTTTTTTAGGTGTGGTTCCCCATTACTGTCTTTTAAATTACTGCCTCAGTCTTAATTGCTCTGCTCCTTTACAAAAACTATTCACATTCGCCATAATGTCTCTGTCACCTCAATCCAGTTCCAGTCATCTCAGTTTCTCTATGAGTTGGTTTTATAGCCCCCAGTAAAATGATGTTTCACCAGGCTGTTGTACATCTCTGAAATATAAAGCAAGCTTTTAGTCCTAAATGTTATTTTGGAATAGTGACTGGTTTAAATTAGCAGTCCTTTATGTTCCAAGCATATTGTTCAGTAACACTTAGACTACCTGATATGAAAGGAATATGAAAGATATGGAATGGATGCCTGGAACCACCCATAGCTGTATTAAATGGTTCTATGTATTTACATAATGTACATAATAATAATATATTAGACAGGCCTTTAATTTTAGGCGATTATTGTTTGATTGCTGACTTCACTCGCTGAATTCTCTCTCGTAATTAAGACTCTCTTTCCCTCTCTCTTTCTCTCCCCCCTCACCACCTCTTCAGCATAACATCTCCCTGATGACCATTTGAGATAATTACAGTAGCTACTTGAGTAAGCATCTCTAAGACATGCAGAGGAGAATCCTCCCCCCGTTACTGAGCAAGACGCTTAGTACAATTCAAATGCTTCAAATACTTTCTGCAAGTAATTTTCTCTTCTTAGTATCTCTCTAATGACATTAAAAGTCTCATGATTTATCATCTCAAAGGGGCTTTTTACTAGAAAAGATTAAGCAACAGAGAGCTTAGCTCGAGGCCACTGAATAAGATCCTTATGTGAATCAAGTGTCATTTACTAATCCAAACTGTAATCTCATAAGTCTTCTCTCATTCATCAATTGTTCTCAGCACTCTCTTTGTAGGAATTACAAGTTTGGCTTGTTCTTTTGCCCTTCAGAGCTCATTGTTTTGAAGTCTCCACCTACTGAGCATGTGTGTGTGTATGTAAACAATTTATTTTCTATGTTTGGAGGTTTTGCCATAGATAACTCACCATAGCAATCCAATGTAAAACAACAATTCAATGTAAAACGACAAGCTTTTGTCTTTTTATTTCTGGAATTTGAATAGCAAAAGGTTTCATGCTGCAGTCACAATGACAATAACGATCAATGAATAAATATAACTAACTAACAGACAGTAATAAAGTCCAAGCATTACTAAAATAAGTAAACAATAAGATATTTTTCTGTGCGCAATTACATGACATCCCTAAATTTCCATTTGACACCGGTGCTCCCAATAAGCAAAGCTGCCATTCATGATATGCTCCCCAAGACGATCCATACCAGGCTTGAGCAGTTACAGTTTATTGTCTTGGGTGATTGCTCTATACCTCTGGCACACATGAGGAGGTGGGCCCAGGCCTGGAGGCCCAGCTGCACACACAACCTGACTTTGATCTGTGGGTGAAGGGGCTGTATTTGCTTGAACTTCGGACAGATGAAAGTACGCAGGGACAGGTTAATACAACAAACTAGAACTAGATACAAAAGAGCAAGCTAAATAACTGCAGGTTCAGTATCTGATGATATGTGATGTGCTCCTTAACTCTGTCAAAAAGGATAAAGCAGTGGGGAATGATGTGCAAGTAAGACATTTGTCAGCAGATATTAATTGTAATGTCTAAGAAATATACAACCTTTTGCCTTTTGATCATATTCAGGGACACAGCATGTGTATAGTGAAAATGAATTGCTACGGTTGGCCGTTTACAGTCTAGATTCAAAACATGTAACATCCAGTTACAGAAACTTCAACAAACATGAAGAAACAAACATGTAGCAAAACAGAGCAGCAGATTCATAAACAGACACTAACGCTCAGGCCATGTGTCACTGTTTGTTTTTTGTATTCAGAATAATCAGCCCATGAAGGCGATGGACACAACTCTTCTTACACATGAATGGCTTGATAAGGAGCTATCAGTTAATGCCCCCCCGCTGGTGGCGTGGTAGAGCAACAGGCACTGAATCAGAAGATCGCTGGTTTGAATCCAAGGTGCGAGAAGATTCTTTTTAATGCATTTTTTTTGCCCATTAACTCCAAATACTGGTTTTATAGCAACCACACAATCACACTTTGCATTTTCTAATGAAAATGAATGTAGTTAAAACAATATGATTCATCAGCTAGTCAGTTAAGGGAACATTTCTAGCATGAATGCATTAAAGTTAAAATATGATTAAGAATAGTTTCTAGCCTTAGAAACTGATTTTAGTAGTTCTTCTGTTAGTGTTTTTGTTGTTTAGATGCTTGTTATTAAATAAATCAATTTTTTTCTGAAATAAACAATGATTGTTTACTTGATTAGTATCCCTGTCCCTGTGGTCACTCCTGTAAGTGCATTTCTGTCTCTGTATGCCAGCTCCCAAACACGGAAGATGTAGCTACCCCTCATGGGCTGTTCCCTGGGGTAGTTCCCTGGTTTTAAATAAATCAGATAAATCTTGCTTGATTATGTAAAAAATGTGCTGACATTAAGTTGATGTAGGAAACATTTCAAAGCATTAGTTTGTTAAAAATTACTTGCTTTTTTAAATAAACAGTAACACAATATATTATAGGTGGGAACTTGAGTCACTTTACTTAAAACACAATATTTCGTTCCTTTGAAATTGGCCTCCATTAGATAAAACAGTGAAATTCAAATGTGTATCAATAAGATTTCACTCATCAAATACATTTCAGTCTTACTGTTGTAATTTAACAGGCTTACTTCCTATTTTCCTCCTAGTAGTTAAAACACAAGCTTTTTATCTGCTGTTTAGACAAGTTCAATATTCAGTCCCTTCAAGTTGCGGTGTTTTTTTATGGGGAGGGTTGCTGTGAAACTGCTGAAATCATCTTTTTTCAATTAATACATAAATGAAACATTCAAATTATGCCATTTAATATGTTTATTTATACAAATGCACTGGCAGCATTTTTTCCAGCAAGGTGCTTCTGAAACAGCTATATTTGTACAGAATAACAAACAACTGAAAAAGAACCTCGATTTAATACAAGAACAAAAACAGTTCTTCTGAGAACACAGTACAGTAATACTCTGCTATTTGCGGGGTTATGTTCCAAGAGCACGTGGGTAAAATGAAAAAAACGCATTGTTGTTGTTTTGGTAAAAACAAATGCCTAAAAAGGCTCTTGGAACATTTTTAAAGTGTAAACCCTAAACATGCTCCCAGAACACTTTAATGTCATTTTAAACTCCGTTTAATGCATTTAATGCAAACTATTGAATTGTAAAAATTATGGGTGATTACCCCTACATTTTACTTATTTGTATTACAAAATGCCAGTGCATGAATTACAGTACAGTCTGTATGGGCTTACCTTAATATTTTGTTAAGGGTAATGTATTAACCTGAATTTAAAATGAAATTTTAACAGGCATTTTCTTTTCTTTGGTATAAACAGGTAAATACAGCAATAAATTTGTGTAATTGTCACGGCTCGGCCAGTGGCCGGTAAGGGCCACTGTTTTGGTTTTGTTTTGGGGACTTTATTTTGAATTTCGTGCACGTTTGTTTCTTGTATCTTGGTTTCAGCTGTCTCATGTTTAGTTATATTGATTATGTTCCGTGATTGGTTTTCTGTCTGTGTCCTGTGTGTATTCACTAGTTTTGTGGACCTCATTATCGGTCCATCGCCTCATTTACCGCCTCATTTAGATGCACAGCCCTGTATTCATGTATCGGCCATCGAGCCAGGTTTCTGTTCTTGTTCACGTTCTGCTTTAATAAAGAGCCTGAAGTCATGGATGCCTGCATGCCTCGTATCTGGAATTCTAGGGGTAAATCATGGCAGTGGGTTAACCCCCGCAGTCGTGACAGTAATTTTTACACACATTTATTACTGTAGGGGTAATCACCAATCATTTATACAATTCAGTAATTCACACATTAGCGGTGTGACTTATTGTAGAGATGCAGACTGTGTATAGTGACTGACCTCAAGAGCCTTTTTAAATTTTATTTACAGTACAGCAATAAAACTACTAGGGTTAAAAATAAAACAAAAATCAAGTGAATCACTCAAGATGGGTCAAGGGCGTACCGTCAATCTGTGCTTCTAGAAAAGAATGGTCTGAAGCACGGCGGCCGTCAGCCTGTCTTTCTCAGCCGAGACGCAAACATTATAACAATAAGTAGCTTTAATTTAAAAATATGGAATTCTCTGAAACATACACTAAAAACTAAAAAAGAGAACAGCGGTTGCGCCACCCACTACACTAATTTACATTTAGATGAATTTATATTTGGCTTAGTATATATTAGGGATGCACCAAATGTTCGGCCACCACAAATGTTCAAAATGCATTTTCGGTTTTGGCCAATTTTTTTTTTTTTTTTTTACATGACCGAAAACAGTGATGACGCAATCAACAAGAGGCAGCATGTCCGCCGTGTGGCGCATTTCGATATCTCCAAGTGTCACGACAGGGGGCTGGAGTTCCCTGTCGTGATTTACCTTGGGATAAACGGGGACGAGACATGCAGGCTTCCATGCTGGTGCTTCAGTTTATTTACACGTGACAAAGATAATATAACACAAAAGAAACCTGGCGCTGGGGCCGAAACAAACAGGATCAGGGCTAACATAAGGCGATGGACACATGAGTGCACGTAACAGAAAACAAGACTTAAATACAAAGGATAATGATGAACCGAATACAGAACAGGTGAAAACACAACACGTGACAAAAGCAAAAACCCAGAACACATATCAAAATAAAAGCCCCAACAACCCAACAGAGACCCAGAGCAGAACAGAACAGAACAAGCATAGAAAAACTGAAAAGCAGTGGCCCTAACGGCCACTGACCGAACCGTGACACTAAGAAAGACACGTGGAAAGCCGTTTGTAAAGCATAAAAACATACATAAAAATGACAACAATAAAAGAGACAATAAAATAGCTTTTAGGCAAAATTAGCCATTTTACTGTCTCTTTTATTGTTGTCATTTTTATGTTTGTCTGTAACAGGTCTCTCTTGTAAATGAGACATTGAGTGTCAATGGGACTACCTGTATAAATAAAGGTAAATAAAAAATAAATACATTATTTTGAACTAGTAATTGAACCTGTGATCATGTCTGATTCTGTGAATCTACTCCCTGAGGTCGCTCCTGTAAGTGCATCTCTGTCTTGGTATACCAGCTCCCAAACATGACAGAACCACCCCTAGGCGCAGCTGGAGTCTCCCTCGCTTCTACACCAGTTGCAGGAAACAGCTTCGCACTTCAACCAGCCAACATGCCACCCAGCTAATGCAGCAGGCTTTTCTGGTGTACACCAATCACCGACCACTGCAAACTGGAATATGTCAGACAGACAAACTGTCTAAACATAAGGCAAACTAGATGGGCTCTGTACTTTACCCACTTTAATGATGAGATCATCACTAGGGAGAACCAAAACCTCCTGCTCCCTTGAAATGTCCATTGTCGCAAAGCAGCTTCACAAAATGAAATAAATGTGTGTGTATGAATGTGTGTGAATGAAATGCCTCTGATTAGCAAGCCAAGAGTGACGGCAACAGTGGCAAGGAAAAACTCCCTAAGATGGCAATAGGAAGAAACCTTGAGAAGTTTCAATCAGGGAACCCATCCTCATTTGGGTGATTACAGATACAGATTATAGAACATCATGTGTGATCTGCAGCTGAAGGTTCAATATAACAGAAGTTCTTTAAGTTAACATGAAGTCCAGATCAGCATAGGGATGAGTCAGCGGGTGCAAAAGGTAGATGGGGGTCTGAAGCACTGGAATCACTCGCAGGGTTGGCCTTTATCTACTGGAGCTGGCACAATCTCACAATCTCAGATCATCCAGGAATTCTCTGCACCAAAAAACCTAATAAAGCAAATGTGTCACCTTTTATCATTTCTGATGTCTGCAAAGGTGTCCACACCCGCTCCTACATGTTTTACCTGCCCTTACCTATACCAAACAAACTGTGATCCCACATTGCTGTGGACTTCATCCCAGACCTGCTAGTATCTGATCAGCACACAGCTACACAGCGGAGTGGGTGTGGTCTAGTGGGTAGGATACTTGCCTATGAACCAAGAGGTCATGGGTTTGAATCCTACCTTCAGCACCACCACTGGGTTCCTGAGCAAGACCCTTAACCCCAAGTTGCTCCAGAGAGACTGCCCCCTGTAGGTAGAGAATATAAGTTGCTTGGATAAAATCTGCAAGATGCACTAAATGTACTGCTAGAAGTAAATGTACTGTTCTCCAAAGGAGAAGAGGCTTTGTTCCAATATGTTAAATAACACTTATGGAATAAACGTCCCTGAAGCCACTCCTGCAAGTGTGTCTCTACCTCCATGTTCCAGTGGATAGGAGAAAACACAGACAATAAATATTCACTTACTAATGTCATATTCCCAGATCTACAGATACCAGAGTTCAAACGTTCAAGTTCTAGTTATTTATCATCATTTTCCTCATTCCTTCATTTTATGTACAAACACACCAGAATACTTCTTATTTTATTTTATTTGTCAATGGGAAATATGTTATTGCCAAACCTTAATATGAAAATAATAATAAATAACAATAAAAAAATGACTGGCGTTAATTTGCAACATTGCCATTAGCTGAGAGGTAAAATACTAAATTGCTGGCATTTCTTTGTTTATAAATGTGCACCTTACTGTCAGTTTAGAGCTAAATATAAATATATTTTAAGTGATTCCTATGTGAGTTCCCCTTTTGTACTAACAAGAGCCATTTATATTTGAAATTGGTCACTTTAAACAGTTACAGTTAAATTAAGTAATAGCCAACACTCTTGCCTGTCCCTTCTCTTTATCTACATATCTTTTTATTCTAAATGATGTGTTTCAGAATTAAAACATTCTCGGAATGTCTCACCTCTCCTCTTCTTTACCTTAAAATCACATCAACATTCTTAAGAAAATCTATACTTGTTTTGAAGAGGAAAAAAGATAAGATCTTCAGTAACAAGCCAGTGACATTGTGTGTCCCCCGATAAGAGATTACATCTAAAATGATCTAATCGTTTGAGATTCCTGATTGTTAATGATGGACAAGATGTACAAACATCACTAGCATGCTTTAAGGTAATATATGTTGCTTGCTGTTCTAGCTACCATTTCAAAGCACACACAACAATGCTTCTTGCATATAAAATTTAATATGTTTAAATAACTTACCTACAGCAGGTTTGTTCATGAATTTAAGCCCAGCCAGTGGCGGCTTCCATAAGACTACAGGTGAAACAATGTTTCACCAAGAAAAATAACAGAAAAAATAACAATTTTTTGTTGTGAAACAAAAAATGCTCTCCTAATTTCAGCCATCCAGCATCAAGCTGAGCTACTTTTGCCCATTATTCCCACAGCCACTTGCTAACTCCTGTGCAAGATGGATCCACTCATTTAGAAATATTGTTAATTATGTACTGTTGAAATAAACATTTCTATTACGTGTTTGTAAGATATGTACAATGAAATACTTTTTATATTTTGTAGTGATTTAACACTGATTATGAGGAGATTAGGGGAAGAGCAGGAGAGGGAAGATCCATCAAAATGTGAGGCAGCAAAAGCAGAACATGGAGGTGAAGGACTTATGGCAAGAAGATCAAGCTGCCCAGGGGCGACGAGGGACTGAGTCTGTTTTGCGGCGTGACGGGGATGAAGGGTGGTTTGTTTCACCAAAAACATTGATCTGGAGCCGCCACTGACCCCAACATAAGTTGTTACTTGATTATTCTTTAATCCCTGAACATTAAAATACCTATGATATTTAAATTCTTATTTGTTATTTTAGTTTTTCATGATATGTACCCTGTCACATTTTTGTAATAATGAAAAGTTTCCATTCAGACAAGAGCAAAAGGGCTACAGCATGCAGCTACTGATGCTTTCAGTAGACACTAGTGAGGCAAACAGCCTTCACCGTAATTTCATTTTATGTTCAGGCTCATGTTGAATTACTGGTAATAGATACACTCTGATTAATCCTATTTTGTTCTGTCATGTAACTACAACAAAATGAACTGCTTTTTTGAAGAAATCTTTCTTTGTTGTCATATTTGAGTAAACAATACAGCTGGTTCAACTAATAACTATTTGTTGTTATTATAATAACTAGTGATTTTCTAGTGATTTTTTAACTAGTGATTAGTTATTCGAGTCGGTCAGCAAAGCCAGAGTCGAGTCGACTAATCGTTTGATGGCATCACACACAGCGGAGGAACACAGGCGTCCAACACTGAGACACTTTTATTAAAGTTCTCAGTAACATTAACAGTCAACACCACAGTTAAAATAAATAAATAATTCAATGAAATGAACATGGTTTACGAGTTTTGACTCACGAGTCACAGCACCGAGTCAAGTTTGAGTCGTTGAGGGAAGTCTAAAGTCAAGTCACAAGTCTTAGTTTGTGCGACTTAAGTGCGACTCGAGTCCGAGTCTCAGACTCGAGTCCCCATCTCTGATATACACTGCCCTCCATAATTATTGACACCCCTGGTTAAGATGTGTTCTTTAGCTTCTAATAAATTCAGTTTTGTTCTAAATAATATAGGACCACAATGAAAA
>JBBPDC010000001.1:34841329-34854005 GCA_037974485.1 Hemigrammopetersius urotaenia
AAACTACTGTAGAAACGACAGAAATACTTCATTTACATTTATTTCCTAGGAATTGTTAGGGGTGCCAATAATTGTGGATCGGGTGATTGTATGAAAAATAATTATTTCTTAGTCAGGGAGTTTTTTTTCCCCCTTAAAAGTTGAAGGTTACATTTTTCTACAATTTTCAGTGTGAGAGTATGCTTCTGCAATAAAAATTTTCCAGAGGTGCCAATAATTATGGAAGGTGTATGTTTTAGTTTTAATGTAAAGATGATACACTTTGATGATTTGATCATTTGCATTGCTGTTATCACTGTTTCACTGTTCTTCAGTGAGGCCTGTAACGTGTGATAAGTGTTAACTGTCAGGTGATGTTGCACCTTCACCATGTTATTATTTACCTTACTTTGATGGATTTACTTAAACTCAGTGTAAATTTTGATATCTACTTCACAGAGACTTGTGATGTGTGATAGGTGTTTATGGTCTGGTTTTACTGAGGATCAGTTTCAATTAAAATAACGTTCTTCTAAATCTCTTGTTAATTGTGTCTGTATAAATGCAATGATACATGAGCTGTAAGGTGACTACAGAACCTCACTCATCTTGTAATGTTAAATTAAATGAAACCAAATACCAGCTAAAAGAACTTTGTCTGGCATCAAGATTCCGACTACAAATCCCTAAAAACATTACATTTCTTAGAATTAAATGTGTTTTACTAATATAACTTTGCAAATTCCATGCGAATGCAATTTAATACTGTTATTTATAAGATATAATAATAACAACATCAATAATAAATACAGTGATGTTTTTTAAAGACACAAATATGTACAGTGTGCTGAAGAATGTTTCATCATACCTGTTACTCTTCAGTCCTGTTACTTCATATGTCAGTCCTGTTACTGTCATTAATTTGATAAAAATGTAAAAATGACAATTTGAAGGGCCACCCCAGTATTAACACTGTAAAACATTTTGGAAAAGACACTTTATTCAATACCTCTTTCATAAAAATACTTGCATATCTTAATTTATATGTGGTCTACTTTTACAATTTAGATTTTCTTGGTCCTCTGAAAGATAAAATTGAATGTTTAAAAATGTATTCATATTCTGAAATAATCTCAGTGAAAAGAGGGACTGATGTACTGCTCATACATGTGTAACCTGTTACACAATCCTAATTCTAAATATTTGATATAGTAACCATTTTGTCCATAACAGGGTTGACAGATAAATCATATCACGAAGTAGATAAATATATCATAAAAACATATAATGAATTAAACATATCATAAAATAAATAACCTGAGATGGCACTGTCATGTCGAGAGGATGCAAGAGCAAGGGGATTTGGGAAGCATGAGTTTTTAATTGAGAATGATTTCAAAGAACACAGATAGTCCAAAAACTTAGAATCAATACTTAAACTAAGGAATCCCAATCGTCTTGCTCCCAGCGAGCCTGTACAGATCACGTCTCTGTAGAAGGTCCAACTCCCTGAGGTGGACTGATATGGACTGATATATTTTCTTTTCCTTTTCTTTCTTTCCTCTTTCTATATTTCCAAGTTCAAGAGTGGTGAGGTCTTCCCCTGGACGGTCTTGCAGCTGGCTCTTGCTGCTACCTCTGGAGAAGGAAAAAGGGTAAAATGAATGTCATTCATTTTGAAGCAGGTTGGGGAACCTTTGGTGTAGGGTTTCTTAGTTCGGGATTCTGCCGGAGCCGCTTTACTGTTTCTTCTGAGAATCTCTCTTAAGGAACGTTCCTTTCAAGCTCTTCTCACGACCAGACAACGGGGGACTCAAGCACAAAGGAATGATGATGACAGCGCATCGGTAGTTGCTTCCTTGTTTATTACAGAATAAACAAGGAATCATAATCTAACAACACAAAACAGGTGCAGTGTCTAGCAACCTAGTTGCGTCATCGCTAATGAGCCAATAAGGAAAAGGTGGGTTGCCAGTCACCGCCAGAAAACAAAACAGACCTGCACATGGACACAGAGGGATTCCCCTCAGGCTCAGAACTCAGATGTGACAGAATTCCCCTCCCTACATCCGGCACCTGACGGAGCCACAGAGATCGCCACCCTCTCCATGATCGAGTGAGGTCGTTCCATGGGCCAGTTTTCCGTAGCCGATTCGGGTGTCTGGGAGGACGTCCCCAAGGGCGGAAGGCGATGGACCCGATAGACAGGGGTGCCTTCAATTTCTATGGCTTCTGGTGGTGTTGGGCTTACCATGCCTTTGTCCAGGGGTCCCGAAGTTGCTGGCCTGATGTGAGACACATGAAACACAGGGTAGACACTCATATATGGCAATAACAGTTTGTATGACACAGGGTTGATCTGTTGGATGATTTTATACGGACCCATGAATCTAGGAGCGAGTTTTCTACATGGCATTTTTAGTTTAAGATCCCGAGTGGACAGCGAGACACGATGCCTTGCCTTGAAAATCTGTGCCTCCCTCCGTCGCTGGTCAGCTTGGCATTTAAACCAGTGTACTGGGCTCCCTCCCAGACTTGCTCTGCTCTGCTGACCCACTCGTCCATATGGGGCAAGTTAGTGGGCTAAGCATCCCAAGGGCAGAGTGGGGGTTGAAGTTAAACTGAGTAAAAAACAGGGTCCAACGTGCCTGTAGTCTCTTTGCCTGTCTGATATATTAGAGTGCATTGTAATAGCCGAGGAATGAGAGCTCAGGTACGTGGAACTCACATTTCTTAACGTACAACCCGTGCACGAGCAGATTTCATGCACATGCTCAGATTTGGTTTTGGAGAAAATTAAAATGTAGTCGAGATAAGGACTACATATCTGTGTATCACCCAAAGACATAATTCATGAAGGCTTGGAAAAACGACATAACGTTTACCAAGCCATATGAATAATCCTCAGATGTGGTACTGAAAGCAGTTTTCTGCTCATCGCCTGCTCTGCATAGGTAGAGCTGGGGGTAAATCTATGCCCCACGGAACTGTTTGATGGCCGGGGGGATAAGTGGAAGAGGGTGTGGGTACTTCACCGTGATCGCACTGAGCCCCCGCATTGATCTCTGCATGGCCTGAGCCTGCCATCTTTCTTTTCTATGAAAAAGGAGCTAGTCAACACAGGGGACATGGATCTGCAGATGTACCCCTGCCGGAGTGCCTCGGCCATGTAATCTTCCATCGCCTTGGTCTCCACCTCGGACAATGGACAGATTCGAGACTGGGTGGTGTAGTACCTGACAGGAGGTCGATTGCACAGTCCTACAGCTTGTGCTGAGGGAGACAGGTCACCTTAGTGGTGCTAAACACCTCGGCATGGACTTTATACTGTTCCGGAATGTCTACAGGGGTCTCTGCGAAAGAGATTTCTATAGAAGTAGCATGGAATGGTGTAGACACTAGTTTCTAAGCACGTATGGACTCACAGGGATTCCCCCATCAGGCTCAGAACTCATGTGACACTTCTCTCTTGGGAGGGGCCTAGAGGCTTTAGGATGTCTTTTTTCCAGAGATATCTAAAAAAATCGAGAAAAATGATTTTCTACTTAAAATTTTCAAAGTTGAAAATGTACTGATTCCAGGGAATGCCGCTTTGTAAAAAATCTGTTAAAAACTCTCCACACACCTCTGACAATTTGTTTTTCCCTGTGTGCAAGACCCATATCCTTTCATTAATATATATTTGTGAGAGATTTGTTTATTACTAGTAATTATTGTGTAAAGTATTTTAAAAGAGTATGTTGCTGAACAAAGCCAAGACCCTCAAGCTTATGTAGCATATGTCCTAATAAAGGAGTCTTTTGAAACTTGCAATAGTAAAGATCACAAAGAATGCAAATACAACACATCTAAGAATTAAATCTAAAACTCCTCTTTCCTAAATGTGATTAATATTAGCAGTGAAAAAGGGGGGAAAATAGATGCAAAGTGGAACAATCTGTGTATAAGTAAATTATTGAATAAACACAATTTGGGGAAGTTGGCAAACAGGGTTTGGTTAATGTTTTCACCCTGGTGCTGAAATAGTTTGAGACTGCATCACCCAACATCAGCCTCATCCTGTCAGCTCTGGAGAGCCCTTGAGAATGTTATTAGCTTGGTGTTCGCCTTGCCATTTTCCACCCGAGGCAGATGGGTAATTACCAAACTAATAGTCTGATTGAGAGGAATCAGATGCAGTGGCTCACCCAATTAGATGATACATTAGCTTTCTTTCTTTGTAAGCAGCTAATGTGTGAAGCAAAGTGGTATTTTTGAGGGGGTCAGAGTCTCAAACAAGCTCAGAGTTGTAGATTGTAGCCTTCTGTCTCTCTCTCTCTCTCTCTCTCTCTCTCTCTCTCTCTTTCTCTCTCTCTCTCTCTCTCTCTCTCTCTCTCTCTCTCTCAACCCTCTCTCTTCCCCTCTCTCTAATGGACTAATAGAGTGAAGTTTTCATCACCCAAAAAGTGCACAGAATGCAAATCACACCCCACTTCCTAACAAAAGGAGCAAGGGAGGCCGAGGAGGATATTAATGTCCACTGTGTCAGACTACAACATGAATTATGCAGGATGAAATAATTGGAAGTTAATGAGAAAGAAACTATAATTGTAATAATTGTGTTCTTTTGTGGGCCGAGTGGTGTTGTTTTCAGAGTTTTTTCATTATTGTGATTGGGAGATAGCAAATATATTTTACCTTACTTTACTGTAGAAACATACAACCAAATGCACATACACACACGTGTTCACAAACATGGACACAGACCTTTTATAACATATAGCATAATGCTATGCTGTCCAAAACATCAGAATGTGATTAAGTCATTCTTTTGTTGCAGCAGAGTTATTAGAGTCACTGAATGATGCTTGCAGAAGAAATACCACATCTTTATCTTCGTTCAAGCTCCTCTCTGTGTGTTGCCATGCTGTTGAGTGGCAGCCAAAACACATTAGAGCACATCTGTCCACTCGTGCTCGCCAGTGAGGCCAACTCTTTCTCGCCATATTTGTGAAGAGCCCTCATTGCAGCCATTGTTCACTTTGCTTGACTATTTGCACTTCTCTCCACAACACCCCTCCTGTTGATGCTCCCTGACAGCTCTTTGAAACAACACACGAATATCTAATCCAACAGCTGAAAGAGAGTCCTAAGAGTGTCCTCACAGTGTCACCAGCTTTAGTAGTAGAATGCTGCTAGGTGTGGTGTCGCTCCTTTATATTTCTATACACGTTTACTGACCTGATTTTCTCTAATAATATGGCAATGAAATAACCGTTAACTTTGTCTTTTTTCCCTGTCATGTTTGAAACTACCCCATGTCTTGGCAATGACAGCATGTATTACAAGTATATTAGGCTACCAAGCATGCCTCATATAGACTGAGCACCAGTGACATCTGGATATGCAAAGCAAAGAGGGCTCTCACCAGCTATTAGAGAAATAGCCCAGCCACTTGTGCAGTCATTGCAGGGAGTGGTGAAGGCCTTCTACCACCTGTCATAGTAGACAGATATAGTTCTTCTGTATCATGTAAAAGTCCCAAACACTAAAACTTACGTTTCTTCTTAAAAAGCAAAAATATACAGCTGTTACCTTAAATGTATTCACATTAAAAAGAAAATATTAAGATCAATGCAATGTGCTAAACAGTTATTCAGCCAAAAAACTAATTGTCTACCATACACACCTGTGTTCTACATTTAGTCCATTTATTGTATATCAGTTATTCTCAGTTAGGCTTGCTTGAGTAATGGGTAATACCAGACTGTTCATAGCATTCAATGAACTTCAATTTTCTCTTCATAAATTATCTAGCTCTCATATGCAAAAGGGGTGTACCCGAGACTTCAAGTGCATAAAAAAAGTTATTAGAGGTAGAAAGTGCATTGAAGGTGTCATTATGTGGTCGAATGGCCTTCATGGAAAATTGTTCACCACAAAAGAAACAGAGAGAAAAAAAAACCTGAGGGTGCACTTGAATATTGTTACTAAACAATGACCCTGAGTGGCTCCTCACCATCCAAATGTCAACATTCACACTTGGAAACATATGTGTGTTTTATTCCAGAACATCGAGTGCCACCTAAAGAACAATTATTCATGTAATCCCCAGCGGCAAGACGGCAAAAAGGATATTCTTCCCTGTGTGAAAAAAATAACTGTTATTACGAAAAGCCATGTTACAGATATAATAGACCCACTTTTTTGCTGCTACTACTGTTTATGGCCCTTTCATTTACAAAACAACTTGAGGTCAGTCTACTCATGTGCAGACTGTGTTCAACCAAGGCTGAAAATCAATAAGCACAATTGTTCCCTTTGGTAAAGTGAACACAGCAGCATTCTATGTCTATGAACCACAAAACATCCAATTCTTGTAAGCATCTATTTTGTTAAGATTGATTTCTTCAGTTACTGGGTTGAATAGATTTTGTATGATAATATGGGTTTTGCTCATTTGATAAACTTTAGAGATGATTCAACTCATTAATAGAAGTCAGCTGTGGATCATTCCATCAATCTAAGCAGCTGAGAATCTAAAATTAAAGATAAAAAACAAAAAACAAAAGATGCTTAAATTACATGCAAATATCAAATATCAGCTTGAAAAGTTATTAAGAAATATAAGTTAAATGATCAAGAAAAATCTTCTAGAGAAAACTCCTCACTGTCAAGGACGGGCACAGTACTTGTGATGCGTCCACCCTCTGTGAAAATGCTCATTAGAAGTGGTATTGTCTGAAGAAAGAAATGAATTATTTGCTGTATGTTTTTAGAAAACAATTAGAAATATTCCAGCAAAGAACACCTTGTCAACTGTTAGGCATGGAGGTTTACTGCTTATGGTTTCAGACTACATATACAAAAATAAAATATTAAACTAAGCTAATATTAATGACCATAATGTTTTTTTCTCCAGGCACGTGTTAAAATGGTTTAATTATTTCAGTTGAATTTATTGTATAATTAATGTAGTTTGATTGAAATAAGTGCTTCATTCAAACTGACTGTAATGTTTTTGAGTATTTACTGTGTTGTGTGTCCTCCCTCCCTGATTATTAGTGGTGGACACACTGGGGTGAGCGACTATGGGGGGCTTCTAGCGACCTTCATCCCTTCCTCACCTTGAAGAGGTTGCTGCAGGCGATTTCACTACCTCTGACTGTTAATGACTGTCAGAGCATGGAACCTTAAGGCTGTAATGACACACTTGACCAATGAGTCTTAACAAGTGTAAAACTCAGTCGATGATCATTACTGTCTCGTGATGGTAATAAACTGCTAACGTTTCAAGGATAATCAATATATGTTTATTTTCACACAACATCATTTATTTTATTTTTTAATGTTTGTAAGTATATTACATAAACAGATGTTTAAAAATGTAAATGTACTTTTAGTCAGCACTTAGTGCTTTCAGTTGACAGTTAGCAAAGAAATCAAATAATTGTGAAATTAGAAGTCAGTCTCTGTCCCAAGGTTTCTTTGCGAGTAAGAAAGGCAACGTGTGGCTAATGTGTATCACTGGTACATCAGACCAAGAAAGACAGAACTGCCTCATTGTTCTAATAATTACATATTGGCCTCATTAATTCAATTTTATAATTTTATTACAAACTCTTAATGGCCATTGCATTTATTTTCATTTACATTTGCATGTAATGAAATCCACAAGAGTCAAGACTATTAAGGGGCAGCAATTTATAATTATGTACCATATTTACAAGAGGGGTTGCTTAATTAATGAAGTTACTCTGTATCTTTTGTGCACCTGCATTATGAAATGTTATTATTTGCATTCTTTCAGTTTCTTATGATGTACTTACTAAATGCCAGACTCTGAATTAATGAATGACCTCGACTGCACATTCAAAAGATGGCCTTCACAAAGGCTCCTTCCAACATAAGTGCAGCCCCAGCTAAAGATGAAGTGCTCTGCCTTGTCTGTTATTTTTCCTTCCATTCATTTAGAAATTGCAACGCCACTGTAATTGGCGAAGATTCTAGGGCAGGAAAAAAGACAAATATTGGAGAAAAAAAAACCTCGAATTAAAAAGTGGTGTCCTTGTGACATGTGGCATTAAAGGCATAGTGTATTTTCTTCTATTAATGCAACAAAAATGCCTTCTAATTACTAAAATACAGGATTTAAGCAAAGCGATTTCTAAATATGCTACAATTAATCAGGAGCATGTAGGACTAATTTAGGAGGTCCACACTCTCCCTCTTATGGTGAGTTACTTGTGAAGCAGTTAAGAGCAGCACTCATCTGAATTCTGAATTTTTTTTTTAATTACAAAAAAAAGAGCACATACATCACAGGAACCAATCCTCAACTCTCACTAGTACAGGGCTAGTACAGGACTAGTACAGTCCTGTTACACAAAATATACACTAAATATATGCATAAAAACAAACAAAAATAATGTTGATGTTCATGCCAGACTATTTCTGCCAAACTTGAATTAGGTTGCAATAAGGTTTAAAAAGAAACAAGTGTCAGTTTTGTCATTGAAGAAATTGGGCTGCCTTCATCTGCTTTACATAAAGATGTACAAATAAAATTGCATTCCACCTTTATAAGGAAATGAACTGTCATACTATTCATTTTTAGTGGTTGGGGGGTTCCAGTATCCAAGCACTACACTTATGAACTCTGTACTCTGTTTGATATTGTAGTTGACAAAACAGCATTGAACATTTTGAGGTTGAGGCTGAGTCCTGAAGCCCCAGCCTGAGGCTTCACACGAGTCCTTAGCTCAGCACCAGAGGGTCAGCAGTTCTCCTGCCAGACACACAAAGAGTGACAGTAACCACTGCATGATTCAAGAACTTACTTCGCAGACCAGAGAGAATGGCTGTCAAATCCCCGTTGTCCCTTTCACCTCATTTGCAAAACACATGCTGATGGAATAGACGAGCCCCGTCTTTAGACATGCAACAACAGAGTGTCTCTTTTGCTTGGAAATTACTTACAGCTAGGAAATAATTGGTCTCAGAGGGCATAGTGGTGTCTGTCCATCAGGTGTAATTCACCACTGTTCATGTCTGTTCTGACCCCTGCCTGTGTGCCACTGTGCCAAGTAAAGCATGAGTTGTGTGTGTAAACAGATATATGGACTGCTGAAGACTGTGGTCACAATCAAAGCATATGTAATTCTGGTCTTTTTTTGTCTGATTTCTTGTGCAGCTGTCGCCAAGTGGAAGAGGCTCCAAGATCTTTCTGCTTTTCCTCATCTCAGTAATATAATCCAATATTATTATTTATTACCTCTTTGGGATGCGCTGTGAAAATAGGAAGTAAACTATTCACCTGATGCCTCATTTGCCACAAAAAATGGTTGATGTGTTTATTGGGTTTCTCAAGCAGCCCACTGTTCCATTTACAGCTCCATGTTTAGACCCACTGCCGCTCACAAACTGATCATGAAAGCTTGTTCACTTCTTCATTTCACCTCACAAATCAAAGAGCTGAGTTGTAAGTGATGATACACATATATGTAAAGACCTATGCAACACCGTTTGAAAAACATCTACTGAAAGGAGGAACCCTCCAACCAGGCACACACCATTCCTTTTGACACCTCCTCTTTCTGCAATACCCACATCCCCAAACTCTTTTCCTACATTTGGCTTCCTTACACCTTCCAGGCCTCCTTCACCTTTTTTCACTCAGAGAGCCCCATTCAACCCCCCCTCCCCAGCCCACACCGTCACTCCCCTCTGAAAGCTTACGCATTAGATAGAGCCATTCTGCTCCATCCCCATCATTTGCTTATCGGAGAGCCTTCTTCTGTTCACCAGGAGTGGCAGACAAGTGCCTTGGAGGGCGGTGGGGGGTGTGGGGGTGTGGAAGGGTGGAGGGAGTTGCTGTGGAGGAAATGCTAAAAGGAGCATGGAAGAGAGAAAAAATGCTAACAATGGGCACACAAGTACTGTAGATGCACAGATACTTCACATATGCAGGTACTTTGTGTACACACGGCCTATCTTAGTGAGCTGCACTCTGTTGATTTTATAATACCCCCTCATTTCCTTTCTTGCGTGGAGGACTCTGTTGTTACACCCATTATTCCTTTTCCAAGAGCTTTCTCACATCCTCACCCATCATTATGGTCCTCGAGTGCTGTTTATGCACTTTCATTTTCAGACAGAGATCTTAATAGATTGAATTGATTATCTCTCACACAACGCTTCTGTTCAGGACTACATCTGCGATTCCAAGACACTGTTTTACCCTTAACTAAGCAACTATTTTACCTTAATATGTACTTTTTAAGCATAGTATCTTTAAAAAAAATATTATCCAATTTTTTGGGTTCATTTTTAATGTTGATTCAAGACAAATAATTTACTGATTTTTGTGACAGAAGTTATTTCTGTTACTTTCTTACTTTCCATCTCTTGCGGATATCAGCACTTATAGGTACAGCATTCATGCTCTGCCCTCTGAGGGTGGAACCTAACCATGCCAATATTGATAAAGCATACATTAAGTCAAGTTAGTTCATTAATTTGTGGTTTTCCATGTTAATTATGTTATTCATTACCATGTATTATGACACATAAAGTCACTGAATTGTTCTTGATCAGTGAATATACCATGAATATGTCCACCATGTATTATTTCAAGAAGCTGTGTAATGTCTCATGAATGGGTGTTAAATAAGCAGGACCATGATGCTTACGACAAAAGCTCAAATTTGTCTCACTTTTATTAAACTCTCGGACACCATATACTCATACTCGGACTCGGACACATACACTTTATGGCATCCCCCTTTACTCTGAATGTCAGTCATTACGTGGTGCTCGAAAATTATAGACATTCAAAGATCAAAACCAGAGACAGAAACACAGTTAAATCTTCTTTCCTCGCTTCATTTTAAACACGAGTCCCTTTTGTGAACTTTGCATCAAAGCCCTGATGAACAAAAGCAGCCAGGCATCTGACAAAGACGAGAGTGGCTGGTATGTGAAGCCATCTGTTTTGGAGGACACCCAAAATCTTGTGTATGGTCCATACTTAGTTATCCCACTGTTCCATTCCAGGAGTGCACTAGCCTCCTATTCACACACTGGGCCATATACTGTCCATCTCTTGGCTGGCATTTTTTCCCCTAGTACAATTAAGTAATTTATTCCTTTCTTCATCCTCCTTTTTAATGAATCCAAGCCACAAACAAGCCCCAGTTGCTCCTATTCAAGGCTCATGATTGCATCTGGCAGTAATTGCTGCGAAGCCTGAAGTGGGAACGGGATGGAAACACATTGTTTTGGGGGTAATAGGTGAAGACCTGCCTCTCTTGACCTGTAATACATTAGTGTCAGTGAACATTTGGCAGCCCTCAAATGATTAGCAATGAAGATGAATTGAGGGAAAAAAAAGAAGAAAAGAAAAAAAGGTAGAAAATCTGCCTCATTTGAAACACTGGAGTTTGCATGCATTTGCATGTTGATTAGTTGTTCTTTTGTCTGTGCTCCTAATTATTATGACACATAATGTCTTCATCATGCAAGATTCAGACCTGTCTTGTTCAAAATGTATGTAGGGAGGGGAGAAGAAATATTTATTGACTCTATGTGGAAATGCTGCTTGTTGCAGTTGCATTTTTATGTTTCTCTTTAGTTGGAAACACATTTGATTGCCTTTGACTGTGGTGCAGTGGAATGGATTTTTAAAAAGCATAATTGTTTTGTTTTTGTAATACTGTAGGTTATGTCTTTGTTGTTCTTTTAATTATTTTTTAGGTCTTCCCAGAGGTTTGGCCAACAGGCAAAAACAGCAAAAGAGATTGTTTGCTTTTTTACTTTAATTAATAATCACATAACGATCTGCTGTTATGTATTCTAGGATCAATGAGAACATGCATTTTGGGACAAATTAATTTTTGTTGCATATTGTTATATTTAGATATGCTGGACAAATATAATTTACAGTTTATGTGTTTCATAGTTTTTCTGTAGTTAGTTGTGTAGAGCTATCTGCCTTTTCCTGCCTCTTTGGTGGTGGATGTTTTAATCCACAGAAGACAAAAGGTGGAGGAGTTTACACAATATAAGTCACTGCATTGTCCCTTGACCTTTGTTATTTAAGTATGGCATACACTGTTCACCTGAAGTCTGATAAGGTTATTGCACAGGGTATCAAATGCTAACATGCACAAAGAAACTAGCATTTTGGCAAATGTCAGACATTCTAAATACGTGGATGAAATGGGATGAACATTTGTGTTTATCAAACTTGGTAAATTGCAGTGACATGTTTATAAAGTAGTTATTTTCTGAAATGGATAATGGTGCAAAACATGCCTGGATGATTATGTTACAAAATCAATGAATTAATGAATCAATGACAAGTGTTTTTCAATAATTGCAATATTAGTTCATGCAGAGTATTGTGCAAAAGGGTAGGCAAATATAATAAATAAAGAAACAACAATAAAGACACTTTTTTTGTGTTTGTGTTTGGTAAACCATTTCTTAGTTTTTCACTGTTGATACCTAGCATGGCTAATCAGAAAGAAGTCAGAAACCAAACTTGTGTTTTTCTAACTGTTTTTGTCACGGTGGGCAGGAATGAAGGGCTGAGACACAGCCTTGTTGCGTGGCATGACTGGCACGCGAGAGCTGATAAATGTTGTAGATAAATTTCACCCAAGGCAGTCAGACAGTTGAGGCTTCCACTGTTTTATTAATTACAGTGTCATGGTCA
>JBBPDC010000001.1:34854105-34864141 GCA_037974485.1 Hemigrammopetersius urotaenia
GGGACACGTGGCATGGAAGCTTGTCACTTCAATGACTGTGCGAGGAATGTATACCTGTTACCTGCTTTTATACCTGATGTGCAGTCATTTCTGGTGCCTCGTGACTGCACGTGACCCGGTGTGCATGACAGTACCCCCCCTCCAGGACCGGCACCAGACGGTCCCGGCTGAGAGGACACCCAAAGACGGTAGTCCTGGATGAGCAAAGGGTCCAGGATGTTGCACCCGGGGACCCAGGATCGTTCCTCCAGACCATAGCTTTCCCAGTCGACGAGGTACTGGGTGCCACAGCGCCGCGAGTCCAGGATCCGCCGGACGGTGTAGACAGGACCACCGTCGAAGATCCGAGGCGGAGGAGGGTCCGGAACCTGGAGAGACAGAGGGGAGCAGAAAACAGGTTTTAGTTGGGAGGCGTGGAAAACAGGGTGTATTTTAAGAGAGGCAGGCAGCAGGAGCTGGAAGGTGACAGGGTTAATCCTGTGGGTGATGCGATAGGGGCCAATGAACTGGGAGGTGAGTTTCTTGGAGTCCGTGTGGAGCGTAAACGGGTGGAGATGTAAACCCTATCACCGACATGGAACAATCGTCTCGGGGGGTGCTGACGACTGTGCTGCTGGACATACTGGTGGTTGGTTCTGGTGATGGCTCTTTGGGCTTGTTTGTCGGCACCAGCAGACCAATCGTTGGGCTGAGGGGACCTCCGGTTGTTGGTGGGTAAAAACCGGAGGCTGGAAGCCATGATACACCTCGAAAGAGCTGAAACCAGTGGCTGAGGAGACATGAAGGTTGTGTGAGAGCTCAGCCCAGACGAGGTAGTCGGCCCAGGAGCGCTGGTGATCGGAGACGAAACACTGGAGGAAGCGCTCCAGCTGTTGGTTGGTCCGCTCCGTCTGACCATTCGTCTGCAGGTGGTAGCCAGACGACAGGCAGAAGGCCTTCCAGAACTTGGCTGTGAACTGGGGCCCTCTGTCCGAGACGATGTCCCTGGGGAACCCATACAATCGGACTACGTGCTCTAACACGAGGTTGGCGGTTTCCTTGGCTGAGGGGAGTCCGGATAGGCCCACCAGGAGCACGGATTTGGAGAAGCGCTCCACGAAGGTGCAGATGGTTGTTTTCCCCCGAGACTCAGGGAGGCCCGTGACGAAGTCGAGGGCGATGTGGGACCAGGGCAGTGGTGGGTACGGGGAGAGGGCTGAGCTCCTGTTTGGGGTTTTTGCGCAAGCGCATATGGAGCACACCCAGACATATTCCTTCACGTCCTTTTTAATGCCTGGCCACCAAAGGGCCCATTGTAGGAAACGGATAGTCCGAGTTATGCCAGGGTGGTCAGACAGGATGGAGTCGTGCGCCCACTGAAGCGCCTCAGGGCGGGAGGGAGTTGGAACGTAGAGGCGGTCTGGTGGAGTCTCGACGGGAGGCGGGTCCTGAGCGTGCGCCTGGCGGACCCTGTCTTCCAACCCCCACCGGATGGGTGCGATGACGATGTGGTCGGCCAGGATGGGACCCCCCCGTCTGATGTTGTCGAGAGAGGGCATCCGCCTTGATGTTCTTCAGCCCCGGATGGTAGGTGATGTGAAAGTTGAACTGTTCGAAGAAGAGCGCCCAGCACGCCTGTCGGGGATTGAGCTGTTTGCCCGTCCTGATGGTGATGAGGTTCTGGTGGTCCGTCCAGACCGTGAATGGGACACCGCCGCCCTGGAGCCAGTGACGCCATTCTTCTAGAGCCCACTTGATGGCGAGCAACTCACGGTCCCCCACCCCGTAACGTTGCTGCGTGGGGTCAAATTTTCTAGAAAATAAACAACAGGGATGTTGTTTCTGGTCTGGACCTTGCTGCGAGAGGACAGCTCCTATGCCCAAATCGGAGGCGTCCACCTCGACAACGAAAGGCTTCGTCTGATCCGGATGGAGAAGAACAGGAGCAGAGGTGAAGAGATGTCAGAGATGGTGAAACGCGGAGGTGGCTTCTGGAGTGAGCCGAAAGGGTCCGTTCTTGGGACTTTTTAAGGCAGTGAGAGGTGCTGCAACTGAACTGAAGCCCCGGATGAATCGCGATAGAAATTGGCGAACCCCAGAAAATGTTGCCGCTTGCTTAAGTGATGTGGGTAGGGGCCACGCACGCACAGCCTCCAGCTTCTAGGGATCCATGGCCACACACTGTGAGGAGATCACGAAGCCGAGGAACGTGGTGGTGTGCTGGTGAAACGCACATTTCTCCAACTTACAGAACAGCTGATGGGCCAGCAACCTCTTTAACACTGCCCGGACATGCTGGACGTGCTCATCTACGGTCTTCGAATAGATGAGGATGTCATCCAGGTAGGTGAATACCCAATGACCCAGCATGTCACAGAGAACGTCATTTATCAGCTGTTGGAAGGTGGAGGGACTGTTACACAAGCCGAAGGGCATAACCAGGGTCTCGTAGGGGCCGGTGGGGGTTATGAAGGCTGTCTTCCACTCATCTCCCTCTCTGATGCGGACGAGGTTGTGGGCGCTGCGCAGGTCCAGTCTGGTAAAGATGGTGGCACCAGAGAGAGAGTCCAGGGTGGTGTTAATGAGTGGAAGAGGATGGCGGTTCTTCACTGTGATCTTGTTGAGTCCCCGATAGTCGACGCACGGACGCAGGCCCCCGTCTTTTTACCCAACGAAGAAAAACCCCATGGCGGTGGGGGAGGTAGACGGACGAATGGTCCCGTTGCAGAGACCGTCGGCGATGTAGTCCTCCATCGTCTTCTGCTCTCCCGCAGTGAGAGAGCAGAAGTGGCCGCGGGGTGGTACCGTGCCTGGGGGAGGTCGATGGTGAGATCGTACGGCCGATCAGGTGGGAGACGGAGTGCTTTACGCTTACAGAAGACCCCCGCCAGGTCACGGTACGGGACGGGAATGGCCTGCAGGTCAACATCGGGAGCCTCGGACTCCCCTGAGCATGTTTCAGCCTGAGCCGCCAGGCAGAGTTCCTGGCAGGTCGGCCCCCTCTGAAGTATGCGGCCTTGGGTCCAGGAAATGAGGGGATTGTGTTTTAATAACCAAGGATGGCCTAGAACTGAATGGTTTCGAGGTGATTCCCTTTATTTTTTTGGAGCCCCTGAAATACTTTTGAGGAATGTAATGGGTGAGAGCAATATGTCAGGTGACATACATGTATATAGCAGTTATGGAAAATGGTCATGTAAAATGACATACTGTTGATATGAAGAAAATGTATAAATGTAGAAAGTTATAATATAATTTTGTTTTTTTTAGGGGGAATTACTTACATACTTCTCCCAGGGTCCCCTCACTCTCAAAAAGCTTGTTTTGCCCCAAGAAGATACATTTTTTTAGCCCTCCCAAAATTATGACTGTGTGAATTTATATGTACACACAGTCACACACATGTATGAGAATGAGAGAGAGAAGCATTATCTATACAGAGAACGTAATGGCAGGTAAAGGCAGAGGGAGCACATAAGCATCAGTACACACAAACACATGAAAATGATGAGTATTGCATTAGTAACTAATGAGAGTTGTGGGAACAGTCAGTTTGGGTACAGGGACCTTTTTTGTGTTATTACATAATAGTCAGTTTGTTAATGTACAGGACAACAATTTAAATATCAGATAATTCCCAAAAGTTCATAAATAACTATGTGTGTACTGCTGCTGTGTGGAGGAGCCTGAAATCCGGATGCTCATATGCAACATGACAGTGGGGGTAAAGAGAATAGCCGTGTCTGCTGTCACCTCAGCCAGATAATTTGTTTACTGCCGCCGTTTAGCTGCTTAACGTGTTCCACGGGCACCTGAACACTTGATAGAGATTAGAATTTTCCAGCCCACCGGAGAACACACACATTTAAATCCCTCAATTGCTGTTTTTCTTTTTTTGAAACCAGAGTTATTAACTGTTCAATAGATTCTTGTGTGTTTTGCAACTTCAAAACCACCGTGTGGGATGGTATACTCTCTAAGGACAGGCAGAGCTATCCCAGTGTGCATGTTCTTCCTTATTCATCTCTTCATGAAAAACACTTATTGCAGTTGCACTCTTTGAATTGTACGTTATTTGATTAGACTCACTTCACTGTGCTCATGTGTCCATTTGGGTTGAAATATGTTGCACTGTGTTTTTAGATTTACCAGAGACCATTGTGCAGTTTTACAAGCAATTTATTTATATATTTTTATTTCTTTGTGTCATTTTGTGTTAATGAGTCTCAGCGTGTTTATAATATCGTATAATAAGACAGCCACAACCATTAACTACACTTTCAATTATTTTCAGTATTATAAAAAACAATTGTTTTATTGCAAAGTTTTCACATTTGTACTCTCTCAGGGGGATATTAAATTGCTTGAATGTATTAATTGTTTTTTGTTAAGAAAAATCAAGGAGTGCAAATTGAGGCCACGGTAAATTTCTTATTTCACCTAATTCTGGCATCATTGTGTCCTAGTGCTCTATCTTCAGGCAACGAGGGCAGGCGCATAGGCAGACTTCAATATTTTTAATACTATAAAAAATATTTTTAATATTTTTAATAACCAAAACAGGCACGAGGGCCTAACAAACTCTAAAACTATAACTAAGGGCACCCAAACAATCCCAACATGATGGTGGACCGACACTAAGGTCCACTCAAAGCAGAACTAAGTACTTAACACAACACATCTTAAACCAGTAGAAAGAGATAATCATTTACCCTGAGGACACTGGGCAGCTGAAACACAATGTAAACAAATACAAGACCGGTGTGCTCAGCCAAGTTCAACCGTCACACCTTGGTTTACCTTCCCTGCTGCCTCTGTGGCAGGGTTCTGGACCACCTGACGCTCCAGAGATGTGTCCTTTGGAGGGGGAGTTTCCCCCAAGTATTTTTTTGTGTGTGTGTGTGTGTGGGGGGGGTGCTACAGGGGTTCCACCCCGGAGGAGACCCCCAGGAGGAGGACAACTGAGGGGGTTGTGCCCTGGACAATAGGGGAGGGGCCCTCGAGTGGAGTCCTGGTGGCCCATTTTGGGCGCCCTGGGTTGGTGCCGTAAAGAGGGGGGTCTCGTGAAAACAACACTTTATAGGGAAATAAAAATATAATTTCATTCTCTTCCATTTTTTAACTGTTCTCCAAAAAAACAGCAGGTTTGCGGCAACCCAAGGTCAGAAAGGTGACTAGAGCAGTTAACAGATGAAGAGAGAAAAGAGGAAGTGAAGAGTGCTGTATCCAAATTTGTAAAAATGAGAAAATGTGAAAAATCAGGCAAGAAGAGAGGATATGAACAGGGGAGTGAGAGAGAATATAAAACCTAATAGCTAAATTGTAAGGGCTTCAGGTGCAGATATTTCATGACAAACACTTATTGCAGTTGCACTCTTTGAATTCTATGTTATTTGATTAGTCTTACTTCACTGTGCTCATGTGCCATTTGGGTTGAGTTGCCCTTATCTTATCATTCTGAAGAGGCTGAGAAATATGTTGCACTGTGCTTTTAGATTTACCAGAAACCATTGTGCAGTTTTACAAGCAATTAATTTTTTATTTGATTTCTCAGCGTGTTATTTAATTCTTTTTAAATTAATGTTACTGTTAGGAGGCTAAATCCAAAAATGAGACACCACTTTGCTGGTGAATTATAGTATGTGTGCTGTTTGTTTATCCAAATAAAGAATTTGATTTATTTTCACTGCTTTGAATTCTTTATTTCTCCCTGCTATTAGTATAATGATGCAATCTAAGCTACAACAGAGTGCACCTTAGATTGCAGCAGTGACATTGATGAACTAAATGACTTTCATATAATTTAATGATCAAAACAAAGAGCTAGTGAGGAAAACTACATCTCCCTCCAGAGAGCAGACACTTGGTCTTTACACAGCTGATGTGTGGAGAAATCTGTCCAAAGTGAATCCATACAAGGCTCCAGGAACTGAGAAGATACCTGGCCATGTGTTTGCAGACTGTACTGACCAAGTGGCTTGTGTCCTACTGACATATTAAAGCCAGATGTCCACCCAAGCTTTCTTCAAATGCAAAACATCGTCCCAGTGCTGAGGACATAATTGGTGACAGGACAAAACAAGCAGTACCTCAAAATTATGAAGTGCTTCAGAAGGCTAGTCATGGCACACGTAAAGACCAGCCTCCCCACCTCTTTAAACCCCCTGCGTGTTTTCAATATTAATCTACAATGTAGCCGATAATAAAAACACATAGATTACTCATAGATTTCACAACAATCATGCCACAAAAATGATTGTGAAACTTTAGGCCTCAAGTCCACCCTTCGCAACTGGATCTTGGATATCCTGATAGAGAAGCCCTAGTTAGTGTGGATGGACATCAACACCTCTAACTCCATCTCACTGACCACAGGCCTGTGTGTTCAGTCCTGTACTCTTCACTTTACTGACCCAGGACTGCATAGCTACACACATCAACCCACATCATCAAATTTAAAGTGCTGGGACTGATAAGCAGGGATGAGTCAGCTTACAGAGAAGAGGTGGAATTGCTCTCCATCTGCTGTCCATAACCAAGAAAACTAAAGAGAGATTACACTTCCTGAAGTGGCTGAAACAAGCAAATCACCTCCTCCCATCCTCACCACATTTTACAGTGTCACCATCAACTGCAACCATTCTGACCGCAAGTGCCTGTAGAGAAGACTCTCTGAGGTGCCTCTCCCTTCACTTGCATAAACTTTCTGCAAACGCAGTGTTCATAAGGTCTGTCGCATTGTGCAGGACCTCTGCCCACCCCCACCCCCTTTCACACTCCTGTCATCTAAGAGGAGACACTGCAGCCCCAGAACCAGATCTGCCAGGTTTCAGGACGGTTTTTACCCCCAGACTGTCTCCTGAGATCCACCACAATGTCTCAACACCAATATTTTCTGATTCTAACACCTTACTATCAAGAACTAGCTGCCTAAAATCTCCCATCCCCTAAAAGTTACCATTACAACAAGATAGCTATTCACTTGTTACTGGTTTTAATGTTGCAGCTGATTGGTCTTTATCATTGTTGTCAAAATTGTACTTTTATATCTCAATTATTTTTTATAATTTTGAATAACAATGACATATTGAGTGAATGTTTTCATGATGAATATAAATAATTCATTTTTATCTTTTTGCATGACTATTGCTGACCTTTGGAAAGATTCGGGGCAAATGTGAAGAAAGTTGAAAGCAAGTTTGCACTATTAAAAAATATGTAAGAGACAGCATATTGTCTTTGTTCGGTATCATCTTCAGGAACCCGTCCATTATGAGAGAAGGAAGGTGATGTGTAAAACATGGGAGGTGCCCATTTTCCTTAGTATGATGGAAAATGATCCAACATTTCAGATCATAACTGTCATATTATTTTCATTATTCCTATCTGCAAGAATGTGGTATTAACACTAATGCAAACTCAGGTAAGGTAATTGGCACTAATGGATCTGAAGGACTCCAAAATGGGATGTCATTAGAGCTGTCAACACATTCTCAGGATAGTTCAATTGTGAGGCTATGCACAGAGAGAGAGGGAGAGAGAGAGGATTCTAAAACATGACAGCATGGAGAAAGAAGGTCAGCCTAGACAAATTGGGGTTATCTCTGTAAGGAACTTTCAGGCACAAATGACATGTAATAGGTTCTTTCTCCCTGCACAAATCTATGTGTTTTGAGGTAATTTCATGTGCTTTTTTCCATAAAGGTATTCGTATTAGTGGCCACAGTGTACTTTGTTGGGCCTATGATACCATTAGCATCCAAGCACACAATGTTTGCAAGGCCTATACATAAAAGCATGAATGACGAGGGAGTGGAGTACTAAACTCCTGCCTTTAGAAACAATCTTGTCCAACGGCTGTTTCTTGCTGTAGCGACTGAGAAAAACATAAAGAGATTTTTTTTTCAAAATCTGTTTATGATAGTCTTCTATACCATCCCCATAGTACATGAACTGCTTGCAAGTTGTTTTTAAAATGTGTTAAATATGCAGTTACCAAAATTCTAGAGCTCTAACTTTGATTAATGCTGAAAGGGTGTAGTGGGCTATTAAAAAACACAACATTATGTAAACTCTTCCAGTGCAATTAACAATCCAGGCATTTTGATTAATGTGATATCAGTGTCATATATCTCTGTTATTCTATTCAGGCTCTCCCAGATCTTTTATGTTAATGTCAAAGCTCACATGTATTTTATACTTAATCACATAAAAGAAAAGACAAAGAGCCCAAGTTTCAGTATACCTTTTTCAAATCTAAGTATGACAGCCATAAATTAAAGCATCAGCATGAGAAAGTGAGATAACTGTAAACAATGTTTTCCGGCAGCTTTGGTTCTCTCCCCCTCTCCCATACTTAAAAAAAGCATGTAAATGGTGGAGGAGTGGAGTTAACCAGAGACCTCGCTAACCGCTCCTCAACAAAAACTCATGGAGATGAATAATTGACTAGATTGAAAGAATGGATCTCTCACTCTTAAATAACAGGATTCATGCTAACCCGCACATTAAGGTGTTCATAGCCAGTTAGCTGCTGATCACAAAAGAGAAGCAAAGCAAGTGTGTCACCTTGTCAAGGAAAGGCCACAGCAAAGTGTGCTTCGATATGTCACCTATTCATCTGCTCTGGGTAATTACTTCAAACCCTATATTACCATGGTAATGAGACGTTACTGCACTGCCAACCCCTGCCAAGCAAAACAAGGACATCTACAAGAATTTCAAGTTGATCTTTTGTGTGTTGGCAGAAGTGGGCTGCGCAGTTTTGGGACTATTTTTCAGATGAGTTAAAAAGATTTTTGCTTAATGAGGGTCTGGGTGCAAAACATGAAATACAAGATTTGTGCTGCAAAGTTTGTGGTCCAGTGAAGAAACACATACAGTATTCATCAGATTAAAAACAATGTCCGCTTTCCATTAGCACTGTGAAAGCTATAAATGGTCTTAGCCCACTCCTGGGTGTATGTCTATGCAATAATTCTATAGCACACCATAGACTGTGTGCTTTCACTTTGACCTGGTGTTGGCCTTTTAGCTATAGCTTTCCCATCTTCAGGATCTGAGTATGCAACATTTAGCAACATTTACACTGCTTACATTTAATTTAAAACCCAAACCTGTGAAGTCTGTGTAGTGTAATTAGGAACATATATATTCCCTTTCGCATTAGAACCAAACAATGTTTCTGCCCTGCTATTAATTCCTTCTTAAGAGTGATAATATTAATCAATAACTCGTGCGTCCCTTTCCACAAGAATACCAGTCAAAAGACATTTTGGTGAACAAGTCTTAAGCAGTTCTTGACATACCAGTTGCAGCACACCTATGTCTGAAATTTTAACTCGCCATGCTTCCAAAGAATGTGATAGCGATGCAGCGAGTTTAATTCTTTATAGCAAAAGATCACAAATAAATTGCAACAAGCTGACAATATGTGCCTCCTAGAAGTCTTACATAGAACTGTACATTTTTGTCAGGAGGTTGTTGAAACATTGCCCAAATAGTATTAAATACACTGAAAGCCGTTTGTAAAGCGATAAATGCTTACATTTTTTGAGGGGGTTAATCTACAAAGATTCATTTATCATATAAAATCAAAAACATCCCGCTGGAGCCCAGAAGAGGCGAGACCCTTCGAGTTTACACTTCGATAAACTTGAATTCATTGGTAGGGCCAAGTAAAATATTTAATTTCAAATTTTATTTTATATTGTGCATTGTTTGAATGCTAAATAAATATTTAAATAGTTTTGTAACAAATTAATTATTTTAATTAATAATTTAATAATAATGATTTATTTCGGTGTTTCGGTTTTGATTTTTGGTCAAGTGTGTCTTCATTTTCAGTTTTAGGCTTCAGCCAAAAAAATAATTTAGGTGAATCCCTAATGTATATATATTTACATATATATACATATATATATCCGTTAATCTCATTGGAATCTTGGCATTAACGGCGTTAACCCCCCACCCCACAGAGTGACCGAGACAAGTTTAAAACGTGCGCGAGCCGGAAAAGTCACTGAAATATCAAGGTGAAATTCATCACAGCTTGCGT
>JBBPDC010000001.1:34883246-34899133 GCA_037974485.1 Hemigrammopetersius urotaenia
CCCCCCCCCCCCCCCCCCCCCCCCCCCCCCCCCCCCCTTTATTGTTTATCTGACATATTTTGAACTGATGACAGCGCACATGGTGAGAGACCAATTGTGTACATTCTTATTGTTGCTTAAGCAAAAAACTGATATTTATGACTCTCGACTTGTAACTTTTTGCCCTTTTAAATTCGAAGTCCCTCAGTTCGAGTCGTCCACGCGGCTTGGCCATGATGTTAAAATCACAACACTGTCACCTGCTACGCTGCTTACTGACATCAATTTTTAAAGAAATTATTCGCGCATGCCCTATCGCCCTATCGCTTTTCTTGGGGGTCCCCTCCAAGGTGGATACCTTATTACGACCCAAAAAATATTTAGGGGAAATACCCGAGTCTCTGCAGGCATCCCCACCCCCACCCAGTCATAGATGCGGCGATGACAGAAGCAAACACGATGAGAGGCCTGTAGCCTCTGCAGGAGCTGGGGCCTCAGGAGCTGGAGCAGGTGTCGTCTGGGAGCCGGGGCGGGAGGCTGAGGCTGCTGTGAGGCCAGCATGGGAGGTTGGAGCCTTCTGGGAGCCAGGACGGGAGGTGAGGGATATGACAGAATCGAACCCATGACTTCCTGAGCACAGGGCGAAAGCACTAGGCTACCAGCTTCTTTTTATAAGGTAAAATAGAAAATATTTTTGTGACACCATGTTACAGTAAACAACACAACATATAAAACTCAATTTCATTTACATTTATGGCATTTGTCAGACGCTTTTATTCAAAGTGACTTCCATTCCCTAACTACAGGGGGCAGTCTCTCATTGGAGCAACTTAGGGTTAAGGGTCTTGCTCAGGGACCCAGTGGTGGTGCTGAAGGTAGGATTATTATAGGTTATATTATAGGTTCACTGGTCATTTTTGATAGTAAAGTTATACTTGCAGTGTAAAGCCTGGTTCCTGTCAATACTGTTTGATGAGTTTTAGATTTCAGAAGTTTCTCTATGATATAACATTGTACATTTATATTTACATTTACATTTACAGCATTTAGCTAACGCTCTTATCCAGAGCGACGTACATCAGAGCTCAAGTCCACATCTGTTTCTTAAACCCGTAAAGCTAAACTTAAATCAATGTCCACTAGTCTACCAAGTTACTGCATGCTAGGTACTCCTAAACAACACCTGCTAAAGCACAAGTTTAGAAAACATCCTCCTTAAATTATTTTAAGATTTATCCAGGTTTACCACAACCAAGTTACTTACTGTTTTAACATGCATCATTAAACTGTTACGCTTGAAATACCTACAGCACTTTAGTCTGCAATCACTGAATGGATTCCTCTCCATCTTCTTGAATTGATTCTAACATCTACTGCACACACTTAAAGTTTACAAGACACCGACCAAAAGGAATGTCAGTTTCAAATGCTGCCCAATGAGACTTTATACATCAAAGGCTAAAGGTTAAAAGATATTCCTTTCAATTTCCTTCCCAAAAGAACCTGTTCATTAAAAAAAATCTAAGTCAAATCCACTGTCCTCTCACAGATTTTTAATTAAGATGGTGGAAATTAAGAACCTTTCCTGCATCCTTAAAACAGTCATTATGATTGTCTTTCGCAGGCCTTGAAATTTCTTTAGGCAAGGATCTTGCCGTAATTACAATATTTCTCTGCATTTTCAAGTGAAGAGTGTTTTGATGACGTTTTTTCACCCTATGTGTGACTCTTTTGAAAGCATTCTTTGCTTGCTAATGAGAGAGTCTCCCTTTCATTAGAACACAGCATTCATTAGTTAAATGCCTACTCCTTGGGGATGCAAGATTTTAATTACCAAGAGGCTGTTCATAATTCTGATTGCTTTCTTGGACATGCTTGGAATATTCGCTTGACATTCTTGTAGTTTTTAGGAAGAAATTCATTGCTATCTTTTCTAAGGCTAATATACAAGACGGTTTCAAGGCTGAGTATTTTATATGTGTGTGTGTGTGTGTGTGTGTAAACATGTAAGACCTCATAGTGGTGCCAAATATTCAGTGTGTTTATCACACAAGACAAGAGTTAAATCATATTGCTGTATGGAGTATATTGTTGTAGTATTAAATACACTGTATACATTTACCAATGGTGTTATACAACTAAATCCAAATATACAGTTTACTTTCTGTATGAAAGCCCATGATCAGGAAATTTTTTCTGGTTGATATTCCCAAGCAGCCAATTAGTCCCAGAATTAATTATTTAAAGCAATACAACAAAAAAATGGATGTTACTTTTTGTTGTACATGAGCTGAGAATATCTTTGTCAAAAACATACACTTAATGTAAGAAAAAATGTTCATTTAGGATCCTTTATTTTTAAGTGCAAGCAGGTGTCAGTTAGATTGACTAGTCACATACTGAGTAAGATGTCTCTGAACAGGGTACACCTACTATAATCATCTGGACAGATGTCTTTATTCAAATGATGTGGCTATTATTTAGAAATACGTCAGGATGCTTTGAATGAATATTGCAGGCATGTTTGTAAGCCATCAGTCTCGAACAACAGAGAATACCTGAACCGGAAGAGACATGGCTGTTACAGGTGAATTGGGGGGGGGGGGGGGGCAAGAAGGAAACACCCTGTGGGTGTTGGGTTTTGAGGGAATCCACTAAGTGATTTTCTAGGCTATTAAACATGCTGCATGGAGGGCATGGCACGGCTCCCAGAGACAGATAAAACCACTCCAGACTTGTTCAGACTCATCTTAAGGAGAAAGAAAGATGACACTATATTTGTGTAAATGTTTGTGTTTCACTGTCTACATATGGATACGAAGTTCCTCAAAAGGTTTATAGAAACCAAACAAGTTTATGGTAATAAAAATACTTGTAGAACGTATGAGGTAATAAAACTAGCTCTTCCTGTCCACAGTAACTAACTACGGTCTGAAACTAAAGACTGGGCAAATAGAGGAGTGGGCACTGACCCTCTTAGGCCTCTTGCCCTAACAGATGGAGGAGAAGGCAGAATGGGCACAGCAAACTGGCACCGCACAAGCTGGCACCACTGGAAAGTGCCAAAGCGAAGCAGGAAGCCAAGATGTGTACCCTTTGTCTGTCTTCATAAACACTCATCCCCCTCCCATCCAAAGTGCGACATTGTTTTCCTTGCCTCGGGCAAACCTTTTTCATTTAGGAACAATGGCTGTATATACCCGAAAACAGATGATTTGGGGAGAATCTGCAAAAATCATAAAGAACAACACGTTTCCTGGAACTAATGCTCATGAACCTATGTGTATCAATAGCCATCACATTATAAAAGTACACATAAATAGTAAAATATTTAAGTTTGCTATTTCCATACGCACAAACTCCTTGCTCTGATTTGATGGTCTATTTGTTGGACAGACTTTCTACTGTGCAGAACATATGTAAAGCATATGCTCAGTGAGTACAATGCAAGCCCCAGTGCAACCAGCATTCCACTTCACAACAGAACTAGCTCTGAAAGAAAGAAAAAGAGGGAAGGTGGGAAAGAGAGAACTGCTTTTTCCAGGGTGTGCCAGCTCCTTTGGAGGGAGATCCTTGCCAGACCACCTGTCTGTGTGAGTGCCAGCTGTAAGCTTGCGTGTGCTGAGGAGTGTCACAAACATGTCGCGCTTCCAGCAGCACGTTAGCTGCAGTTGGCACTTCTTCCCCCATGTGAAAGAAGAAGAGGCGCAAATCAGATAAATCCATTCTTGCCGGGGGCAGTGAAGGTTGGATGCCCGTCTGCCTTTTTATACTTTTTCCCTAGATTCTCCCCTCCGCTGGGTTTCAGGTTTGAGAGAAGGAATGCCAGTGGTAAGCAGAGACACCTGGTGCTGCCTTCAAGCTCATGGGGGCCCGAGGAGCAGGAGACAGAGGAGAAAAGGAGGCCTTGGAAAGACTCAGTATTGTTCTCAAGTACCCTTCTTCTACCCTGTCCACCTTAAATGACGAGTGTTCAGATGGTGAATGCCTGCCCAGTCCTACTGTAGTCTACTTGCAAATTAGTCCAAATATTTAAATAAATAAGGCCGGGCGAAGAAACCGAGCACTAAATGGGTCCAGTTGACAAAGCTTCTGCACAAGGGATTTAAATGGCTAGCTTTCAATAAAGCTTCTATGATGGTTTCTCGAGAAGCTCAAGCTGTTTTTTCCTCTTCTTCTGACAGAAACCTAAGCTTTGAAGTCATCAAAGCTTTGTTAAAGAGATAAACAAAATCTATATATTTTTGGAATGGAGGCAACTTCAGCGTTTTCATCCCAAGACAACAAAAGTCTCAAAAAAATTAAGAGCAAAGTAAAATACATTTCCAGGAATTAGACAGTGCAACTCCATATGCCATTCTTATCAGTCTGCTGCACTCATTTGAGCAAATTAGCAACAATCACGTTCACTCCCTTAAGAATTTGAATAGTCAAGATAATTGAGGCAACATTTGTCAACAACTCTGACCCAACCTGACATTTCCAGGGAATATCTCAAGGAAGGAGAGGCACATTGATGAAAAGCCTTAATGGGCTCAATAATTGACTAGATGACCATCACAGTTAAGAGTAAGATGGGTGGTTGTGGGTATTGACCAAACAAATATGTTTAATTGTTCTTTAAAACTGAATTAAATAGGCTGAAATAGGATGTTCAGGTGATACTGAAAAAATATATTTGACAATTTACATTTTGATGAGGACAATTACATTATAATTATGTTTTTTGTTTTTTTGCAAAAAGCAAATATATACATTTTCTTTACACACAGTGTATTTGCATATTATTATTTCAATATGACTTTAAAAGAAGAACACACTAAACACAAGGTACAATTCATTCATGGAAACAGTTACCAAGCTGTCTTGAATTTAAATTCCCTCGAAATTCAGTTCTGCAAAGAGACGAAATATGAAAGACTCATCTTCAATGGTAGGAAACATTTGTTTGCAGTTGCAGATGCAGATTTTCCTCGCGCAAAACTTTTTCCATCAGTAAATGAAGTGCAATAACTGTTTTGCGTTTCTCCTTTTTGTATCAAATTTTGGATGCTAACCTGAAAATATTAAGCACAACAAAAATGCAGGAACAGGAAATAATATTTTATAATACTGATGTTCTTATGATTAACAATATCGAAGATTTTCTCTTAGCTGTTTTCTATGTTAAAGCTACTACTTATCAACATAGAAGGCAGATATTTGGTAAAGAGTACTTTTACGAAAAAGTAAATGCAAAAAAGTAGACTAGAAAAAAAAAAAAACGAATTTATTTAAATGTGTTGAAGATTTTAGGAATATAAAGTATTATGCAGTGAAAAAAACTGTAACATTGTAATGTGTACAAATAACAATTGTCTCCCATTGTCACAGTCTTTCTCTGTCTCTCTCTCCTCCCTCTTTCTCCATCACTCCCTCACATTCTGTCCTTCTCTCCTTTTCCCCCATGGTTTGCTTTTGTAAAGGTGAAACTGAGCCCTGGAGTCTGTCTGCTTTTGTTGTTGCATGATCTCTCAAGGTGAGAGGACATGCTTCCCCTGGTCCAGTGCTGGTGGGTCCCTGCCTCTCGCACAACCACTTAGAGAGACAGGACAGACCAGAAGGTCAGCTCTGGTCGTCTCTGGTCAGCTCTGCGGCTGCCGGTACCAGCAGATGCTCCAGTTTTTTGTTTTTCCTTCCCACCGCTCCCATGCTTTTTTTTCCCCCGGAGGATCAAGTAAAGAACACACTGGCCTGAAGTGAGTGAGTGAGTGAATGAGTGAGTGAATAAGTGAATGAGTGAGTGTGTGAGTGAATTAGTGAGTGAATGAGTGAATTAGTGAGTGTGTGAGTGAATGTGTGAGTGAGTGAATGAGTGAGTGAGTGAGTGAGTGAGTGAGTGAGTGAGTGAGTGAGTGAGTGAGCGAGCGAGCGAGTGAATGAGCTGTCCGTGTGAAGGTCAGGGTGTGGGGCTGAAAGCTTCTGTACTTCAGGGAGGGCACAGACAGCTCTTTTCCAGCCAAGGTTACTAAAGACTCTCTTGTTCTGCAGCAGAAGGAGAATAATACCCTGGTCTTCTATACAACCTTGAGAAGTGTATAACACATTACTACCGTACAGTCAAAAATTTATTTCTATTCAATCAAACACTTAACATTTAGGAACATAGCCTTTAGAGGGTCTCCCTTCAAAATAATTTTAATTTGTATGTAAACAAAAACTGGAGTTTCAGGCCATGTTCTGGTTTCTTCTTAGTAAAACTATTTTTGCTGATACTATATTACACTCTACCCTATTATACAACATTGCAACTGCTTTTGCTTTTTAAAGAACTTTGCAGTTATAGTTTTTTGAAGATGCATTTAAATGAAATATACTGATGTGCAGAACGTTTTACATTTTTAAACTTCCACAAAATATAAGGTGCAATATCAATAAAAGATGTTCCATTCAAGAAGAGAACCGTTTAGTCTATGTCTAATGCATGTGTGATTAAGTATTTTAGTCAGATGTTTAGTGGTCTATTATGAAACAGGTGCAGTCGTGAGGGACTTCCTGCGCAAATGGATGGTGAAGATCTCTCAACATCTGCGTACTCCTGCTGTGAAATGACAAACAATGGAGGTGAGCCTTAAGTAAATAAAATGACACGCCCTAAGGCAAATGAACATCCAATATTTACCGACTGTTGACAGAAAGGCATTAACCATAAACAAAGGAGAAACTGTCTTCGTTTAAACTGAATTAATTCTAAAATGTATTGCTTATCAAAGGTGCTGTTTCACTCCTCCTCTTATCTGAAACAGATTTGAGGTCTTGGTGTAAAGCAGACAGTGAAAGCAGAGCAGGTTTCTTGGACAGAATTTCATATAGTTTACATTGTAAGCTGCAGTAGAAATGCAGTACAATCAAAAGTGTGTAAACCCCCAAAAATGTTTATGCTTAGGTTTAAAGACAGTGTGGAAACGAGTATTTCCTTGTACTGTGATTTCAGAGTGGAGTCAGAGAGCTAGTTCTAAACTAGCTTATCATTTTCTCTCAGTGATTGGGGGGGGGGGCGGTAATATGATGTTATTGGTTATGCTATTTTTCCAGCTTGCCGGTGCATTCCTAACATATTAATCGTCATCATCGCTTTTTAATTCTTTTTATTATAATTATTATTTCTATTATGAATGTGAACCTGCAGAAGGTCACAGAAAGAGCCTGCATTAGGCAGAAACCAGAAGACCTTCCCTATAGTCAGAAGTAAGCTGTTAGAGAGAGGCACTGCATATTTAAGAAAGCTCTCAGTAGTTAAAACGGGGGAAATGGGATTAGTGTCCATGACGTGGTGGTGGTTTAGCTCCTCCTCTTTCCCCCCCTTTGCCCTTTCAAGACTGTGGAGATGAATAAGGAGGGCCCCTGTTCTTCTCTGAGAACTCCAAAGCTGACCTCCAGCCAATGTTCAGGGTCACCTTTCACTACAGAAGCAGGTGGAATAGTCACAAAACTGTAGAAGAATGTTCAATATTTCTGTGCAATTACATGCAATTGACTACATACACATATACATAGACACGGATATGTACAGGAATTAGGTATAGTTCTATATTAAATACAGCCTGTGTGATTCAGAGCGATCTTTATTACAGCGAGATACAGGATCTGACTGAGGGTACAATAACAAAGCTTCTCAGGACACACACACACACACACACTCCTTTTTTAATACATACATACACGCACACACACACACACACACACACACACTCCTTTTTTAATACATACATACACGCACACACACACACACACACACACTCCTTTTTAATACATACACACACACACACACACACACACACACACTCCTTTTTAATACATACACACACACACACACACACACTCCTTTTTTACACATCTGTCTATGTACTCTTAGCACTACCATGTCCCTTTCTGGGCCTCTATTCTTAACAAACAAGAAGGAAGTGCGCGCACACACACACACACACACACACACACACACACACACACACACAACTCTCCTCTCTCTCTCTCTCTCTCTCTCCCAGAGGAGAAGAGTCACTACAGCTTAACAACATGAGGGCGCGTTACACGGAAAGATGGGCTGAAGTGTAATGAGCATGTCCTATTAAAGAGACAGGGGAGGGACAAGTGTAACTACATCCCACAGAACAGGGCTCAGGTGTCGGCTGCCTGCGCGGCTGCATCTGCAAACGTGCTCAAACACTGCTAGTGAAATTTATCGACTGTCCTCTTTGTGAATCTCCTCCTGTCTCTGAGCACTTTCTGTGTGTGTATACTGTGTACCATCACTTTTCAGCAATAGCAAACATATTTAACCATTATTTTTTCTTTATTATTTTTTCTTTATTATTTAATTCTTTATTATTTGTAGCGCACAGACACATTTGTCAGATGTACAAACTCTAAACTTTCAATTTCTTCTTTGTGTTCAAACCTAAGAGCCGTAAAAGATTTATCGTTTTTATATTGTTTTTTTTTTTCTTTTAATTTAATGAAGTTATTTACTTAATTGTATTTACGGTTGTGCATACAGGCTTGTCTTACTGCCAGATTTCTGTCATTTCTTGACATCAAAACAAATGGAAGATCTTTAATTAATTGATGCAGAAAGTACATTTAAGGCAAATTTAATTCATTGTCTAAATCATTATGGAAGTTAGTACAAAAAAATATCAATTACATTTCAACTGTAGTAGTACAACTAGCATAATAGTCAAATTTATTCCAAATGTTGCAAAGATTAGGTCAAACATAACTTCTTTAAGGAAAAAAAAAAACCATCTCGTTTACCCTCGATACTACCATCCTCAGTTTTAGAGCAGCCACTCTTCACGTGAACATAAGTGGCCAGCAGCTCAACAATGGTGACACACACACACACACTGTTACTACACCTTCACACAGCCACCCCTAAACGAACGGCGCTGCTTATCATGTGTTCTCCCTTCAGAGAAGCACAAAGAAACCCACCAGAGTGGCAGGGCCAGAATAAAGAGAAAAGAAAGACTAGAAAGATTTAAAAAAGTACCTTCCCTGTGATCTTTGCTGCCTCTCATGCAGCTCTGAAGGCCAAAAACAAATGGTTCCAACTTCTAGTTTATAAAGACTGGCTACAAAAGGGCAGCGCCGCTTGTTTTTTGGCACTAGCTCACAAATCTGTCAGTGTAAATGAAGTTGTTGATGTAATCTCTTTTTCTTACTCTCTCTCTCTCTCTCTCTCTCTCACTCACACACACATTTTACACTAAAAACCCAGATGAAGTCTAATCTAATGAGTGAGAGAGGGCTGATAAGTTGATAAGGGACCCAGTTAGGGGCTGAGTGGGCGGGGTTAAAGCGCTAACTGTCCCCCTGGGAGAGGGCAGGGCCAGGGAGGGACACACCACAGTCGTAATGGAAAGACTAGAGTGGAAAAAGCAAGACTGGGTGTCTTTCCACAAAAATGCATGGATTCTTTACTTTCTAGTTTCTTTACTCTTCCAGATACACATTGCACTATTTACTAAATAACCCTTTATAAGACCCTCTAAAAGGCCTTGACAACCTCTTTAGGGAACAACCAAAACTGCTTCTAAGGCAATGTGTATTGTTGGTTATTATAACACAAGTTAAATCTGATGTTTATTTTACCTCACAATACCCTGCATGCCCCACTCTGCCATAGCTGTATTAAAAATATAACCTAAACTGAAACTTTATCTCAAGACAGTTGTATTGTCTTGGGCCTCAACTACGTACCCACAGCCATTTAGTTTCAATGTGAAGCACCTCTGTGAAGAATTCCTGTAATGTAATACTTTCTAAGTTTCATAACAGCTCTGACGAATCACTGCATGGACTCCATTAGACATCTGACACAAAGACATTAACAGTAGTAACAGCAGCGAAGTTTAGCCTCCATTAATCCCACAGGTGCTCAATCAGACTGATATCACTGTAACCTGTGGCTACACAGCCCCAAAGTTATTTATTAATTAAGTTATTTAGTAATCATTCATTAATCTTCAAAAGTAACATCATTCTTTTTTTAAATAATTTGGCTTTAATACAAACCTTAATTGATGTATGTTGCCACAAAGGGCTCGGATTTCCATTTCACTTGACTTTTATTGACACACAAGAACACAAAACGACACCTCGAACTTAAAGCATGAAAGGAGGCGCTCGAAAAACACAAAGGACCAGGCCAAGACCCAATCGAGACAATCACTTTACCTCTGGACACTGTGAACAGACATATTGTACAAAGTACATCGGCTTTTAACATTGCTTTTCAAGGCTTTCAGAAGTATTTTAAAGAGACCTACCTACATTTTGTAAATCATGTCTTCTGTTTCTTGTTTACCCTTCTCCCTTTCCAGATGTGTTTTACTGCAGGCGGCGATAATGGCCCTCCTGAGTGAATCAGGGCTCTACACACTAGGAGATAATCAGACATGTACACAAAACACACACACTCAGATATACATGCGCACACACACACACACACACAGTGTCAGGGACATAGGCTACACACACACACACACACACACACACACATACACGCACACACATCCACCGCAAACACAGTGCTGCTCAGAAGACCCTCACTGAGCTGTCAAGTTTGACAAAAAGGAGTTGAGGACAAGGACAGTGTCATTACAGAGACATGACCCAGTGTCCCACGCTGCTGGACTTTTATTATTGAGCTAATTTTAGTTTTTCTTCACTTAAAACACTTCATTAATGAAATAGAAACTGGTACTAGCTGCTAAACAGAGCATTGTGGAAACATGCATTTAACCACTGGAAGACAACAAAGTAGTGATCGCTGGTTTGGGTGAAATAAGTCAGTCTTACTTGCATTAAGACAATAATATTAAAAAAAAAAAAAGAAACTGTCACTTGATAAATAAGAGCAGCCTCACCCATTCGCAGGTTACACACGTTTATGAGTGCGGTATTCCTCACTTTCTACAGACTCTGAATGGTCTGTAACTGCTGCGTTACAGCACATGTCGCCCCCTGCTGGTAGATAGTAGTAATTTTATTAAAGGTTACAAGAGAGAAAAAGAGAGACAGAATATTAATAAAATGAGAGAATTAGGAAGATGTTTTCATTGCCACAAGGAATTTTTACATGAATTGGTTGCTTTATAAGAGAAGGAGAAAAAAAGCAGCAAACTAAGTTAATGTTACAAGATATTATTCCACGTTATATTTGACTGTTTTTGTTCATCCACTCAACACTTAATGTTCACACAAAGTAAAGGGCAGATGACATTTTACTGAAAAACAGAATTAACTGAGGTCTTGCTATAACACCAGTGTTATGTAGTATAGACAAGTTCAGTAGCTTGCTTCTCTGTAAAAATCTCAAGATTAAATGTAGAAGAGCTTAATAAAAAGAAGAGCATAAAAGTAAAACAGTATTAGTTTATTTCCTGAATTGCTTGGGGGGAGGCATTCTAATTAAAATGTGCACAATACTGAATGTATTTGCAATAAATACCAATTAAAGCCTTAATTATAAAATTTAAATCCATTATTAATGGCTATTTAATGGCTAAGAATTGGGGTTAAGTTAAAACAACTGTGGACCCCTGGCATGTCAACAGTTCTAACACACGCTGTACGAGTTAATCAGCAAACTAAAGTTCTTGATTACTGGGCAGAGATTGCTATATTACAACCTTCGGTTTGAAGCCCACATTTCTGCTTTTTATGAGGCTAAAATCAACCTAGAGCATGTGATAGAAGATCTCAGGCTAAGCATCAATGATCTTAATGGAGTTGCTTGTAGCAGGGTCAATCTGGGGATGAATGCAGACTTAGAATTACTTCAAAGCAGTACAAATCACACCCTAATCCTGTCCCTAGAGGCGTTAGGCCTAAACTCTCATAATCGTCTGGCTATCCACAGACTGAGCTTAGCGTACGCCTTACAACGCTGTTAGGAAAGCTCTTTTAAGAATCAAGCAACACTGCAGCTTTTTCATTCCACTATCTGCATGTCAGACTGGCCTGTAAAGCCACATCCGGTGTCAAGTAGGACCAGCACCTGCTAATGTCTTTCTTACATGCATCACCATTAAAAGATATAGTAGCTTTCGATGCTTATTTTTGTCTTTGGCAAGGAATAAATGGCTGAGAAATGTCTGAGAGTCTTTTACTAAATGATTGCAAAATCGGAGTGTGTTTAACATTTAAGGCTATCCTATTTTTCTAAGTGTGCCTTTAATGAAATAAAATGACATACGATTGTCTGACATGCAATTCCTCTTGAATCTAAAGATACAAAGATGCATCTTCGGCCAAAAGTTCTTTTCATTACTGCAAGGGCTTATTTTAAGTGATCGGACAAGGCTTTGTCTTAATGACTCACTGTTAAGCTTGTTTTAGGAAAATTAGAAAATGTTTAATTGTCTAGCACGAGCAGAGGATTTAGAAAATCTGTGTGAAAACTTTCACTTGGTGAAATGATCTATAATAACTTAATTCGATTTGGATAAAGCATTCATGGCTCACAGGTTATGCACAGAAAAGACTTTTAGTAAGCCATATTTCTTCCACGTCCATTTAATATAATTTCTTTTATTTTTTTTTAATGACTAAGGACTCGACTGTCTTCTATTCAATTTGGACATAATTATATTTCTTCTGTAGTGCTATCGGTTCTTCATTTTATGACAACCTTTCACAAAAGGAAAAATGTTACTGTAAAAAGGAAAGAAAAGGAAAGCGTGCAGCAGAAGAATGAAAAAACGCAAGGCGATGAGGACAGATGGGAGCAGAAGAGAGAGGATGTTCTGTGGGATGGAGGGAGTTGGAGGAGCGAAGGGGTGGAGGAATCAGAGCCTCAGGTGTGAGGCAGCAGCTCCCTGAGCAGGACAGCAAGCCCATCACGCCGCGTTAGCCCTGGGTAGGTGAACAGACTGTCGCATCGCGTAAAGGAATGGACACTGTTTCCTGTGGTTCTAATGCCAGAACAAAGAGGGGTGTGTTAGTGTGTCAGTGAGAGATAGATGGAGAGAGAGAGAGAGAGAGAGAGAGAGAGAAAGAGAGAGAGTTCAGCTTGGGCAGACAAATGGAAATTACCCTGGCGTCAAATCAGAGGAAAACAGCAACAAAGACCTTTGTCTAGTTGCTTTACAATTCCATGTTTTCACAAACCCATAAGATGACGATCATGCATATTCATTTATTCATTTCCATTCGAACTTTTGGTTTCATCCAGGACTGCAGTACATTTTCAAAAACGCTTTCATGTTTTAAGAGATACACTACCTGAGGCAGTCTCAAGCATCTTTTCAATTAAACCTGCAACAAAGTGCTTTTGTTTGGCCTTTTAAAAAAAGATTCAGTTGTGTTTGTCCTAAATCCTAGTTCATGCACAAATATGCATAACAGCTAGATTAAATAATAGGGACGTATCATGCTGCCTTCCATACAAATCCCAAAACAAACGACTGAAATCCCGAAAAAAAAATGCTTTGTCTTTACATTATTCATTTGAATGCAGCACTTGTAAGTAAATGTGTTCTTAAATGAAATAACATCAGAACAACCATGTCAGGCATTTTACAATTAAAGAGAGTCAGTTTGCCCCTGAAGTTTTACAATGTAAATGCGAGTTTGGGGAACACACCAAAAGAGAAGCCGTTTCACAGTTTCACAAAATAATTTACTCTCAAAGCGTCATTGAAATTGCCCCTGTGTTTGAGGACAGTCATCTATTTTATTGCTTATGAAACGCTCTCAGTTCCATCAAAACTGAGCTGCATGGTCACCGGTACCTCTTTCCCCACAACAGGGCGGTTTAATGCCTCGCCACTTTGTAGCATACACTTGAACATCTGGTTACTGGGACATTTGAGCATGGACTTGGATCAGAATAGCAGATCACTTAGTATTCTGTCCAAAATCAAACGAGTGCTTATTGTGAATTAATACAAAGCTTAAAATAGCTGACTTTGCTGTTGTACAGCCTTATACACAAAGTAGTGACAGTGAATCAACAAAATAAACCAGATTCACCAGATTCAAGCACTTTTTATACTCCAGCTGTAACTCATTTTTTTTATTTACAGTGTTCTGTTTGATCCTAACTGAATTTAGCCTCTTGAGAATTTCAAACAACATATCATTACTGAGCCTTTCCCTATTACTGCATAGCGGTAAAAAATTAAGAATCAATGCAAGTTGAAAAAAAGCAGAATATTGGTCTTAACTGATACATCACAGTAAATGAGAAATGGAAAGTGCTGAAATGTGTTGACAGATAGAACAGCATAGCAGCTCTCTTACGCTCTTGTGGTCGCACCTCATTCTCTCTACTACTCTAAAAAGAAAAAAAAAGATTACCATCAGAAACATTGTCCGTTCTAAACCACCAAACCGACTGGACAAATCCAAACAGTTTTTCTCTGTACTTGGTTCCAGCAGAAGTGAACTGTAATTATTCCTTTGTAGCTAAAAACAGTATCATTAAGAATAATGGCATCATTAAGTACTAGAAGCTATTACTGCGGGCAAATTTGTCGCACTGATAATGAGGCTTCAGACAGGAAATGAAGATACTAATTATGGGATAAAACGCCTACTCAGTTAATTGGAAGCAAAGAGCAAAGTGAAAAGAAGTGCATTTGCAAAGAAAGAAAAAAAGGTACATGGCAAGTTCTCGACCTTTTCTAGCAGAGAGTGACGGTACAATGTAGATCACAGTATATGATTCAGCCCCATGCAGAGGTAGGCATTAAAGGTTGAGGACCTGATGCTATGCTTTTAGGCATAATATCTGCAAGACTAATCCATATCTTACATTATTTTCATTTTTTTGTCCCTATTCATTGCCTAGACTAATTTGCCATTCGAAATTACACTGTTTTGCTGCAACATTAAAACCACTGATATACACCACTGACACTGAATAACACGGATTTGCTTCTTACACTGGCACCTGTCAAGAGGAGGGGTATATCAGGCATTAAGTAATCAGTCTGTTCTTGAAGTTAATGTGTTGGAAACAGGAAAACCAGGCAAGCGTATGGATCTGTGAGACTTCAACAGAGGCCAGACTGTGATAGCTAAGTCTGAACATCAAAATAACTAATTTTGTGAGATGTTCCCCACAAGGTGTGCAGTGGTTAGCTCCTGCCAAAAGGGGTCCATGGAAGGACTTTAAGGCTCACAGATGGTAGTGGGGAGTGAAGGCTAGACCATCCGATCCCACAGAAGATCTACTGTTGCACAAATTTCTCACCAAGTTAATGGTGGTTATACTAGAAAAATGTCAGATCAGTGTATCACACTTTTTTACTTACTGGGAGATGTCCACCACTGACAGCATGAGATGTGCATGTTACATGGATGTTACTTTGAAGTGTATCACCTTCCTAAACATTGCTGAAGACCATTTAATTGCAACAATATTCTCTAATGGCCTTTTTCGACAGGATAGTGTGCCCGCCCCCCACACTGTAAATATTGTTCAGGAATGTTCAAGGTCTTGGTCTTGGCCCTCTAAAATCCCTAGATCAAGCATCTATGGAATGTGATGGATGTATCTGGTCCACAAAAGCCATACCTCGCAACTTACTGCACTTGAAGTATCTGCTGCTAAAATCTTGGTGCCACATATTAGACAATAGGGCTGTAACGGTACATGTATTCGTCACGGTACATGGGTCACGGTTCGGTACATGATGTCTTTCGGAGAATACACAGTACGATGGAGAAGACGTGATTGAAGTAATACGGAATCACAGAGGGACCAAAACGTGCAAGTAAATCATAAACCTGGGTCGAAGTGTGGTGCAATAGTGCCACCTACTGGTGTAATACTTACATATACATGAAAATATAAGCAAGAGTGTGTGTTTACTGGTTAATACACTGCTGTTTATTTTAAATAAATGAAAACAAAC
>JBBPDC010000001.1:34958529-34973695 GCA_037974485.1 Hemigrammopetersius urotaenia
ATTAACACCATTTTAATAACAACGAGCCGACAACATAACACGGGTAACATCCACAGGTTTTTTTTCTGTGTAGTCCGCGGACTGGTACCACATGACCCATGGCCCGGTACCGGTCCGCGGCCTGGCAGTTGGGGACCACTGCTTTACACCATTTCCATGCCCTGTGGGTGAGACCTGGATCGAGATCCATCAAGTTAGATGAGATCAGATAGTCAGGTCAGACCATTACATTTTTTAATGTGTATTTATTTTTGTAATGTTATGTTTACCTAATGTGACCATACTAAAAAAAATGTCACAAGTGTCACTTTAGTCTGTCAAAACACGTGCCAGTTGAGGAGACCTTGTGAATGAAGCAATAATAAGGAACCCCCATTAATAATTCATCTTGAATCACTTAGATCATATCCTCTTGTCATCTTTTCCAAAATGAAGGTACATTTTTAACACCTGTTTGGAAATGAATGACTAAATGATATCTTGTACTACACTCTTCCAGAAGCATCTACACTTCACTTCTCCTTCTTATTTGGACCTTATCTAATGGCCCATGTATCATGTCTCAATTTAAATATTTCAATTCCTTGATATAAATGTAAACAACCAGTGCTTAAAGAAACGGAAAATACCATCAATCTCCATGTCACAGTAGACTTCAACTGGTGTTGATCCTAGTGATGGGACAACTGTAAATATCCCAGATCTGTGGACCCCGTTGTAGTACAAGGAAGCACAGTCGATTGGGCAGTTTCGTATATGCTGAACCTCTGAAAGAGGATGTCAATACAAAATTATAACATGATGATAATATAAATTGACAAGAACAAAAAACAACAATTGTCTTAATCCCTGCAATGACAAGACTGCAATAGCCTGTTTCGAATGTATTATGCAATGTCATCCAGCAAGGGGAAGCTTTACTCAAATCTGCAGTGAAATGATACATTAAAGATAATAATCTATTAAAAGATGTTTTAAGACAACAGACCTGGATGCAACATTTCCTGTGCATTGAGGAGTGGGCTTGTGCGAACAATGTTGATCATGCAGCCAGGGTTGCGTCGAACTCGCTCCACAGACATGGTGAGGTTTCGGATCTGTGTCTGCATGTCATAGATGAGCGAACCATGAATATGCAACAGTGCGTTTGCTTCTTCATAGATCTGCTCCAGTGCATGGAAGCGTTGTTCCAAAGAAGAATTCTTACCATTCTTCCCTTCACTCTGCCAATAAACCAACAAACAGCATTAACTGATCAGCATAATTCAGTGCGTATCAGTTTATTTACATCAGTCATCATGTGTACTGTCACAATGTCACTGTCAGAACAAAACTTCTGAAAAAGTGACTTTATAGGAGAAGGAAAAAGTTAAATGTAAGACATTTACCTGATGCTTTTATCCAAAGCAACTTTCATTCTCTAACTACAGGGGACAGTCTCCCTGGAGCAACTTGGGGTTAAGGGTCTTGCTCAGGGACCCAGTGGTGGTATGCTGAAGGTAGAATTCGAACCCACGATCTCTTGATCTGGAGGCAAGTATCCTACCTGCTGAGCTACCTCCGCCCTAATACCACCCTAAGACAATGCAATGACAGACTATTCATAATGGTCTGTTGGTCATGAACTTTTGAAGCAGTATAATGACGTATAATTAAGCAGGTGGTATTTGGTTCTACCAAATTCTGTTAAAAATGATTTTTTTTAAAAATTTTAAATTATTATTTCCCTACCCACTTGTGTGCAGTGATGTTTTAGAGGTGGGCAAATGGTGATAAATTTCAATCAAAGATCCCAGATAAAACACTTTTGTCTTTTGTTCTTTTGTTAGCCTGTAGGTAACAAAACCACTTCAGCTGATTCAGAATGCAGCTGCGATGTTAGTCTTCAACGTTCCTAAGTTCACTCACACCACAACTTTACTAAAGAACCTTCGCTGGCTCCCTGTGGTGCTCACGTTAAGTTCTAGTCCTTAACACTTGCTTCCAAAAGCCAAGAATGGTTTTGCATCCTCGTACATAACAACATTGATCAAACAGCGTCACTTCTCGTTGTCTCAGGGCTTCAAGCACAGCTCATATTAAGCCTCCGCTGCTCAAAAGAAGGGGGAGAAATGTGTCAAGGCTCTTCTCAGTCTTGACCTGTCTGTGAAGAGCATCTTGGTGACTAACTGTCTGCAATTTCGGCTTGCTTATTTCTCAAAAGAAAAACCTCTTATCCCCATCCCTTTCTCACTTTTGTCTTGACTTTTGACTTTTCTTTGACAGGTGTTGTTTAGGTGTACCTAGGATGCATTAACTTGAATACTGGACGCTGATTGAAGTTTAGCTTTACAGGTTTAAGAAACAGATAAGGACCAACTGAGGAATCCTGCTGCGCACCGATGACAACACGCTCCTGCAGCAGCAGCTTGCCGACCCTCAGGGCAGGCTGAATCAGCGACCTGGTGCACATCCTCCACAGCCGGGTCTGGTAGCCACATCATGCTTCAGCACAAAAGACACTGATGGTGATCCAGCGGCTCACGGGGTGAGCTCAAGAGTCTAGAGAGAAGGGGATCTGGGTCTGGAGGATTATGATGAGTTTAAACACCTCCTGCACATAGTTTTCAAGCACATAGATTAGGGCAGGTCTGGCAGTACTCAGCTACTACAAGTAAGACAAAGGGAACAGTACAGCTGGTCATTTCTCCGTCAAGTTCCACATTCTGGTGGCAGAAAGTGGCTGGAATGAGCCCATACTGATCGCAGCATACAGACAGGGGCTCAACCCGGAGCTTCAAACCTAACTGGGCTGCCGAGACGCCGAACTTGCCATGGACCAACTAATCACCATGATTGTCTGGCTGGATCAACACCTGTCCACTCTACAAAAGCCCATGGTCAAACCTTAAGCCCCGGGCTACCTCAGAGCGGAGGCTCAGGAGCCCATGTCTCTCGCCCAAGGAGAAGGAGAGGAGACGGCATGAAGGGCTCTGCCTCTACTGTGGGGGGAGTGTACATTTTATGGCGACGGGTTCAGTCTGTGGAGCAGTCAGCCTCTTTTGTATTTCACAGTTTTGTGTGTTTGCAGTCCTCTGTCTGTTCTTTGAGTCTCTGGATTGGTTGGAAGGACTCATTAACGGGCAGGCCCATATCACTCTGCCAATCAGCTAAAGCTCCAGATCACACAGAACAGATTCAATTCTATGTTTTAAGGCATGCAGAGCCTTCCATAATCCTTGGGCTCCCATGGCTGCATACTCACAACCTCCCGCATTGATTGGCCAGGGGTCAAGTATTTAGTGTGTCTAAGGCGACCAGTCTCCTTCTGCACCGGCAGTGGGACTGACCTCCTACGTGGGACTACACTGCCTCAGTTCAGAGTCTATCCTCTATCCGAGGTCGAGACCAAGGCTATGGAGGACTACAGGGCTGAGGAGCACAGATGGGTTTATTAAGTCCAAAACCCCTGCATTGACCAGCTTCTTTTTTATAGCCAAGAAGGATGATGGGCTCAGGCCATGCATTAACTACTGGGGGCTAAACGTGGTCACAGTGAAGTATCCACTCCCGCTTTCACTCATCCCTTCTGTAGGCAGCTCTGCTTTTAACACCACCTCTGGCCATCATTGTTATCATGTAATGTCATATGACTTAAAAAATGCTCCGTCCTTCTTCCAGGCCTTCATAAACGATGTGCTGAGGGACATGCTAGATGATCATCTATTTAAACGATATCCTTATTTACTCCAAAAATATGCCAGAACGTGTGTGAAACTCCACTCATGTACATTTTACTCTAGGTAGCTAACCAGTGCGGAGCACAACTATTACCTAGGGAACTGTGAACTGCTTGCAGTCAAAACCACATTAGAGTAGTGGCATCATTGGCTGATGGGAGCTTGTCACCCCTTTATTCACCCCTGTATTCAATGACCACCATAACCTAGAATACATCTGGCAGGCAAAGTGTTGAAATCCTCGTCTGGCCTGCTGGGCTCTGTTTTTCACTCAGTTTAACTTAGTGAAAATTCTGTCATACGTGAACACACCACTGAACACAGTGTGAACAGCATGAAATTCAACCTCTGCATTTAATCCATTCACCAAGTGAAGCAGGGGGCAACCAGGAACACAGCGCCCGGGGAGCAGTGTGTGGGGACGGTACTTTGCTCAGGGTACCACAGCTGTGCTTAGCGGTCTCGGGAATCGAACCTGGACTTTCTGATCGCAGGGTGAATGCCCTAACCACTAGGCTACCAGCTGTGGTTAGATTACTTACAGGCCAGGGTCCAAGAAGGTAAAAGGGACACGTTGTTGTGCTGTTTTTCCAGTCCTGTGGAGATCTCATTCAAGCAAACTCTGCCCTTGGGACAGTAAGTCTACAGACATCCCGGAAGTGGACCAGTGATTCAGGCGGGCAGAGCGGGTGTGGGAGGGGCACACACATCCATCTCTTTAGCAGTGAGGCAGTTCCCACGTTGAGTCGACTGGAGAAGGAGGGAGGTACCGGAGTACCAGGCTGACGACTGGGTCTGACTTTCAACTTGGGATTTGCGTCTAAAACTTCCCAGCAAAAAACAAAGGTTCCTTTGTTACTGAAAAGCAAGTAAACCCTATTTCATTTAAACTTGTTCTCCACCCCGACTTACGCATTTCTCCTGTGTTGTCTCTCCTCAGGCCGGCAGTTCTGGGGCCACTAGATTAAGGAGAGGTGACTCTGACCCTTCCCCAGGTGATGGAGGTTGAGGGGTCTCCCACCTACTGCGTGAAACAGCTGCTGGACTCCCGGAGGAGACAGGGATACCTAGTAGACTGGGAGGGATATGGTCCCGAGGAGAAGAGTTGGGTCTCCACATTAGTTTGGGAAAAGTGGTGAAGCCCTCTCATCCGCCTTTGGAGGCCGGTTCTGGGGGGTGGGGGCACTGTCACATCTGTGCCACCTCCACCACGGCCACAGCAAGAAACCTTGCCTGAGTATTGAGGAGTCCTCATCACGCCGCCTGTCTCCACATGTGTGTTTGTTTATTTTTGGCGTAGCGTCAGGACAATGCACCTGCAGAACCATGAGTCCTTCAGCTCAAGGCTTATTGCCGTTGCCATGGCTCCCACTAAGAGTCACCCGTGTGTAATTCCTCCCGCTCGTCCAAAGAAGGAGACGCCTTCTTCCCTTCAAATCAAGTCAGTAAGCTCTGAACGTGCTCACCTTCATTCTCTCCTTACCTCACAGAAGTAACCAGCTGAGCTGTCTCATCAGCGGCTGTGAGTAGTGGAGCTTCGGTTCCAGAGTTGTCTCAGGACCCCCGGTCTGGGGTCTAGAAGTATCGGGTCCTGTAACGCTGGGGTTAAAGATTTTGTGTTTGTGCTCCTACAGAACCTCAGTTCTGACAGTCGTTCCTGCATCTGCGTCCTTCTTCCCCGTGGCAGACATGACAAATTCATGTTTTTTTTATCTAATATCTAATAATTGTTGTCCTGCAAATTCACGGGAACTGGCAATATATAATGTATTTTTGTGCTAAATTATAAAAAAAAAACAATGTACTAATTTCGTAACATAAATATTAATGTAAATTCAGCTACATTTCCGTATAAAATATAACTGTATGCATTTTTGGTACTGAGAGAACGTGCAGTAAGTGCAGTACCCCTGTACTCAGAGGCAGGAGGTTTGTAAAGTAGCCAATCCAAGAGCGTTATTGTGATGCATCTCTGGCAGATGCAGTCCAGTATTCCGGCATCAGAACAGATCGCACCAAAACAATCAGCTGAGATACACAGATATTAGTTTACATTAGACTATATTAAGGCAGCACTGTCTGTAGCCAATGTGTCTGTGTTGCAGGTTTCAGCTGAAATCCAGGGTTAAATCAGGGTTAAGGAGGCCTCAGGGGGACACACTGGTTTGTCTCTGTTTAGTTAATAATGAAAACATGTTTTCCTGTACAACTGCATTTAAACTTCATCGTCGTGACAGTTGGTTCTTAATAGTACCTTAATGGCCCTTCACTGTTATTATTAATGTTTTTTCAGTTTGTACATGAGTGTAAGCTTTGACTTTAGCATCTATTGGATGCTAAACAAAACACTGAGAACACTGAAACTTTTCTAGGAATTGTGTTTGACATAGTTACAGGGTGTATAATGCAGCCCTCACCTGTAACTCCAGAACTTTGATCCGGTGCCTGTGATTCCGTAGCTCCTCTTGAAGCTCTGAAAGGGTCTCTTTTAGGTCCTGCATTTGCTGTTTGCGCTCTTCATTCTCATGGAGCCAATATGAGACCTCATCCGTGCAGCGGAACATGTCAGGACACCTTTGCTCCTCCAGCTGTGGCAATGTGGCCCTCAGGCGGCACTGTCCAGTCGGCATCACCTCATTGCTATATTCCCCACACTGCATTAGGCCACTGCTGATGCGATGTGTGTCAGTTTGATGAAAGTCTGATTCATTTGAATTTGTTTCATGAGAGTCTGTTTGCTGAGCATCTGTGCCAGTATTTCCGAGAGCTACTGTCCATGCTGCCAGAAATAAGGATTTGTACAACAGAAATAGCTTCATTCTGCACCAGAGAGGAAAGTCATGGACTCACTTTAAGTTTCCAGTCTTATCCTTTCTTTTGCTGTCCTCAGATATACAGACTTATCCACAACATACATATCATAACTGTTAGTTGTGACTGCCAGCACTGTGTAGAGAAACGGGAAAATTATGAATGTGTCACTCTGTCATTCTTTTCCACGCTATTCTCCCGTGCTATGTTCATTAATGTTTTATGGTAAGCATCTGTGTTTATTATTATTAATATTATTATTGTTGTTGTTGTTTTTGTTAATAATAATAATATGAAGGAAAGAATAACATTTACACGTCATGAACTGTTAAACTGGACTCCCAGATAAAATTCTACTGTAATTTAATATAACACTGTTATTACAAATTGCAGGTTACATTGCAGGTTTTGGTGGCAAAATATGCCACCATTAAGATGCCATTATTTCAGGGATGGCCTTACTTCATAGTAAAAGAGTCCAAGGTGCTGAGCAGGTCTGCTTAAAAATATAAAAAAATGAGACTCCAAACTGTCCAGCAGCTGATATCCTATAATCTGGGAATTCCTGCAATTTGCCACCAGATTAACAGTAAATTATTACTGTTTTAGAATAATGAAACGAAAACAGGAGGGCAGCAGCCAATAACTGGACATTTATATTGAATTTATATTTGGATTACTATTTATGTTATTAGTAAATTATATGTTTTAATAATTTAGGACTACAATGTGTGGGAAAAAAAACATTACCACATAAAAGCAAATCTCCTCCTGTTGACTTGCGGAGCCATTTCATATGCTATATATATATATATAGCACCTTGGACTCTTTTACTATGAAGGAAGGCCATCCCTGAAATAATGACATCTTAATGGTGGCATATGTTGCCACCCAAACCTGTATATATGTCATTTAGCATTAATAGAGCCTTCTGAATTCTGCTTTCGTGGGGGTTACATTCCAAGTTGCAAAAAAAAAAAACCTGTTGTTGTGATTTGGTAAAAAATGCCTAAAAATGCCTATTTTTATAGTGTAAACCCTAAATATTGATTTCATTTCATTTTAAAGTTTAATGCATTACCCTTTAAGAAAATGTAAAGGTAAACCCGAATATGCCTCTTTTAATTTAAATTATGTGTTAGGTCATGGGACAAAAGTATTGGGACACAGCTGCGAGGTGAATGGTTTTCGGGGAATAACCCCTGATCTACTGAAATACAAATGATACAAAAAATACAAACCCTAAATATATAGTTGCTAGGTTACAGGAATGAATTTTCTTTTTTTCCTCCTGATTTTGTTTTGTTCCAATACACACACAGAGAATAAACTTGTGAGAAATGCTTGATTTTCTGGAAGAATTTCAGAGGTGCCAATAATTTTGGCCATGACTTTTCTTAATAATTTAGAAATAAAATGCATAAAAAAATATTGCCACGAAAAAAATGTGGATAATATTTGCAGATCCCATGTTGGTGTGGAGATTTCTGTGTAAAACGATGAGTTTGGTTCTCATAAAAAATCTGTGTGTGACTGAATCCGCGAGTCCTGATCCAGGTAAAACTGGGGAAAAGAATACGCAGTAGCACCGTATGAATGAGGGAGTTTGCTTATATAAGAGGTATATAATATATTAGAGATGGGCATAGATTAATTTTTTAACGGCGTTAACCCCCACAACAGTTATGACAAAGGCCAAAATGTCACCAAACAAGGCAACAAACGGAACACTTGCGCTTATATAAGCAAACTCCCTCATTCATACGGCGCTACTGCGTATTCTTTTGCTGTGTATGTATATTTATATATGCCTAAAAACTGTTTCCTGCTGGACAGTGGTGTTAAGTGTTAAAACTCTTACATTACAACAAACACAAACAACATTAATACAGTAAACTGCATTAATGCAGTAAATGGTGGTTTTCTGTGTGGAAAGTGTTGGCTGAACCATCTCCAGACCTCTTTCCTCACGGAAGCCCAGTTTTACCTGCAGCTCCAATAAAATCCCTGGTTTGGCTCTTTTTACTGCAGGAGATTAAATCAGGTGTTGATTATGGAATTTTATTCATTCACCCACCGACTGGAGGCCCTGAGCAGAAACCTGGATCCAAACCTGTGTCCTTCTAACAGCTCACAGAATATACACCACTGTTTAGAGAACAGAAATCTTGATACTTTTTACTGCTTGTTTGTTCACATTTACTCTAATATTCAGCTGTTTTTGCTGAAGAAGTCACTGCTGATAGAAATGACTTCACACTATTTGCACAGGGGCCTAAGACTTTTACACAGTACTGTAGATAGATAGAAAGATAAAAATATATTGTTACTATTCATAAAATGTTATATTGATATGTAATATGCAACATATTCAATATATTATTTATCTTGCATTCCAAATTACCTATACATATAATTATAAATTACATATAATTACATATATGTAATCTTACATATTTTCATGTATTTTTAATAGTTTTACAGTTTAATATTTTTCATATATAATATTTTATCATGGTCTTATTGGTCTTAATGATCATTATTACATGCTTTCAAACAGACATTTCACGAGCCTAGTGCAAATATTACGTATCAAGCTCCAATCACATGGCAGGGTTTGGATCAATCAGACTTTACACATCATTTGCATTTAAACCTTACTTAACTTAAAACAGTTAAACTGAATGGTGCAGTGACAGCTTGCACTCTTTTACCACATTTCATTCTTAAAATTATGCACTAAAGAAACTAAAGAAACGTGAAGATTACCTGTTTATCCTTAAGAGGAAGCTCTTCATTAGCAGCACAGACTGGTTGATAAAGAGAATACATTTCCTCTTCTGTTTCTCTAAGAGAGAGAGATTGCAGAGTGGAAGATTGTACTCAGGGTTGACAGACATCTTATCCTCATAATCCTCTTAAAAGGGATTTGCAGTGCAGTCCTTGGGCAGCAGGGGAAAGTGGGCAGTGAAGGGGAATTGTGGGTTTATAGTTTTAGTTTCTCACATCTTGCTTGTAGTCGCTTTTTTCTATTAATGCACAATAAATGTGTCTTATTTAGGAGATGGCTGATTGTGCTTTCAGTGCAACTTATTATCAGTGCATTTATATTATTAGTAAACTGCTTGCACACATTTCAAATACAGCCACGGAAAAAAATAAAAGAGCAAATCATTTTGTTCTGGTTATAGCTTTGGTAATTTGTGGGAGTGTGTCTGTGTTTGTTTGTTTTTTACACTACTGACCCCCTTTGTTTAAAATTCCAAAAAAGGTTTGGAGAAAATGTAAAAATAATACACATAAATAACCTTGAAAAAATCTATGCAACATTATAATATTATTTTACAATTGCAACAATTGATGACTGCATGTGTGTTTCATCCCATTGGCAAACTGAGTCAAGAGTGAAGCTGCAGGAATACAGAACATAGAACAGCTGCAATACAGACACTACTGCACTCACAACACATACAGCTTCACACATATTTAAAGCTTCATATAGTTATAGTTATAAGCTTTTTGTGAAAAATATGCATATTTTATTTAAAAAAATACCTTTAGTGCCCTTTGTATATTTCAAGTATGCAATTGTTTATGTATACTTTGCTTTTGCAGGTGGTACTGGATCAAAAACCCTCTCAGTGACAGTTTTCACTCAAACATATTTAAACGTTTAGTGAAATCCGAAGCCTTTAGTGGAATCTGACCGCCCGTCTTTCTCCATGGACCCAGGAATTTGTCCCAGCTAAATGAAAAGCTCCGCATCCTGGATGTTTATGTGAATTCTCTCTCATGGTACATCACTAAAAGCTTTTTCACTCAATAGACCACTCAAACACAGCACTTGTTCAGACTATATGACAAAGCACACAATACGAGGAGCACGAAATGCCATCAAGGTCAGAGTTTCAATACAATCAAGTTGTTTTGGAGAAAGACTGGCAAAGTTTCGACAACAACAAAACAAGGTCCACTGCTATAAAGATGCTTTGCTAAAAAAGCTTGCTGAGTCAGCCGTAAGTAGAACAGGCTGATTAATGGAGCTGTGATCTCCAAAACCTTTGATTCCAAGCTTCTCTTTTTCGGTGCTTTTCCTTTTTTTTTATTTCACATTTAATTATGTCCACAGAGGTAAAATCCCATCAGGGATCTATTGTATACTGAATAATCTTAGACTGTTTTATGGCATGAACTTACTGTTACATTCCACATGAATTGACTTAATTAAATTACAAAAAACACAAACCCAAACATCCAATGCTGCATGAAGAGAATTTTAAATACGTTTACTAATATAATTTAATCATTCCTTCTGAACTCAGACTTTAACGACCAATTCCTTTTTCCAATCCAGTCTTTGCAAAGGACCACAACCCAGATTTAACACCTATATGGTGTTAATCATAAACAAAATGATCGCAGTGATCAGCTAGATGTGGAATTTTACACTTGAGTAGTTTGACTCATGTAAACTGAACCAGGTGCCCTTAACACGCTGGAAAACAGCGTCACGATTTTGTCAATGACAGCTACCTGAAAATCCTCACTAGTCCAGCCTACAATGTCTGGTGACATTTTGATGTTGATTATTAATTTGTTATGCATTATTCTTTCTGAAAGGGTCAGGACATGCTGGACTTCCCAAATACATTCAAGCATGAGATCCAGAAAAAAAAATCCACAGTGTATGTCCTTGAAAGGTGTGTCACTTTGATGGGCTTATAAAAGAAGAACAGAGAGAGGGTTCAGACATCAGAAACAAACAGACTCATACGCAGCTGGTCATCAGAGTGGAGTGGTAGAACCTGGCAGAACTTCATCACCGACTCCCTAACAGGTGAGTTTTCTCTGATGTATTTTTATGTTCCAAATTCTTCACCTGAGGTTTTACAGTTTCTTTTTTATGGGGGTCTTGATATTGGTGCGCTATTTTGCTTTTAAATATTTGTCTTTGTTTTATTTGCTACATGGACACCAGTCAAAGAAATAGATCATTCTATAAATCCTCAATAATATTTAATGCGAATGAGATGATGGCGCATGCTGGATTTATTGATCATCATTAATGTTATTTTTTTAAACATCTTATTATTGATTACATATTTCATTTGGTATTCCTAAAATTGTTACACGTCCCTGCAGATGCTCAGTGATAGTTTTGGATTGAGAATGGTGTGTCCTGTGTGGCTGGTGGCTCTGGCTGTGCTGTGTGCAAGCAGCCCGGAGGTGAAAGCTCAATGCTGGGAGAACATTCACTGCCAAGATCTGAGTTCTGAAGAAAACATCCTGGTGAGTTTCTGCTCCTGCTACCAGTAATACAAAGCAATCATTTTACCAATACTAGAGCAATTAAGCTCTAAAAAACAAAAAAAACAGACAAATGTTTTTGATTTTCTTTTGTATTATAGTGAATGTACAAAACTCAACTGGATGAATGTTTCAGCTACTCTTTCTAAATGGTTCCTGGAAAAGATCCAGACTACTTTATGGACGTAGAACCTTTACAGACTCTCTAAGCTTTAGAAATTCACACAGGCAGTTTCTTAAAGAAAAACCTATGAAAAGCTAATTCTGTTACTTATGATAAGAAATGTTGAAGTTGACAGACAGTATCATAGTCCTGTAAGAAACCTTGTCTGTATTTTGGACTGATCTATTCTGCTTCTTTCCCAGGAATGTATTAAGTTGTGTAAGACTGAACTAACAGCAGAGTCTCCTCTCTATCCTGGAAATGGCCATCTCCAGCCTTTCCTGGAACCTGTGCCCAGTGAGGTCCATGCTGCTCTCTCTGCTGTTGCCTTCGCCCCACCACTGGAGGGAGAAGCTCTAGAATCCGGCCCAATGCACGAAGACAAACGCTCCTACTCCATGGAACACTTCCGCTGGGGCAAGCCCGTGGGCCGCAAGCGCCGGCCCATCAAGGTCTACACCAACGGAGTGGAGGAGGAATCAGCCGAGGCTCTGCCAGCCGAGATGAGGCGCGAGTTGGCCATCGGTGAATCTGACGACCCTCTGGACACCTTGTTCAGCCAGCAGGAGAAGAAAGACGGTTCCTACAAGATGAACCACTTTCGCTGGAGTGGGCCCCCAGCTAGCAAACGCTATGGAGGCTTCATGAAATCTTGGGATGAGCGCAGCAAGAAGCCATTGTTCACACTCTTCAAAAATGTCATCAACAAAGATGGACACCAGAAGAAGGACCAATAAAAATACAAAAATGCACGAGAGGAACTATTACATTAAATACCTTATGGAGAGAGAGACAGAGAGAGAGGGGGGGAGGGAGAGGGAGAGGGAGAGAGAGAGACAGAGAGAAAGAGAGAGAGAGAGAGTGACAGAGAGAGAATTATTTTTATTCGCTGCAGATCATTTATATTCTTTGAAAAGTAGGCCTATCGTAGACAGAAAAAGGTAGTCAGCCATTTACAACATAACCAACAATAAATACTTATTACTGTACATAGAAATGCTGTGGTGATTAAATGTTTATTATAGGATAAAGATGAGGCCTTTTTATTTATTAAGATGTACAATATTGTAAAATATGAAAATTTCAACTATAAATGAATTCTATTTCAAGCAGAAAACGACAAGCTGATTCTTTCAAGTGGACAAAACTCATAAAGTATGACATTCATAACGTTGCTGATCTCCAAATAGTTGCCAATTAAATGTCAATTAAACAGACCAAGCCACTAATTTCAGAAACGTTTTAATGTTTCATAAATAGTCTTTATGACATGTACACCAATATTTACACCAATTATATAATACTCTTCAAGGAGCCACATATAAAATAACTGTTGAGGACAGGCAAAAGGTCATGGAGTACAGGTATATTTCCTTTCACAGTGATTTAAATGCATTTCCCAAGATTCTGACAATTGCTAGACAAACATGACACTGCAGTGACTTAAAAGGGGGAAAAAAGTGAACAAATACTTTTCTTACATGAAAAACTACTGAAAAAGACATGGGTTACCTTACCATAAAATTCTTCAAATATTGACACTCCATTACAGTTTCTTTTGTTGGGTTTATAAGTGAAAATAAGTTAAAGCATGCTCTACAGAGAAAATCGTATGCAGTTCTATTTATTTATTTGACAACAAAAAAATAATAGTATGTGCCGTAACATGCCAGTTTTGTCTAGGATGTGTACTGATTTTCTCACAGAAAGTCAATAAAATGTCATTCTTGAGTCAAAAAGATATTAATGAACAGAATGATCCAGTTCTGTCAGATTTTACATATTTTTAACATGAGAAAACACTCATTGCTATATAAGTCAACAACATGCATTGACACTTTACATGTCAAAATGGACAGTCGCTGAACATTTAAAGTACATACACACAATGTTCTGAAGATTCTGATCATGGAAAAATAGTCTGCAGTGTTGTGTTGTGCTACCTTATACACCATACTTGTACCTGGTATAAAAAAACAAGATCAAGGCAAATACTGCACTACAGGCGTTAAAGCTCAAATAAAGTGAATTTAACTGCGTGACTTCTGTGGACAAAATAATGCTATAATGCTTTATGAACACGGTGGAGGGAAAGGTGATGCCCAGTTTCTGAGTTTATCATTCACTTTCCAGCAAATTACAATCATCATTTGAATTGAGGTGCAACTTAGCAACGTTCATATACATAAGTTGGTGTAATTTTATGCATAGAATTGCACTATTGCACTATTCTACTGTGTACCTGTCTGAAAGTAAAGTGTGCGCGGATACAGCAAATGTAGCAAAAGCAAGTAGTAGTTTAACAAATAAAAAAGTAATAGTAGTAACTACTAAATATCTTGGCAAGAGTAGTTATCTTAAATCTAATAATGGACTCTCTCTTTGAAAATGATGTAAGATCATCTACAAGATCATCTATTTTTCTTTCTTTTTTTTTTTGCATTTTTCCAAATATTCTAGATCATTTTAGCCATTTGCTATTCTATTTGCTAGAACTTCTCTAGTCGTGATGCTACCAGCATTGCATATGAGAGTGCCATGCCAATTGTGGTCTCTTGGTCACATGGTCTTTTGCGCTGCCAGGGAACTGAACTTTCAATGTCTAGGTGTAGGCAGCTGTGACACCCAGGATCTTGTAATCTTGGAATTAATCTAGATTAATCTAGATTAAAATGGCTCCTTTGAATTCTGCCGAAGGTCTGAAGCCCCCCCACCCCAAAATGATCCCAATGCCTATTTTTATAGTGTAAAACATAAATATGCCTCCAAATTTTCTCCCAGATCACTTTAGTTTCATTTTGAACTCAGTTTAATACATTACCCTTAAAGAACATGTAAATATAACCCGAGGTTTAAATACGGAAAAGTCAGGAACGAGAGAGAGACAGAGAGAGTAAGGTAGAGCAAGAGAGAGAGAGTACGAGAGAGAGAGAGAGAGAGAGACTATCCGCACGCTCCGGAAAAGTCACGAAGGAGAGAGAGAGACAGAGAGCGTCACGAAGGAGAGAGAGAGACAGAGAGAGAGAGAGCGCAAGAGAGAGAGACAGAGAAAGAGAGAGAGAGAGAGAGAGACATAGACAAAGAGAGCGCGAGAGAGAGACGATCCGCACGCGCCAGAAAAGTCACGAACGAGAGAGAGAGGCACAGAGAGAGTGAGACGGGTTT
>JBBPDC010000001.1:34997756-35011172 GCA_037974485.1 Hemigrammopetersius urotaenia
TAAGCAAACAGAAAACAGAAACAGAAAAAGCGAAAACAAGGCACGGCCTTAGGGCAACGCCAGTCCAGGCCGTGACAATTAAGAATTATGCATTCATTCTAATTAAGCAATTCTGATATTTAATTCAGTGTTCTGAGCAGTTTGATATAATTATTTTCATTTACATGCTGTATCTACTATGAATCCGATAACTATCAGTTTGTTTGATTAGAATAAAAGCCTAATTTATTCAGGTATAAAGATAATATTAGTTTAATTCAAACTATCAAAACTATTGCTCTAAACCTATGTACATTTTGATGTTGTTCAGGTCATGTTTAATGTTAAGCCGTTTTGAAGACTTTGGACTACTCCAAATCACTCTGATTACTGGATCACTCTCCATTATTCTGTTTATCCTGCTCTTTTCATTTAAATAAAAATACACTTCTCATTGCTCCTTGCACGATTCAATTAAAGTAAACTGAATTTATATTTTGACATACACCTGCTATGTAACTGTATTCTAAATCCGTTTTGGGGGACCTTGTGCGTCCTCGAATATTCAGAGTAGTATAGCAGAGGCTCAACCTCCTCATCATGTGAAAAGGCTCAGAGATAATCTGGATACAGTTTTAGACTAAAAACTGAACATTTTCAACCACAGCAGCCATCTCCATGACAGTCAAAGCTATCCATTCAGCAAAAGCAATATTTTTTCAGCAGTGTGCTTTATTTTAGATTTATTCGCATTCACTGTGCTTTTGCATGACAGTTTAAACGCTGCCGCAGGTGTGAACCATTTCCATTAAAACTGACGTCTCAGTACATTTAAAAAAAAAACCATATATATTAAAACACAGCTGTAGCAAATTAGCTACGAATGAAAATAAATACATAAATAAATAAATTCATGACATGCAGAATGATCAAGGGAATAATGCTCGCCACATCTCACCACCCCATGAATGATCCAGGAGAGCGCTGCAGTCCAGTAAAAGTGCTCGATGACTCGGAAGACCTGGGAAACGTGGAAGCCTTGGTAGACCTGGAAGATTTGGAAGACGTGGGAAATTTGGAAGACGTGGGAAATTTGGAAGACTCTGTAATGGCATATTTACAGTTGTTGGAGTGTGACCAAAGCAGTGCTGCGGACGCTCTTAGTCTCTTGTTTCTACGATAGAGTCGAAGCGCACAAGCATAACTGTTAACTTTCATCCAGGGCAGACCCGGCCCACTTCGGCATCTCTACACGGCCATCCCTTCCCATTTCTGCTTTCCCGGCATGACTATGCTTTCCCGGCATTACTGTGGTAATACATTATATAGGTGTAAATTGTGCATTATTTAAGACTTGTTTCAATTAATGACGGAATTATTTTATTGTATTTCATTTTATTTCTGTTTTATTTGATTTTCGATTTTGTCGAATGTGTTGTCTTCAATGCATGCGAGTGTTTGGCTGCTGTTGCTATAGGAACGCCTTTGGGTGGTATGGCTAGGTTCGGTTCGATTAGTGTTCTTGTTTTAGCCTTTACTGTTGAAGATTTTGCAGGTGTTTTACAAATTACGCACCCTCTTGTAGCCATAGTAGTGTTTGGCAGGAATACTTTACTAACAGGAAAGCGACGTTTCTCATGAAAGCGATGAATCTGTTGAGCCAAATCTTAGAATCAAAACATGTTAGCTAGCTAGGAATTTTTTTCTGATTTGGTCGCTGCTACAGTACCAGAAAACGTCCTCGGTTATAAGTGGTAAAGATATATAGGTTTCATATCGTTAGAGTCACCGACAAGAACATGCAGTAGACGTTCTTAAGCGAGGTTGAGCGAAATGGCTTTCATTGCGTTAGCTAAACGCTGCCATTGCTCTCACCTCTTTACAGCCAGCTAGCTAAGTTCCTATAGTTAGCCTGTGGCTAACTGTTAGTAACCGGTAACGGTTCTAGCCGCGAGTTTAATCAGTGGGTCCTTGCAAGTCTGTTACTGAAAATGGACACGAATGTGCAGAAAAGAAGAGAAAATAAAAAGTCGCTGCGAGTTAAGGTAATCAGCCTCGGGAATGCAGAGGTCGGGAAGGTTGGTGCTATAAAATCTCATCTTTCCACCTTATTTACCTTACTTGAGTATTCCCTTTCTTAACCAACACCGTTACGATGCTTTTTGTGATTTATCTGTATATCTACCTACCAATTCATCAGGAACAGTAATCATTTAGTAATCGTTTATTAAAGCATTGTCAGTTATTGAGTTGGTTTTTTTCCTTTCCGTTTTCCAACATAATTCTGCATTACACTAACCACTATTACATTTATCTTTCAGAGTTGCATCATTAAACGGTACTGTGAGAAACGATTTGTACCAAAATATCTGGCAACAATTGGGATAGATTATGGTGTGACGAAGTGAGTAACGGGCACTATCTGTTAATGTGCTCTTTTTGGCTTATTGATCTCCGTTTTTCTTTTTTTATACAATAAAAACTGATATCTGAGAATTATATCTTTTTTAGATTTCCTACAATCATCTGTTTGCCAACAATGAAAAATATAAACAATTTTCTCTAAGATCTGATTCATTAAATGGAGCAATGGATCTTTGTCATCAGCTTTATACTTTGCTAAAATAAATAGTGTAATGGGAGTGTATGAGTAATGCAAGTATTTATTTAAACGGACAAGAACAATAATAAATCAAACTTTGTCTTTTGGAATAGTCTGGATTTGAGTGTTTTTATGCTTTTTACTTTCTCTTTTTCTCCTCAAGGGTTCAAGTGCGGGACAGAGAAATAAAAGTGAACATATTTGACATGGCAGGACATCCCTTCTTCTATGAGGTATCCACTTGCTGTTTCTTAAAAAAAGTTCTGAAATATATTAGCATGGTTCCTCTCACATGTTCATGTCAATATCAGAATGTTACAGAATGGAGCGTAGTACAATTGTTGTTACCATGACACTGAGAACTGGTTTTACTGTACGTTTTCAGCAGTGTTCAACACTTAATTGAAACCATTTCATTGTCTTACTTGGATTTGATAGTCATTTCTTTAACTGAAGCTCATTATGTCACGGATCATTCTAACATTGAATAGAGTGTCATGTGACTCTTGATAATGGTGCGTTGTGGCTTTCCAGGTGCGTAATGAGTTCTATAAGGATTCACAGGGGGTGATCCTTGTGTATGATGTCGGACTGAGGGAGAGCTTTGATGCCCTGGACAGCTGGCTCACAGAGATGAAGCAAGAGATGGGCTCACAAGCAAACATGGAGAGCATTGTTTTTGTTGTATGTGCAAACAAGGTCAGCTTCTACTTTCCAACAAGTTCTAAATAATTTTTTTATGGCAGGTGTGTCAAACTCCAGTCCTGGAGGGTTTTCCTCCTCAAACACTTTCACTAAACCTGACAATTAACTGCTGAGGTGAACCGGGTGTTTCTGAGCAGGGAAATCACCGAAACGTGCTGGACCACAGCCCTCCAGGACTGGAGTTCCACACCACTGTTTTATAGTGCGGTGCATCATACGCAATGTTTGGTAACTGAAAATCCATTTCCTTTATGATGGTCCTTGGACATTGACAGCCCTTCCTGACTTGAAGCAGGGAAATACTCCAGGGTTGGAAATGCTTTAGGGATTTTTAAGGTATGGATGGAGCTTTCTAACATGTAGTCGTTCTCTATTGCAGGTTGATTTGACTAAAAGACGTGTGGTGGATGAAAGTGAGGGCAGACTGTGGGCTGAAAGCAGAGGGTTTCACTACTTTGAGACTTCTGCTCAGAGTGGTGAAGGCATCAGTGAAATGTTCCAGGTTTGTATTGCATTTTGTTTAAGCTCTTCAACCGAATTAGAGTGAATTTTACAAATTACTGCTGCGCTTGTGTTGTCTCTGTCCATAGATTTCTTGCTGTAAGTATTCTGAGTTATACCAACCCCATTATGTTATTATGGAACATGTTATGTGCAGGTCATCATTGTTCAGCATAGTTAGGGACATAAACACAGTTAGATGTACAAGAATGGTAAAAGCACAGCATATCCACTTGTGCGGTCTGTACACAAAAGTCCACTGATCGCAACACAACACAAAGGATCCTTTTTGCTATTGGTTATTTCTATCAGCAGGTTTAGTACCTGTAATGGTTATTAACAGAATTAGGTAGAATTAGGAATTCATATCCATGAATAATATCTTTGAAATACAAAAAGACAATAAATACACCTTCTAGTTGGCCACTGAATTATCCACTCTTAATTTTAATGCAGTTATTAAGTTTTTATGATCATTGTTCAACAGGCCTTTTTCTCCTCTATAACTGATATGTGTGAGAATGGGGGGAAGAAGCCAGCCCCAGAGGTTAGCATAGGCTTCACCAAAGAGCAAGCTGACACTATTCGACGTATACGCAACAGCAAAGACAGCTGGGATATGCTGGGCGTTAAGCCTGGGGCAACAAGGTAAGAGAAAAGGATTTTTTTAGCTTTCAATATAGCTGTTAGCTCAGTGGCTTTTTCGGGGTGTGGGGGGTTAAACATTTTGGAGAGATTTCAGACAATTACACTCTTTCTTATTCCTGATGTGCATATTGCTAAAAATCCAGATTATTGTCCTGCACACTGTACGCCATTTGCGATGACTGATTATTTCAATGTAACCCCTTATAAGATTAATCATTTATACTATTGTGTACATTATCTGTATTATTAAACTTTGTTTACAATACCAGGTAACAGAATTTGTCTTCTTGATCAGGTTGTGTTGAATAATTGAGCTGTTGGTGTTGAGTTATTGAGTTATTCGGTTTTTGTAGTTATATCCTTATATCCTCTAAAACTGACCAGAGCCAATTATTGCTTGAATATTGTTCATATTTCTCATATTATCTTCCTGAGCTATGTTCTGCCATAAAAAAGACCAAAAGGCTACTTCACTGATGGTGAATAACAATGAATTAAAATCCCTTATGGCTGAAATCTAGTATATATTTTCAGTAATCTTAATTCATCTCCTCTAGAAGCCAGCAAGGTATAAATCTTGTATGTTTGGTCAGTGGGAGAAAAAATTACAGTCGACTTGTCATTCACAGGAAAGCCTGTCTGCACATTCACATATCATTTACAGACAGCTCTCATGTCTACATTCTTTTCAGAGCCTTCCAATACTGTTCAGAAGTTTGTTGGTCGGTTCCAGTTTTGTATCTAATTGTACATCCTGTGGCATTTATTTGTTGTCTCCACTAACAGAGAGGAAGTCAATAAGGCATACCGGAAGCTGGCTGTACTGCTGCACCCAGACAAGTGTGTGGCACCAGGAAGTGAAGATGCGTTTAAAGCAGTGGTCAATGCACGAACATCATTGCTCAAGAATATAAAGTAGAGTGTGTGCCAACAAACAAATACACAGTGAGGCATCAGTTAATCTCCCATTGGCTTTACCAAAAGAAAAGCCATACCTGAGAACCGTGCCATACACTTATTTTAGTACCTTTAGTTTCCTTCAGGATTTTTACTTTTTATAATGTATCTATAATTACTAAACTAGAATCGAAGGCACACTTTAATTAAACCATAAGAACCTCTGCATCGAGGAACACTGTTTTATCAAATGATAAGAAATATTAAAGAAAGATGGTTAACAGATATCCGTTCTTCATCTGATTGCACATGTATGAGATTCTTTTCGCGATAAGTTGATCATCACATTGCTGCTATAACTATTAAATATAATCAGTGTGAATTACACTCTATGAACACGCCTCTCTATATCAGTCATTCCACAAAGAAAATGTTACTTATTCTCGTGACTTTTTCTCTTTTGACAATTTTTTTAAATTTCTCACGTGATAAAATGAAAGACCACCATAATTTCTGCTTTGTCAGACTCACTGAAGTTTCAGCTCACTGTACTCTCGACATTTCAGTCTAGATAATAATCAAATTCATAGAAACACAATCAGCGTTTCTGTCACAGCATCACAGCATGGGGCACTGAGTTCGTAAGCTTTTATAAAACATTAAATAATTGACACTTTGTCATCTTTCTGTAAGGTTTACGTGTAATAGGACAGCTAGTTAAACAAATAAATAAAGATTCTTAATGTAATTGTATAATGACACTTGTTCAAACCACTAGCTTGTTAGAAATGGTCATATTTGATCACATATGTGTTTTCATCTCAGCCATACGGAAAAATGTTTACACATGCATGGAACATGATAGATTACATATACAATCAATATGTTCAACAAATTAATTTATTTTTTGTATGTTGAGGTTGCTGATGAGGATGAAAAATTGTTTTTTATCCATGTATTTATTCACGAAATATGTTTTCCACTCATTGTAGACATTATTAATCTGCTTATTTATATAAACTAATGTTGCTTAATTTACTTAAACTGGGTTTGACTGGGAGAACATGCAGGTTTCAGTTTTGCAGTGAGAGAGACGTCCAGAAATGTTTGTAGGTGTGCCAACACTGCTTACACCTTACCACTCTTAAACAATCGTGCATCATATCTTGCATGAAAGAACTTGTATTTTTATATAAATTGTGACATACATGAACTATACTCTTTTGATGTGAGTGTTTGTGTGCAATATATCCATAACTTATATTTTTTACAATGTATAGTTACTCATATACTTGCCATATCATTCAATATTGGTTTATTGTAAGTATATTCTAAGCTTTTTTTTGTGGGCATTGAATATTGGGTTGCCTTGTTTCCTCTGTTGGCGTATTTGTGTTTGGTTTCATTTAGTATATGTAACATTTTCACATTATTGAAGTGTTGGTAATTACAAGTGTTTTATTATAATTCTGTAGAAACACAAAATAGTTTATCAGCTGAATTTGATCTACAAATACTGTTTGTCAAAAAAAAAAAAAAAATATATATATATATAGGCCTTTTCTTCACCACTTTCGTTTGCCAATTGATTAGTAAGAACATTCTAATGAGTAAATAGCATGGGAGGACCGCATGCTTAATCAAATGTATTTGTTGATGCAAAACTGGATGTACTGTTAGAGATGCTCTGTGTCACTGCCGCGGGAGAAGGGTTTCAAATCTTAAGCATCACAGTCACCTTTTACCATTTGGGGGTTTTCTTTTTTCAAACCATAATAAAAGACCATCACAAAGCATTTCGATGTTTCCTTTTGGTGATAAATCATTGTCAATCAGGACTATTAGAACAATTCGTAGGAAGTTTAATGATTTTTTGATTTAGATTACTGCATGACTGATGAAGCAGTTTGCTCGTAACATCACTTGAGGTGGATATTCCATGGTATCAGAAAATCCCTCCCATTAAATTCGGACGATTAGTCTGATGAGAGGAAAACTGTTCACTTCTGAGGAGTTACTGGTTTTATGCTCATGTCCCTGTCGTCAGAAAGACAGGCTAACGTTTACCACCTGCTAAGCTAGTCAATTCAAAGACAGCCTGTGGTTAAAGTAACACGTTACATTAAAGGTGGGATATGTGACAACTTTTCGAAAATAGATTTTTTTTTTTGCCGAACTATTATAGATATATATTGGTTATCAAAATGTTTGACTTCTTAAAATTAGTATCAGTATCAATATTTCTTTGCATTTTCGACCAAACTTTTTTAACCGGGTTATCAGGGATAACCCACTTCAAACTCTTCCTGTGTTTTCACTTAAAAAATGAGGAAGACTGTGTTTGAATGCTGTAAAGGTGGCACAGTTGGATTCTGACCTGGTTCACATTATTGGTAATTGACCAGATCAGTGAGAAGCACTTTATCCAGCTTACACCCCATATTCCTGGATCAGCCGCCCAGCCTTGCACGGTCACAGCCCGGGGCAGAGTTCAGCCAATCGCATCAGGTCAGCATTTCCCTCCCTCTGCATTTGTGTACCAACATTCATCAGAAGTTAAATTCGCTGTTTTATATCAGAACTTTACCTCACTTAGCACGCATGCATGTTTGATAGTGCTTGTTTAAAGTTTTTCAGTTTGTTTCCATATGCCTGTACAGTGACCCACTACTGCTGAGTAGATGATCCCTAATATTTGTACCTACAGTATGCTAATATGAATAAGTATGTACTTAATTTCACTCTCAGCTCACATTCACAGCTAACTTAAAGGCAAGCCACATTTTCTGCTTCAATACCATTCTTTTTTTTTAAAGTCTGGTTAGGACACACGGGATAATCTCTAGCAGATTGCTACAATCAGAATAGGTGAAGAGGCCTTTCCGGACCATATGGTCAAGGGCTGACTTCATTACCTGAGGACACGTACCGCTGCTTAATACCAATCCGTCACACTGAAGAACCACTGCAGACTGAAGACGCAGGCTTCACTTTTTATTCTTGTGGCTAGAAGCGGTTTGAGCTGGCTGATCATTGCTATGGTGATATTTCTGGCTCTGAAGACCAACCAGGAGAAAAGGAAAAGGGAGGATTTTACTACGAGCATAAATTAATGTTATTCGTTTCTGTCCATGGATGAGGACATGCACTTTTCTTTCATGTATTTACCAGAGCTGCCACACTGCATCAAAGGCAAGTTTTCCCTTCTTCTGTTTTCATACATGGCACTACCTATACAAGTTAAACCCATTACCTGACTTGTTATAGCATTTGACATGTATAGGTACTGCCATGTTCATGTCAAATTCTAAAACTATACAGGTTAAACCCATTACCTGACTTGTAATAACCTTTGACATTGTTTCACTTTTCACATTTTTATAGTACTTATAGTACTAACTTGCTAGGCTATACATACAGTTACATTGCATTTAGTAAAGAGTGCGCTGTGTTCCATTGTAAATAAATGCTGATATTTTATTACATCGTTATTTTAATATTTCAAAGGTGAGGTTTCATGAAGTGGTGACTTGTGAGAGGTCAAGGGTGCTGGATCGTGGGCCTATGTCAGCATGGCTGTTTTCGAAGACATCTGTAGCACCAAAGATGTCCGACTGCAGCCACCAACTGACCCCCCCGGTGCCAACCAGAAACGGAAGCAGCTCATGTGGCAGAATGCAGTGCGACACATCATAGACCAACGAGAGACTCATCGAGATGTCCCAAATGCTTCCACTCACAAAATAATTATCACTGATGCCTGCATTGATGACATCAATAGGCAGATTCGCAGCAAGGCTTCGCGGGGAAATGGGCAACACAAGCGCCGCTCGTCTGGCGCACGTGTTCACCCCCTCCGGGAGCGCGGACTGCCGGCCACTGAGAAATCCACCGACTCCATAAGTGATGGTGACTTCTTCATCAGCTGGGGTACCACAGTCCGAGGGGTCTTCCTTCCTACCCTCCACCACACGTTTAAATCCCTGGACTTGGAGCGTCTGTACCAGCAGCATTCCTTGACCCGGCGCCGCACCTCCTTGGTGGTCACCAATGTCATCGACATACTGACCAAGCTTCATATCCTCTGTATTTACCTGGCCTTGGCTCCTGAGATGGTGGACTTGCTGCGTGGATGGCTGGCTGGGCTTTTCATGGCCGTTGGTGCACTTTTGTGTATCCTGGTCCTCACTTGTAAGGGTGCCATGTCCCCAGAGTACCTCCATTATGCAGGTTTGGCCAGCTGGTTGTCTCAAACCGTGCAGGTGCTGGGAGGACTGGTCTATGGACTGGAGAAGGACCAGTCTTGGTATGTACTCTTCACACTCTTTGCCACTTACACGTTGCTACCTCTGCCTCTGCTCTGGTCCATCTGCACTGGCTTTCTCACAGCAGCCCTTCACCTGCTGGTTGAGGCCCTCAGGAACTACAACGAATCTGCCCTCGTCAGAAGGGTAATGAGACCTTATTTCATTCCCATCATACACCCAGAAACATTCCATATCCAGAAAATGTTTCCAAAAGATAAAGGAAGGTCATTAAAAAATTAAATGGGGTTGCTGGTAACCTAGTGGTTGGGCGTTCGCCCTGCGATCAAGGAGTCATGGGTTGATTTCCAAGATTGTTAAGCTCCTCTGAGGTACCCTGGAGGTACCGTCCCTACACACTGCTCCCCAGGTGCTGTGTTTCTGGCTGCCCACTGCTTCACTTTGTGTATCAGTTAAATGCGGTTTTCTTTGCAATGGCCTATGTTTTTATCTAAAACCCTGTGCCCAAGATAATAACTACTGCAGATTCTTAATTTAAATATTTAAATAGTTTAGTTATCAGTACAATAGTTAGATCATGCATCATTAACCCTGTATACTTGTGGATAGCTCTGCTTTCTTAGTCATTAAAGCACTGGGCTCCATGCCAGAAAGCAAGAAACCCCCACTTGCAGCTTGTATCCTAATCTCTTTACCTTTTAGATCTATGGCTAAGAGGATGTAAATCCAATACATCTGATGAGCAATAAGCTTTTACTGTCCTATATATTTACGCATGTATTTCTTTGGCAAAGCCTTACTTCAAACATTTTCAAGTTCTGTTTATCATCGTGTACAGCTTTAATCCTATATTATCAGAAGGTAGACACGCAGTTTCAGCCATACATATCAAGGTCAACTAGCAAAAAAACCAGCTTTAAGATAGTATTCAATTCTCAGGCCCCAAGGGTAGCTCACTGACATTAATATATATTGTGTATGCATAGATATAAGGTATAATCTGTAAATAAATAGGTCCTAGAACATTAAATAGTAGTGGATCCCATTGATTGATGAGGCAGAGGAGGTATCGGAACAAAAAATGTGCATCATGCATGAGGCTTCCCCATATGATCTTACGACCACCAAGTGTGATTCTTAACCCTCATGTTATGTTTGAATTTACTAAAATCCTTTATGTTTGAGGTCAGTTTAACCACAGCAATTTAGACCTCCTGAATGTTTGAAATGAAAGTTTCTACCCCAGTTTATGTGTCGGTACTCTTTGCTGATGACCTAAATAGTGTAAATTGTGTGTGTGTGTGATTTCTCTCTCCCTGGCACTGTATTGGCCCTGCGTCCTAATACTTTTGTCCACTCTAGATAGATTTATGTCACAGTGCCTCTCAATGGACGTATTGGGACGTAACGCTGTACAACTCTAAGGTCGAGTGTCCCAATACTTTTGTCTCCGCTCCCTATCGTACAGGAAATAAAGTATCGTCTCGTTTTAGTCAAAAAAATGAAGACGTAGTTTTAATTTTGTAAACCACATTTAGTCTCGTTCTTATTTGTCAACAATATTACAGGATATCATTTCGTTTCGTTATCGTCACATTACCAGCATTTACGTTGCGTCTCGTCTCTTTTTAGTCACGTGATAAATGTTCGTTGACGAAGATATTTAGTCATAATTTCCGTTGACTAAAGTAACACTAGTTCGGATGGAAAATGTTTCCCTCCCCAATGTTATGTGAACCATCAGTGGTTCTTACACTGGTTATGTTCAGTTATGGCTCTAAAGAAGAGGGACGTTTTTGGAAGACCACCAAAACAAATGTGTGTAAAACGTTTATATGTCTTTTACATTTTAAAAAGCCAAAAATGCCTGGGTTTGTCTTAACCCAAAAGAACACTAGCATGCACAAAATGTGTACAGAATGATGGAAACAGGTTTATTTTGTGTATACTGTGTATACTGTACCTAATTTGTCCCCATTCCGTTAGAAAAAGGCAGTAATGTATTTAGAGATATGAACAGGAGAATATAATAGGAGGGATAAGCATTAAGCAGTCGCTCATATGTGGATTTCCCAAAACTAAACAAACAGAGTCTAATGTGTGAGCCGTTGATAAATTTGTGTCACACCGATGTTTTTTTAGGAATTCAAAAACAAGGGCTTTAAATTAATGATTAAAAATAATTAAAAAGGGACACAGATTCTCAAAAAATTTACATTAATTCTAGTTGGAAAAAATGTTTAAATCCTTCTTTTTCACCTTTCCATGTAATCTGGCATCATTGTTTTCTATCGTATATCTGTTTTAGCTGCTAGCAAAAGGTCTGTTGTACATGGGGATGAACACGGCTGGACTGTTTATCCATTACCTGTCAGATCGCACTCAGAGACAAGCCTTTCTGGAGACGCGCCGCTGCATTGAAGGACAGGTCAAACTGGAGCAAGAGAATCAGAGACAGGTCAGAGGAATGGTTTAAAACGCGTCTTAATGATTTATTATTAACATTACTATTATGGCCTCTATTAAATCTTTATCAGTACATAGGCACCATTTGTTAAGGCTCATCTTCAACACTCCAGATTTGTGAAATTTGCCATTCTCTGGTATTAAACGAAATGCAACTTCCCCTATTCAGCTTAAGTTGTCATTTTATTGCAGGAGCACTTGGTGATGTCTATTCTACCTCGTTTCATTGCCTTGGAGATGATAGCAGATATGAGTGCCATGGAAGATGATTTACTCCCTCAACAATTCCACAAAATCTACATCCACCAGTACAAAAATGTCAGGTAGACACACCACTCTCCAGTTCTGTCAGGTCTTTTGTTTACACTACAGGTTGTTGACTTTATTTGTTGCTTTGATTTCTCATACAGTATTCTGTTCGCTGATATAAAAGGGTTCACCACACTCTCCATGACGATGTCTGCCCAGGACCTTGTGCGTACACTGAATGAGCTCTTTGGTCGCTTCGACCACCTTGCAGAGGTAAGGGAGAATGTGAATGTGCTACTGCTTCTTTAAATCCAAAAGTTCTTTAAAGGTCCCATGAGGTCTTAGTGGTCCCCTAATACTGGATCTGAAGTGTCTTTCTAAAATTCATCCTGGGTGCAGAATTACAGCCAGTCCCGCAATGAGATTTCCAGAGGACGCAGTGTTTCTGTGTCTGTAGCTTTAAATGATAATGAGGAGAGGAGAGAGGCGGGGCGAGGAGGAGGGTGGGGGAGGGGCCAGGTCATCTGATCACCCTGGTTTACGCTCACTCATACGCTGCGTCCGAAATCGCATACTTCCCTACTATGTAGTATGCGAAAAACAGTATGCGAAGCGCGTAGTATGTCCGAATTCGTAGTATTCGAAAAAAAGTAGACGAGAAGTATCCGGATGACCTACTGCTTCCAGCCGAATTCTGAAGTAGGCATTGTCACTGCCCGATTTAGACGGGAAACCAGATTTTGACTACACATGCGCAGAAATACGTCATTTCCACTCGTTGATGCTTTACGGTGCTTCTTGGTTTTACGACCGTCATGCCCGATTATAGCGTCACGCTTTCCTAATTCTTGTTTTAATCGTGCATCTCTCTTCCTTTTATTGCTTAGTTAACACATTTGTTCAAATGTATCTATACATTTATTGTTTATCCTGCTAAAGCAGGGTCTCAAACTCCGGGGCTGGAGTGCTGGGCTGCATCCGAAATCGCATACTACTTGAGTAGGTACTACCTTTGGAATGTAGTAAAACCGTTAAAACAGTACGTTCTATACAGTATGAATGAGGGCAGTATGAATGGAATTCGGACGTACTGCATCCGCTGTG
>JBBPDC010000001.1:35019033-35058205 GCA_037974485.1 Hemigrammopetersius urotaenia
CAGGGAGAGACTGCCCCCTGTAGGTAGGGAATGGAAGTCGCTTTGGATAAAAGCGTCTGATAAATGCAGTAAATGTAAATGAAATAAAGAGGCACAAAACCCAAGGCAGTGCAAAATGCAGTTCAATGCCTTGTTATTCTATTTATTCATTTATTACTCAACATGAATTAAGGATTGCATTAGCACTTTGCACATTGAATTGCCAATTGCAAAACGTATTTTCAAATTACATGCTCAAATTGACAATTGCAAAATGAATTGCCATTTGAATAAAAAGGCAAAAAACCCATGGGAATACGAAATGCAATTCTGTGAATTGATATTCTATTTTTAATTTTAAAAAAATGCAATGCATTAAGAATTGCATCAGCACATTGCACATTGCTTTGCCATTGCTTTGCCAATTGTTTAACATCCAAATCATTTTCACATTGGTTACATTAAGCTGTAATAGGCCTCTGCCACATGGACAGTGAGAAAAGAGGGAGTGGGAAGGATGTGTGGGGTCATCCACAATGTTGGCTTGGTGGATGCAGTGTGTAGTGTAAATGTCTACAATAGAGGGAGATATCCCCATAATTAATTAATTAATTAATTTTTTATTTTTTGATGGAGTGGTAATTTTGTCCTAATTTGAAATGTACCATGTAATGTACACCAAGTCTGGGCATAGGCAGCAGTAAAGAAATGAAATAGTCGAAACAAAAGCATTCCATCTTACTTTAATCCTGTTTGCCAGGCTGCCAAGTGTGGCGACCAAAGTGGCATTTGGCAGATGCCCTTATCCAGAGCGACTTAGTCATTAGTTGCAGAAACAGTCCCCCAGGAGCAATTGAGAGTAAAGTGTTATGCTAAATGACACAATGGTAGGAAGTGGTGATTTGAACATGCAATCTTGTGTCATGGGGTTCACAGGCAAGTGTTTTACCCACTAGACTGCTACCACCCTGACATCACAGTGCTCACTTAGGCTCTCTCTCACTGTATGCACTCTAAAGATGGCTCAGCCCTCAGTTGTCTCTCCCCATTCTTTGTGGAGGAGGCTCAACCACAAAAATTGATCTTTTCAAAATGATCAATACCCAGATTTACAAGGTGTATATTAGCCCGCTAGGGGCACTCTAAGGCATGTTTTGACTTTGGAAACTGTAGGAGAAAAGGCTCCAAATATGGGTGGAATAAAAAAAAAATGCATTTCAACAAGAAAATGCAAAATATGATTGCATGGTTGCGGTGGTAACTTTTTGTTGCTAGGTGGTTACTAATGTTTGCTGAGATGCAGCACCATAAATCGACCATAAATACTTCATTATTGGGATGGTTTGGAAATTAAATGTTCCCTTTTAAAATAAGTGTATGTGTCCAAAAAGTTATTTTCTAATGTTTAAAACCTTAAGCAATTTGTAATCTCCAATACCTTTTTTCAGCACAACCTAACTAGATGATTTTTATTATTAAAAAGACATATATATATATATTTCTCTCTTTTACTGTCAAAATCCACAAGTATACAAAATAAAGCTTTTGGAGGTATTGTGAATTGTAAAAAAAAAATTATGTAATTATGAGTTTTAAACAACTACATTTTTAAAAATCAATGCCATTTCCATAATCCAGAATTCTGGAGCACCAGGAACACTCGCGTATAGTGAGTACTACCTCCTTTATAGAGTGCAAACCCTAAATATGCTCACAAAACACTTTAATTTCATTTAAAACTCAACTTAATACCTTACCCTTAAAGAAAATATAAAGGTAAACCCAATTGTGTACTGTACAGTATATACTGAAGTACTAACTTCCACAGTGCTAGACTGTAAAATTTATAGTTATACTTTATATGGAAATGTAGCTTTATATGGAAAAATATTGTTAACAGCGATATTTTTTTTATCGTGCGATAAGAGTCTCGCACCGTTAACGGCCCAGCACTAATATTTAGTTATTTTGACTTTTAAATGATGTCATAAAAAAATCCACAGCATTTTAAAGTTCCAAAAACAAAAAAACCCAGAAAAAACCTTATTGTGTTCGGAGTTTGGAGTATCTGCTAGCCACACTTATGGGCTGATTATATTTAATTTAACCACAACAACCAGTCACACACGTCTTTTTTATAGAGCAGTAGTGTGATTGCATCATAATGTAAAATGATGACGGCAAGGTGATGAAAATGTAAACATTTTAATTAATTAACATAGTTATTTTTTTCTGTATTGATTGTGTGTGTGTGTGTTGTGTCCTTTAGCAATGAAGAATCTGGTAGTGCACTGCAGGGATCTCCTCACCGATGATGTCATTTATAGACTGCTTCCTCTCATTTCCTGTGCTGTGGCCCATCTGACTCAGTGAGTGAGACTAAAAATGAAACATTTTCTTATGCTTGCATATATGCCTACACAGTTACTGAGAGAACCTGAAGATATTCTGCTATATAAATACACACACGCACACACACACATATATATATATATGGTAATTCCCCGCTATTCGCAGGGGTTACGTTCCAAGAGCACCCGCGTATAGTGAAAAAACGTGTTGTGTTTTGGCAAAAAAAAAAATGCCATAAATGTCTATTTTTATAGTGTAAACCCTAAATATGCCCCCTAAAAAGTTCATTTTAAACTCAGTTTAATGCATTACCCTTAAAGAAAATGTAAAGGTAAACCCATATTCACCTCTTTTAATTTAAAAAGGGGACAAAAGTATTGGGACACTACGGCAAGCTGAGCGGTTTTCGGGGATTAACTCCTAATCTACTCGGGCTAAAAATGAGGGTTCCTTGGAAAGGTGGAGTTTGAAGTGTCTGAGTTCTTGTACCATGGAGAAATCGTGCTCAACCCTGGTGTGGAATTCAAAAAAAGTGCTTCCAGGTTGGCTAAAGCTTGCCGTGAGTCCCCTAGTTTGAACACATTCAGAAAAAATATATTTATTGCTACTACAAAGCAAAAAAGGCGGTGGATATTTGGAGTTTCCGTGTTATTGTGGCTATTTCCACATACAACTATGAGTTCAGTTCTCAAAAAAAATCAGCGTGTGACTGAATCTGCGACTCCTGATCTGCATAAAACTGGGGATTTACTGTGTGTGTGTGTGTGTGTGTGTGTGTGTATGTATGTGTATGTATGTGTATATGTGTATATATTTTTTGTGCTCAAATCAAAAATGGAAAAAACAGATAACAAACGCTCATTTGGAACGGATTCCATTTTGGTTTCATTGAGTTTCACAAGCAGCGGTGTGTAGGAGGGCAGAGAAACGGGCCTGGTAGCGCCGCCCGCCTGTTTTGGCTGTCTCTCTTGCGCTACCACACACTGAAAGACTACATTTCCCAGCCTCCCTAGAGGCTTTACCCAGAATGCAAACTTTCTTAAGGCAACAGGCTCCTTCTGTAACACTTTAGGAATCGATTCCCATCCCTTCGGCAGAATTCAAATGAGCCATTTTAATCTAGATTAATCTAGATTAATTCCAAGATTACAGTGAGATTAATGTAGATTAAAACTAGATAGTACATGTCTTTTTGTATTTTCTGTGTTAAAGGTTGGCTTTTCTACTCAAAACGCATGGGACCCAGCTCAAAAATGCTGTCACTGTTTTCCGAATACGAGTGTATGAGATTCTTGCGTCATTGCCTCCTAAGACATATGAAGGTAAGAGCTGTGTGCTAAAGTAGTTTTATTATTTACTGCTGACTGATGTTGATCACCATGCACCTCAAAGTATGGATGGGCATGACTAGCTGTATTGACAAGCTTAAAGGTTGACTAGAAATATATTTACTTCTGAAAGTTCTGCTTGAAATGAGCACATTCACACGTGTCCAAATTTATCAGCCTTCACTGTGTTGTGGTTCTGTCGTCACAGAAAGTTTTGCTACAGTGCTAAAACAGCTGCTGAGTGACCTGACCAGTGCAGAGAATATGACATTTTCTGAGGTCAGCCTGTTGCTCCCTCTGTGTCACAGCCAGGACCTGGCTCTGCTGGGTCATGCTTTTCAGAACATGGATCAGCACTATATCGAAGAGCAGGTCAGCCTCCAAGCTTGTTGTGGAACTTTTAAAAATAATTAGGTTTAATGAAGCAGAACATTATAATATTGTATTATTTCCCTATTTAAGTCAATTTCCATCTGCAGCTACATGGAGGCAGTATAGGAGGAGGAGGAGCATTAGAGTATGACTCTTTCACTATCTTTGAAAAAGCTCAGGAGGTACCTGTACCACTCCCCCCAGCGGCTGCTCTTACCGTTGCTGCAGTTCAGCTGTTTGGGGTCATTTTCCCCCACCTTGCCATCCAGCAGAGGTATAGTACTCCTGAAGTTCCATAATTCATGGGATTTTTAATCAAACTTTGAAAACCTTAGTCCTTCCGTTGTCCTGATCAGCTATGGCCAGCACATCTTGCTTAACATGTTTGCTCCCATGGCCACCAATAGCCTACCACTGGCTTTGTACACAGCGTGCATGCAAATCAAAGCAGTAAAGTGAATTACACATTTACACAGTGCGCTCCCTAGCCACTGTGTCGAAATTAGCTAAATACATTTCTCTAAATTAGCTATAAATTTCACTGATCATTAGTGTGATTATGTACTGCTTTTCTGAAGTTTTCTTTTTTTTGATTGCTTTTTATAGTTAAAATAGGTGTTACTTCTCATTGGAGCTAGTGCTGAATGTCAGAACTGCTCCAATGTCAGAACTGCTCCAGTGTCAAAAAGTTCATTCATATGCAGTAATCAGCCCGTAAACGCTGCTACACTTTCAGCCGTACCCATTAATGGCTTGATAAGAGCTGAGAAAACTTCTTTGTTTGGGTGTCTCCAAACACTTCTTTTAGTGCAACCACGCAATCGCATTTTCCCTCAGAAATGTGTTTTCTGTTTTCAGTTGTTATTTCAAGCCCTGTTTACTCCTCTGATCTAGGAATACTTCTTTAATGCGTATCACCATGTTTGTCTCAGGACTCAAGTGCTGGAGCAGTTCTGTGAGTGTGTGAGTGTGCTTAAGAGTTCTCGGCAACAGACCATCCACGTCCATGTGACAGCTGCTTTTTGCAGCACTCTGAAGGTAAGCGCATGGTATATGGAAAAAGCGTGCCTCTTTTTCCATATACTACACTCCATATACTGTATTTTGAACGGTGTAATAGGGCTTCAGTATTTTTTTTTATCAGCTTTAAGGGGCGGTTTCCCAGAAAGAGATTAACTGCAGACTTTTACTGCAGTCTAAAAGAAATCTGCTTTCTCAGTCATGGTCTAAAGTAGTCTTACACTAAGCCTGGTCCTGATTAAATTAATCTTAACCTGTTAACCTTCAACCCCATTGTCCGGACTGCAGTACCCAACTTTAAACGTTTGCAGCTCCCTCATACTTTGGTCCTTTTTCATGATTTCCTTCCAGGGTCTTAGCTTTCAAATGAGACCAACCACAAAAATGTTCAACCTACTGTCACAAAGCAACACAGAATGCAATAAATAATAAGCGCTTGTGTCAATGTCTTTGAATTCAGCAGTACCTTATCCTCCTGGCATGGTAAATTGTGCTGAAAACACATCTAGGCCATAGCCACAGACCTTGTGAATCTTCAAAATTTGAGCTCAAAAGAATAAAATGTTTCAGTAAAGACACATTTTCCATTCAAACTCCAAAGCACCTTTTGGTTACCACTTCATAACCACAGCATCCAGCTTTGAAATGTTGTATCCCTGATTTCATATAAATATATTATTGAACTAAAAACAGCGATAGAAATGAATGGACAAAAACTTAAACATGCAGTGTGTTTGGCTCTCTAGACTGTTGTGTACATGTCCTCCTGCCATGCTTCCCCATTCTGTTGCCGCCCAAACTTGTTTGTGTTGCCGACAATGCATTGTAGCACATCGTTTGTCAGGAAGAGGAGAAACAGCTGGATGACTGAATAGGGCCTGTCTTTGTATCATCTGGGCCCAGGGTCTTTTCTAGGTCTGTAGATGGGCTACCTGGGGACCTCTTCCTCGTATTCAACTGTCTTCCATTTCTATTTCCATTTAGCAGACGCTTTTATCCAAAGCGACTTCCATTCCCTACCTACAGAGCACAGTCTCCCTGGAGCAACTTGTGGTTAAGGGTCTTGCTCAGGGACCCAGTGGTGGTTTGCTGAAGGCAGGATTTGAACCCATGACCTCTTGGTCTGGAGCCAAGTATCCTACCCACTGAGCTACCTCCACCTCTACACGCACATCCCAGTGACTATGCTGCCTCCAGAGAAGCTCTGCCTCTCCCTCTCCGCTTCTGTCTTTGTCCCCGTCTTGCAGCTCGAGAAATGGATGGAAACTCCTCCATTGAGGACACAGACTTTTTCTTTTTGCCTGGCATCTAAACCTCTGACTCAGTCACTTTCTGATTCTGATCCCTTAAAATGGCAAAATAATTCTCATAAATCAGTGTCATTATCTACAAACGTGCTGTAAAATATCAGCCTCTCACCCCCCTGGCCACAACCCCATATAACACACTTACACAAAAGAGCCCCCCTGCAGTTACTGTAGGTGTCAGTTTACTTCATTAAAACACTAGAACAATCGTTAAACAAACTGAACTGTAAAAGTCTGTTAAAAGTATAGTTAAATGTTCCCGTGTTAAAATCCAGTTTCTTTTAAAATACAATGTCTTTAAAATCCAAGTTTGTTCAGGCCCGGTGTGTCCAGTACAAGACATACAAGCCTGCCACTTCTGGTGCCAGAGGAGATTCACTCCCCACTGGCCCGCTGCTCCAGCCTGTTGTTTTGTCGGGGTGCATATATGGGCAATCAGGGCTGGTGGCGGCAGGAACCTTCCTTCGCATGGCCCCGGCCCCTCCTCTGAATAGTGACGCATGGTACCTCTGCAGCGTTGATGTCACCTGCTGTCTTTGTGCGTGGAGGGGCACCGCCACACGCTTCCCCACCAGCAGGTTCCTGGAGGTCCATATGGCATCCTTTATGCAGTTCAGGACGAGCCAGAGCTTGGTGAATTCCTCAGCCGACAGTCCATTTACGCCCTGGCCCACCCCGTGGATGGCGTTCTCATATCTGAGGACCTCCCCTGCTGGCAGACTCGGACATTGTAGGGGTGTCAAACTCTGGTCCAGCACAGTTTGATGGTTCCCTTTCTCAAACACATTCACTAAACCTGACAATTAACTGGCGAGGTGATCCAGGTGTTTCTGAGCAGGAAATCACCAAAGTGTGCTGGACCATGGCCCTCCAGTACTGCAGTTCGACACCCCTGGTCTAGATGGTCATCATCTCCAAAGGCTGCTGGTTCTCCGTTATTCCTTTCAGTAACTCATCCAACTGCTTAGTGTCTTTATTTGTAGGTCCCTCACCAGTCTTAAATTTCTCTGTTCTGGCTTCTGCTACATTTTTTGGAAATGTTTTAATATTCTTAAGCACAACCTGTATAAAATAAATAATGTAACATCAACAGGTTTAGTAAAGATTAAGCAGCTAACAAGATTTAATAAAAACTTTATTGAGCAAGAGAAAACTTGCATTTGTATTGTACATGTTTGTTCATTTCCATTGAACACATTACAGATGGATTTCCATGCAGTCCTTTCCTTTGATTTCATGGCAGATGTATGCGGCTTATTTTCAGTGGTTGCACTATTGTCTTTGAAAGTGTTTTCTCTTGCTCAATAAAGTTTTTTTTGGTCACTGTCTCTTTTCTGCTGCTATTGGTTCTGTTGAATTTGTTCCACAGTTCCATTCAGCTTCATGTTTTAAAGGTAACTTAGTTCAGCAAATTCAGACTAACACAGGTATTTTGAATGAACCTTGATTGCTTTAGTTCAAGATTCCATAGTCCAAGTGTTAGTAAAATCCTATTAGTCTGTGTATTAGAAAGCTATTTATTAAGACCTGATTAACAATTCTAGATTAAGGCCTACTCTTGGTCTAATTTAAACCAAGTTCTGTCGTTGTTTCACCTGGGTGGCCTAGTGGTTAAGGGTTCGATCCCCAAGACCGCTAGGTACCGCTGAGGTACCCTGAGCAAGGTACTGTCCCCAAACACTGCTCCCCGGGCACCGTGTTCCTGGCTGCCCCCTGCTTCACTTGGTGAATGGGTTAAATGCAGAGGAAGAATTTCGTGCTGTTCACACTGTGTGCTGTGGTGTGTTCACGTATGACAAATGGTCACTTTCACTTTTCACTATAGTGTTTGGCGTTGAGTCATGAAATGTTGGGTCCAGAAGAGGTGCAGAAGCCAGGTCTGTCTCTCCTGGTGGGGGCCATAGAGAGCACTAACCCCTTCCTACGCTGTGTTGCTGCTGAGGGTTTCGCTCGACTAGCACAGATCCTCAATGAACCCAACTTTACTGTCTCTTTGATGTTGATGAGCTTTGACAAGTGAGTGTCTGCTAACTTTCTGTGCAGTTTCATTTTCAGAAACATATATTTTTTATTTGTTTCTTATTCCTGTAACATTATTGGTGGCATTATGCAAAAAACTGATGATTAATCTTCATAAAAATTAAAGAGTTGAAACCATTAATCCTTTTTGCTTTCAGACTGAAGACAGCAAGGGATGCCATCACACGTACGGGCCATTCCTTGGCTCTGGGAGCATTATACCGCTACCTGGGTGGGATCAGTTCCCCTCAGCAACTCAGTGCCTGTGTTGGGGTCCTCTTCACACTCTCCCAAGACAATACCTCACCAGAGGTCCAGGTGTGAGACCGGATTGTGTCGGAAAACAGTATCTGGAATAACTGCGGGTTTACTCATTATTTTTCCTAGTAAACCAAAGACCAGACCTGTTTCTTTCTAAAACTTAATGGGACAAGGGGCCTGTCTCACAAAGAAGGTTCAACTTATACATAATTCTTGCTTATATTTTAGTTTTACAAAGCCTAACAAACACATGATGTGGTTAACAACCAGGCTATGATGAATCCTCATATACCTGCTTGAAAATGCATGATGGTATTGACAATCATGTCTACAAAAAAATTCTATGTAAATATGTAGAAATGAAAGCATTTGCAACAGTTAAGCAAAACTGCAGTTGCTTCCACCATATTTGTGCCTATACAGTGGGGCAAAGCCACCGATTTTGCAAGCTGCCACTTAAAAGATGAGAGATCTGTCATTTTCATCAGAGGTACGCTACATCTGTGAGAGACGGGATGTAAAAAAAAATCCAGGAAATCACATTGTATGATTTTTAAAGATTTTTTTTCTATAATGGTGCAGAAAATAAGTATTTGGTCAAAAACAAAAGTTCACCTCAATACGTTTCCTGTAGGTCTTCACCAGGTTTGCACACACTATAGCTGGTATTTTGGCCCATACTTCCATGCAGATCTTCTCAAGACCTGGTCAACACGGACTTTCAACTCCCTCCACAGATTCTCTATTGGATTGAGGTCTGGAGACTGGCTAGGACACTCCATGAAATGCTTTTTACGCAGCGGTGCGTTTGGGACGTTTCATCTTCAATACTTTCACTGATGGATAGAGGTTGCCCAAAATCTCACAGTACATGGCCCCATTCATCCTTTCCTTAATACAGATTAGTCATCCTGTTCCCTTTGCAGAAAAGCAGCCCCAAAGCATAATACTTCATATTGGGTATGGTGTTCTAGTGATGGAACTCAGCATTCTTCCCCCTCCAAACATGGTGAGTGGTGTTTATACCCAAGAGTTCTATTTTGGTCGCATCTGACCACATAACACTTTCCCCAATCCTCCTCTGGATCATCCAGATGGTCTCTGGCAAACTTCAGACGGGCCTGGATATGTGCTGGCTTAAGGAGGCGGATCTTTCGAGCGCTGCAGGATTTTAATCCATGATGAAAGTGTGTTACTAATAGTAACCTTTGTCACTGTGGTCCCAGCTCTCTTCAGGTCATTTACCAGTACCCCGTTTAGTTCTGGGTTGTTTCCTCACCGTTCTCAAGATCATTTGTATCCAACGAGGTGAGATCTTGCAGGGAGCCCCAGGTCGAGGGAGATTGTCAGTGATCTTATATTTATTCCATTTTCTAGTAATTGCTCCAACAGTTGATCTCTCCTCACCAAGCTGCTTGCCTATTGTGGATCGGCTTATCCCAGTCTTGTGCAGGTGTACAGTCTTGTCCTTAGATAGCTCTTTTGTCTTGACCATGGTGGAGGTTGGAATCTGACTGTTTGAAGGTGTGGACAGGTGTCTTTTATACAGATAACGAGTTCAAACAGGTGCTATTAGTACAGATAATGAGTAGAGGATAAAAGAGCTTCTTAAGGAAGTAACAGGTCTGTGAGGGCTAGAATTCTTGCTTGTTTGTTGGTGCTAAATACTTCTTTTCTGCACCATTATACAAATAAATTCTTTAAAAATCATACAATGTGATTTCCTGACATTCTGTCTCTCACAGTTGAAGTGAAAATTACAGACCTCTCTCATCTTCTTAAGTGGGACAACTTGCACAATAGGTGGCTGCCAAATACTTTTTTTTTGCCCCACTGTATGAGTAGAGCTAGTTTTATATTCAAAATATGTATGTAGTATGACTTGCTTCCTCTCCTGAAAATCAATGTTCTTCACTGGTTGACATATAACGCCATGAATCTGCCCCTGATTAATCCTTGATTGATCCGAAATTCCAAACATAACCTGCCCTGTTGTGGATTAGGCATTCGTAAGTTGCCAGGGAATTGCCCCATAGAAAAAATCTATGGTTAGATTGAATTAAAACTCACTCTAATAAACCTTGCTTTGAAAGTCAGGTCCCTGATAACTACTAATTTTCATCTTCTAATCTTCATCATCATGTGCTTACTTGAAATGAAATACATCTGCTGTCTACAAAAGATGTTTTTGGCGTTTATGTTGTAGATGTGGTCTCTCCATTCTTTATCTATGGTGGTGGACCTGGCAGGGCCTCTTTATCGTAATCACTTGGAGGCTAGCTTGACTCTGGTGTTGCGACTTCTTCTCTTGACGCCACACACTCATGTGGAGGTGCAGCAGAGCCTGGGCCGCTGCCTCAGTGCTCTCATCACATCAATGGGCCCTGACCTGCAAGGTTCTCGCACACATGCTTAAACTCTGAGCTCTTTTTCTCTTTCATTAAGAATTTCTGGTCTTCACTGACTCACTTTCTAAATACTAGAGTAAAATGTAAGTGCAACTTAGAAATATATTTAAGGATTAGGGAATCAACAGTACAATTTTTAATTAACAAGTAGGATATTTTAGATTTTTCATTATATGCACTCTTTGAATCTGGCTTGTATCATTCACACTCGAGTATGGTTGCAATTAGACTAAAAGGCTACTGTTCACTCGACAGTGATTTATTTACTGCTTAGACGTAGTACCAAATCCCATACTTGACCTAAACCAGCAAGAAAAGGGTTTCTGATTCTGATTCTCTAACATATGTGCTTGTATGTTTTGTCTAGAGAAAGATGTGAGTGTCCGTACAATGAGGACCTCTTGCTTAGTGGGCTGTGCAGTGATGCAGGACCATCCGGACTGTCTGGTTCAAGCACAAGCCATCGCCTGCCTGCAGCAGCTGCACATGTTCTCACCCCGCCATGTCAACCTGGCCAGCCTGGTGCCTAGCCTCTGTGTGAGTGCACACATACCACATGGACTCTCTCTTTGTTAACTTGTGATTTCACACTTGTTTATAGCAATTTATTTTTTTGGTATTTTAGTCCTCAGATTAAGATTCAGAATCAAGTTTGTGGTAACGGTGCTGTTCTCTACTCTCTCACACAGGAGATCTTGTTGGATTATGCTGTGTTGGTAGGTCACCTCCTCCCCCCTCCCAAAGCTCTGCCAAGCATTAGCTTGGACATTTGTTTTCTTCTGTTTGCTATTTTCTTTCACTGTCTTTCATTCCCTCAGCCCCACACACTCATTTTTTATTACTGTAGACTCACCAAAGACATTCCAGATTAAAGCATGAGCCATTACTGTAACAGTCTCTCCCTGCATGTGTCCTGTATTTCAGCTTTGGTAGTGGATCATAACTGATTGGTCATGTTGGCTCAGAGTTGTAAAGTTCTGGGTGGGCTGCATAAGAGTTTGGGATTGCACAATGGGGTTTTGTAAAGTGGCGCTTATAGTTACATGTGACTGCACCATATTTCTCTGCATTTAACCCTTTCGCCAAATTAAGCAGTGGGCTGCCAGCAATGCAGCGCACAGGGAGCAGTGTTGGGGGGTGGTACCTTGCTAAAGGGTAACTCGGTGGTGCCACTGGCAGTTTTTATGTTGTGCATAAGAACACCTTTACCTCTGATGCCTTCCCCTTATGGCCTGTTGCTTTATCATTTAACTTAATTTCATTTAGCTTTTAATTTTCTAATATTGTCAGCTATGCTCCTAATATTCCTGTTGGAGATTTTATTTTGGTTTAGTATGCTTTAAGATTACCACATAAACAACTTAATCTATGACTACATCAGTATGGGGAGTTAGAGACCTCTTTGTGGGATTTGTAAAGTCAGTTGTGCTGCCCTCTCTCGTGTGGATTAATATTGACAATTTTACTATTGTTTAAGGGGTGGGTAATACAACATTAGCAGCCATGTACAAGGACTTGGCATCACAGTGCAATCAACCCATGTGACCTGCAGCAGTGTAAGGACACTGTATATCAAAAATGCTACCTTTTTTTTTAACAGAAAGAAAGCTTTGAGGTAATGCCTTTAGTATAACACTTTTTATAAGCGTCTATATAACAGTTTTTTATGACTAGTGTAGATTTCGATGGAAACAATTTGAACAAATAAACAAATTTTGGCTGTACCCCCTTTATCCCTACACTTGCTTACACTTTCCCTCTCAATTCTGAAATAGAATTGGTTGGGATCAGTTGAGTGTGATGGGATTAACTGCATTTTAGCTGCCAACACTCCTGCTGCTGATGTTTTTTTCTGTTTTGATGTATTTGTTTGTTATTGCTCACTCGCTTGGGGATTTGATCTACAGTCTTACTAATAATGTTTGTGTGTATATGTCCAGGTAAACCTCTGCAGTTTGTACCTCTGTTTGCGACGGGCAGTGGTAGCGTGCTTACGGCAGCTGACCCAGCGTGAGACAGTGGAGGTGTCTGAACACGCTGTGGTGCTAGTGAAGGAGCTACCGCGCAGAGATAACACACAGCTAGGTGCAACCACCTCACTGCTAACATCTGATATCTTATTTTCTGTCTTCTACAAAACTAAGATTGAAACTGTGGGATGTCTAATATCTGTGATTATACCCTCATATGTCCTGATACAGCCCTGCTTCTTCTAATTATAGAGGAAGGTTAAAAAACAAAAAGCTTAATGAAATTTCCTTTAGTATAAAATTTGAACAAGGTTGCAATGATATTTTGTCTTACAGCTGTTACCATTAAAGAAGTGGGTCTAGAAGGAGCTTTGTTCAGTCTGCTGGATTGTGAGTCAGACTCTCAGCTCCGACAAGATATTAAGGACACGCTTTTCCACATGATGAACTCCGCTGCCGAGAGTGAACTGGCCCACTGGCTAAAACTCTGCAAGGATGTGCTCTCTGCCTCCTCAGGTGAGTTGATTTCTCGCTTGATTTCTCATTATCTTCATTTTCCCCCTTTACAGTAGTAAATGATTAACTGACATAATGAAGTTGGCCCTAAATTAGTTCACAAACAATACACACACTCTGAGGGCACAGATGTTCCCGCCATGCAAAAAGTATGCTCACGAGCAGCTAATTTGTTTCTCAAAAACAAAATGTTCTGGGTTTTTTTGACTATTTAAAAATGCAAGCTAATACTTAATTTATGGTCAGTGTTGTAATCATGCCACTGGTTTGTGCATGCTTGCCCTTTCTGAAATGTTTTTTTCACTGATTTGTACTGACTTTGGTACTGTTTAGTTTCATTACATATTAGAAACAATGTGGGGTTTTTTTTGAGGCCATATTCAAGCATCATCTTTTATCTCAAAGAACAGCCTTTACTTCATGATTCTGTAACCTGCCTCTCATCATGTTGTGTGTGTTTCATATTTTTCATCCATCAGACTCCATGTCCACCCTACTGGAGAACAACCAGGAGGATGACGGTGATGATTCTTCGGCTTTCTATGTCAAGCATGAGCACAGTGGGCCCTTCAACAACCTGCACTGGGCCACGCGTGTGTTCGCTGTTGAGTGTGTATGTCACATTATTGTGCTGTGTGAAAGTGGAGTTCCAGCACACTTTGACATGGTCCTAGCTCGGGAGCAGCGCTTGCACAAGTCCACAGGTTACGGGCTATTTTGCCTTTTTTGCTTTCGTTGTTTTTTATTGGATTTATCCAGGTTTTCCTTGAGGTGTTTGTTTTACCCATGACATCTTTACATATTTCCTGGCTGTTTGGTTTTTTCTTAAAGCTATACCAGCAGTTTTAGTATATTGGAAAATATTCAGGTCATTTAAATTAATGTTCCTCTCCCAGGCATTCCACTGTCTGACATATACACGTCTGCTCTGTAGATTTTCTGGTTCTCCACTTGGCTGATCTTGTGCGCATGGCCTTCATGGCAGCTACTGACCACAGCAAGCAGCTCAGGCTGTCCGGCTTACAGATGCTGCTGGTTATCATCCGCAAATTTGCCAGCGTTCCAGAACCGGAGTTCCCTGGGCACGTCATTCTAGAGCAGTACCAGGCCAATGTAAGAGTCCCGGTAATCCTAAACAGAACAGGGGTTCTGGAACCTATCCCAGCAGTCATTGGCCGAAAGGTGGAGACACACCCTGGATAGGTCATCAGTCCATTGGAGGGCAGACACACAGGCAAACACACTCACACATTTAGTTATACCAGGGCACAGCTTAGAATCTTCTAATCACCTGATATGTGAGTCTTTGGACAGGAGGAGGAAATAATACATATATAACACAACAATAAGCCACATAAGAGAGTGGATTGCTGTGTTTTTAAGAAGGATAAAGAGTGGTCTTAGGGACAATGTAAAGTGATTTATTTCCTCTGGCACTTCTGTGAATTAGCTTTTGTGTTGAATTACACAGGCCAACAATCAGAAACCACTTTTCCAAACCAGTTTTCATTTCAGAGCTTTCAGTTTTTTTCAGTCACATCAGCTTTTTGAATTATGAGTAATATTTGCAATAGACTTGCATGTGGTTTTTATTAAACCGCAGGCACCAATCAAGTGTCAATATTTTCAGTACGTATTCTGATAGGTGCACACTGTGGCATAGATATAATGATCAGTGTCAGTCAGCTACCACTGTTTCTTCAAAAACACTTAGCATATGATTAATATATGGTAATTATACCAACTATCATGCAATATATAAGTAGATAACAAATACATATGATGAGCCGTATAAGATACATGCTAGGGGAAAAACTAAACACAGATTTGAAATCACAATGAAAAACATTACAAAACCCACATAAACTTTCATCATCTCTGATGATTTTGACCTGTTAACCTGTGTTATTGTTAAGATGGCAGTGCCACACATTTGTTTTCCTCACTTGTTTTGAAGGAAAGTGAAAAAATATGGACATATAGTTCAGGATTGTTTTCAACTCAAAAGGATACAGGGATTTGGTTAATGTATGACATAAATCTGTCATTATAGTTCAGCAGGTACGAGGATAAAGTAAATGGTAAAGTCGGACTTGGAATTGGGAAGAAACATTGTTGATATAGCTTACTGTGGTTAAGTCACTGTAGAGCATTAGAATTCCCATGCTTTGCTTGCAGAGAAACCAACAGAATCCTTTGCACCTCATAAAGTTGTGTGTCCTTAGCTAACACTTGCTAGCATGATAGACTAGTATTAAAAAATGAAGTAACTTGTTGATTTATGTCGTAAAAATGTAAATATCTTCCATTTGCTCAAAGTCTGTTCATCCTTTTCAGTCTAAATTTGTTTTTGTATTCTGTCTGTCTTTTATTTATTTATTTATTTTTTAAGGTGGGAGCTGCTCTAAGACCTGCGTTTAGTGTGGATGCCCCTCCTGATGTCACTGCTAAAGCCTGTCAGGTATGGCCCTTATGATGCAGTTAAAGAAAAATACATATTCCGTTTGAAATTTCTTCTGGACTAAATGACACACTGAACTAGCAGCACAATTTAAGTTAACAAATGGCTTTAGACATTCAGTCATTTGAAATGGAGCAGGTAAGGTATGTTGACTCTGAGTTAGTCTCCTTCAGTACCCTGATGACTGTTTTTTACATTTTAATTCAGTTGGGGTCTGCTTGAGCTACTTTTTCAGCTGAGCTTTAGCTGTTCATCAAAGTGTTTTAAGGAGCTCTTTCATAAGCCTTCCATTTGACTTGTGTTTTGTTGTTGTGCAGGTTTGCAGTGCATGGATTGCCAGCGGGGTCGTCAGTGATCTTCGAGATCTGAGGAAGGTGCACCAGCTCTTGGTGTCCTCACTGCTCAAGGTTCAGACAGGAAGAGATGTGCCCAGTCCCTTCTACAATGAGAGCACTTTCACCATGGAGACACTGGCTGTGCTCAAAGCCTGGGCGGAGGTGAGGAGAACGGGCTTCCATCCGTGAAGCTAAACACAGCGATCCTGGATGCTCCATTCTTTGACCCATTTTAACCTTGTACAAACCATTTTAACCTTGGCGCTCTCTTAATCACAAGTTAAGCACATCATCAATGAAGGTCTCAAAAGCTTTAGCCTGCTTTCTTCTTTGTTTGCCCTGTATTTGCATATTTAGTTCTTTAAACTGACCACATAACTCTTCAGAACATTACCAAAAATGGCTGCGGAAATGGCTCCCAGAAGATTTGCCATGTTTTTCCAGGCTAAAATGCTCTTTAGTTGCACTGTTTGTCATGGTTTTGTATTTATTCTACTGGTAATTAATATTATGGAGACAAATTGTTTTGGAATCATGTTCATATTAGCTGATAATTGTTTTAAAAACATGTTTTACCACCAGACAGAAGCTAAGATTTGACAATGTTTAACAGATGTTTGATGACTCATTTATTGTATATTTATCTTTGTATATGCAGATTTGTAATATTTGTGTGTGCGTGTGCACATCAACAGATATTTTCATTCATTGTTCAGACCCTCTGCTAAATCTGGAAGAGACATGATAACGGTTTTTTTTTTTTAACATGCGTGTGATATTCACTTTCACTTTCATATCACAGGTATATATTGTGGCTGTGCAGAGCCACAGGCTCAAGGAGAGTCTCACTGGGCAGCACCAGGAGCAGCAACAAGAACAGTGGGAAGAACACGGAACTGCAGAGATGTCAGGAGCTGACCTGCTAAATTTGGTGCAGGGTGAACTTGCCACGCTGAGTCGTCTTTGGTTGGCTGCCCTACAGGACCATGCGTTGCTCACTCTGCCGTCAACTTATGCTAGCCAGCTCCCCATCACAGGTTACCATTAAGAGTTGAGGGTTCTGTGGGTTAATGTGAGAAGACAGCTGTTAAAACCGGGAGACTTTAACAAATCGTTTTTAGATTGTTCAGTTTTACAGTATTTTCTTTATTGAGTTAAGGGGTATGACACACACTCTCCATGCTTCAGGTGGCTCATTCTATACTGCAGACACTGTGGAACAGGCCCGTGAACATTACTATTTTGCTTGGGCTCCTATCCTCCATGCCACTGCCCTCTGGCTTAGCAACACTGGGTTTATTATGGTGGATGAGGGACCTGCGAACCTCTCTCGGCCGGTCACCCCCACTACTATGGGCCAGTCCACTACTCTAGCCAGCTTCAGATCTCCAGAGGATGTCAACACTGACCGTCTCCATCTTATCCTGGGTGAGGAGATTATCCTGTTGATGTTCTTGGTTTCTTGGTGTTTTTTCAGTTAATCAAAACTGGAATTTACCCAGACAGCACAACAGCCTAATATTCCTTAGTAGGATATGTTTTACCAAAGAGTATTTGTTGCTTCCAAGTGCTCAAACTATTTGTAAAAACATATTCCCTTTTTATAGACCTGAGTCAGAATCTCTTTGGGTGAATACATAGAAAGATTAGTGTTTAATAACTGATCCTAGGCTTGCCCTTTGTAGGTATCAGTGTGGAGTTTCTGTGTTCTCCCCACTCTGAAAACCAAATGGAGAATATCACCTCATGTCTTCATGCCTTACAAGCCTTACTTGATGTGCCTTGGCCTCGTTCAAAAGTGGGCAATGACCAGGTACCTTACTTCACTACAGTGCCCTACTCCATGGTTGCTTCGCAGGAAATAGAAGGTTTACCTTTTGTAGTAGGTTATGATGTACATTTAAAGCATTAAATTTCTCTGATCTTCAGTCTGTGTATTTGGTCTAGAATGTATTGAAGATCTTTCCGGCTCTTTGTTCATTCTGTCTGAAGGAGCTGAGCGTTGAGCTTCTCAGCATTCTTCACAGGCTGATCGTGACACGCGAGTCCCCAGAAATCCACCTGGCTGTTCTGAAGTTGGTGCGGCAGGTGGTGTGTGCGGCTCAGGAGCATGTCCGAGAAAAACGCCACAGCGCAGAGGGTGAGACTAGAACACATGAACAGGCACTGAGGAATATTAATACAGTATGGGGTTGTCCATGGAGGGTTTGGCCATTTATTTTATAGATTTGTTTTTTTTATATTGATTTATTGATTTTATATCTTGATTTAAAAGGTAATTTGATCAGAAATGTTAACTGTAGGACAATGCATATAATATTTAATAGTGTGTGGTATGCTGGTTAATTTGATATACCATTTCAAATTTGTTCCAAGGTGTGAGTTTCGTAATTACATTAATATGGTTTAATAAACAGCCCTGAACTTCCTTAAGACTGCAATATTTGGACGCATGACAACAGCAGACTAGTCCGCACACACGCAAACCTAAAGGCCACAACCAGAGTCAGACACATGTAAACTCAGTAGTTTAGCATATTTTGTCTTGTCTTCAGAAAATAGTTTTGTTTCTATTTTTCCTGTTTATTTTCTTGTTTAATGTTCAGTTCTGGTTTTATTATTTTCCACACTAAAATATGTTCTTCAATAGTTAGGTATGGTTATGAGTAGTGAAGTAAGAAACTGGTATTCTATACATATAGACTTGTTTTCTAACAGGTTTGTATTTGGATAACAGTTACGCTACTGTACAAATGTCACTCTACTATACACTGGTATACTGAAACAGGCAGACATTTTTTTTACTTCTACTCCTTAGAAATATCTTAAATGTGGTTGCTTAAACTCTTTGCTCTGTCTGTTATCTTCAGTGGATGATGGTGCAGCTGAGAAGGAGACTGTGCCGGAGTTTGGAGAGGGCCGAGACACAGGTGGCTTGGTGCCTGGCAGATCTCTTGTATTTGGAGCTCTAGAACTTTGTCTGTGTATTCTAATCCGGAAGCTACCACAGCTCAGTCCGCAGCTGGCTGGCAGTCCAACTGGAGAGAGAAGCTTGCCTTGGTCCCTCAGTGACAATGACTGCAGGCTCGTCACTTCAGCTTTGGGGATTCTCTCAGAGCTGCCTTTCATCTGCACACCAGAGGGTAAGAGAGTCGGCCAGAAGCAGCATTTTAGAAAGAACTAGTCCGCTAGATCCAGAAAGAACCCACTGTCATGCACAGGTTGAAATATTTCCTGCCTTGAATCTTTGTAGGTTGAATGAAGTTGAATGAAAACTTTCAAAGTTAGTGCTAGAACATCCAGGAATCGTAACAGCCAAGTGATGGTGTAACCAATACAACATGAGTGAATAATTTGTCTCATGTTGCATCAACATACTCAGATCAGTTCAAGAACCTTTGTGAGCAAAACAGCAACATCTTGCAAATAACCAGAAGAGATAAACAGATCAATACATTTGTTGTGTAAAATATTTATGCTTGAAATGTCACTTGTTATATATATTGTTCTGTTCTCAAAGACTATTACTTAGCTTCAGTTTCTGTGTCTTGTTTGTTATGCGTGCGGTAAGGAGAATCTCTGGTGTTTCATCAGGCAGCGTGTCCGTGTTGCCGACGGTGCTATATCTACTGTTGGGAGTGCTGAAGGAGCTGGTGAAGGGGTTTGGTTCTGCTGGCAGAGCAGTGCTGGTGTCTGGAACCTTACAGGCTATGCGCAATGTCCTGTCCTCTCCCATGAGCAGAGCTGAGAAGAGCCGCGCTGCCTGGGTTGTGTTGCTGCGCTCTGCACTCTGTACTCTCCTTGAATGCTGGGATATAGGTAATACACATACACTCATCACTCATGCTCTTCGTGCCATAAATGAAATACATGTGTGAGTACAGTAACCCTCCACTTTTACACGGATCAGGAGTCGCAGAATCTTATCTCATGTGAATTTATCTGAGAACAGATCTGATAGTTATACGCAGAAATCTACGGCGATATGGCAAATCTACAGCGATACAGCAATATTCTCTGCAGGGTTTTTTTTTTTGCTTTTTTCGTGGCAACATGTTTTTTGTTTTTTGTTTTCTTTAGTTATAAATTATTAAAAATATATAATGTACAAATAACATAGTAATCCAATTTTAAATTCAGCTAAATTTTTTGACTGCTGCCCTCCTGTTTTCGTTTAATTCTTCTAAAAGCCCTGTGCTGCCCAAACACCCTGTGACTTGTTTTGTCCTTCTTAAAACCCTGTAATTTTATTACTGTAAATTAAATTTAAAGAGGCTGTTGAGCTCAGTGCTTTAACTGATGGGTCACTACAATACAACTCGCCGCCGGATGAACAGTAAATTTTTGAACTGTAAAAGAACAAAAAAGATTGGTGATTACTCGTACATTTTACTGTTCTTTTATTACTGAAAAATACATTATCACGGTATTTACCCTGCTTATACAAAAGAAAACAGCGCATACCACAGAAAACGCCCGTGCATGAATTACAGTGCAGTCTGTACAATCGTAACATCGGTCTTTATATTCTAGCACTGCATGAGTTCAGTGTAAACTGTACAGTAGAGATACAGTCTTGGGATTCAAATCCACGACTTTCTGATCGCAGGGTGAAAGCACTAACTGCTAGGCTATCACCTGCCCTATTAGCAATCATGTTAGTTTCATAACATTCTCATGGACAACACTACTAAACATTGCACAAACTATAGAGCCACAGCAAAAACCTAACATTCGCCTGAGTAAAACTACTTCTATAATATGTCATTGGGAAATTTGTGGATCCACAACCTGTTTTCATCAGACAGGTGTGCCATGCCGTATTTCTCTCAGACTCATGATAAGGAAGGTGAAAAGAAAAGACAGCAGCCACTCAGGCAGTTGGAGGAGGACCTGAAAATAACTATTGTTTCACAGAGAACAATATGCAGTAAAATCGGATCGGAACAAAACAGGATTGGAATACTATTTTTTTCTGAATCAGACATTAGACCATTATCTGTTGTTTATATTTCATAGATAAGACAGAGCCAGTTGTGGATGAGGTCACCTTGTTGACTGCACTTACCATCTTCCTGCTGTCTGCCAGTGCTGAGGTCACTACTGTGGAGCCTTTGATATCATGCTGCATCAGCAAATTCCAAGCCTGCCTGGAGTCCAAGGACCTCTTGGTAAGCAGGACATCATTGCTGATGAACAGATTAAATCAGTAGATTTGGACGTCTTTATCTGCAAATATCAACATTAGAACCAGCTGCCTAATAGTGTGTAGGTTCCTCTGCTGCCATTAAAAACAGCTCTGACTCATCAAGGCATGGACTCCGCAAGACATCTGAAGGTGTGCTTTTTTTTTTTTAAATCTGGCATCAAGACCAAGTATGGCAATGCACTATTCACTAATTGCAGTGACCTCTGACAACATGGAGTAAAAGCTTTGAGTCAGAGCTGTTTTAGTGGCACAACGGAGACCTACACAAGATTAGGTAAAGTGAAAGTGATCATTTGTCATACGTGAACACACCACAGCAAACAGTGTGAACAGCACGAAATACTTCTTCTGCATTTAATCCATTCACCAAGTGAAGCAGGGGGCAGCCATGAACACGGCGCCCGGGGAGCAGTGTGTGGGGACGGTACCTTGCTCAGGGTTCCTCAGAGGTTCCCAGTGGTCTTGGGAATTGAACCTGGACTTTCTGATCACAGGGCGAATGCTCTAACCACTAGGCCACATATGAAATCATATGTGATTTCATGCTATGGCTGATTGCTGTTTTTGTTTCTGGGTTATATTTGTTACTGGTTTCATCCAAGAAGAAAAATGATGTTTTCCTGAACAACGCAGACTGTTGAAAAAATGTGACTATTACTTCAGCACCTCCATTAATGAAAAGGCTGGTTTTTGACATTTGATAGCTTTTTTTATTGACCTATACATGTTGTTGTTTCCTCCTTAGGTACTGAGAAGAAGTTACCAGTTGTTGATGTCGGTGTTTCAGGGCCCAGAGGCAGTTGCCAGGCCATTTATCCGAGCATTGGGCCGACAACTACTTGTTGCTTTACAGCAAGTGGAGAGGAATCGGCCTCAGACCTCTGCTGAGCGCTACACAGTGCAGGATGGAATCAGAGCCATGGAGGCACTGGTGCTCGCCACAGAGGAAATTCACCGTCAGTATTTCCTTCACACATCGTGTCTGACTTTAGTTCACTTCACATTTTTTGTAGGCCTGCAGTGTGCTTCAGGCCATTGTGCTTATTGCCTTGGATTATGATTAGATGCTAAGGTCATTATAAGATTCTGATACCAGACTCTTTATATAAGATTATAGCTGTCCAACAGAGCATGTATACAATATCTCGAAGCAGACAAATATTGGAGAATGTCCTTCTACGTTCAGTTTGTATGTGTCTTTTTTTTGGTTTTTTTTACACAGACCGGCCACTTGCCTTGTATCTACCCTATTTTATCAGGACCACTTGCCATATAGTTTGTTTTTTTAATGGTTCGCCTTGTGATGTAGATGATGCCGCTTTGCAGTTTGTAGAAGTCAACTGCAACAGTGGTCAGTTTCTGATTGTTCCTAGGCAGCTTACAGACAAACTCACTAACGTGCAACTATCATTATTTTAAACTCTTTTAAAGCATTTTAAAGCATCTCTTATACATCTTTTCCTATATATTTAACAAATCCCTCAGCCACTTAACTGTTTTTACTTTTTTTACTTGTGTATTAATCCCTGACTTGCTTTTTCTCTTTGACAGGGTTTGTTATGGTGTGTAACTTAGCCAGCAGTAACTTGGTTAAATAGCTGTTGTTGATTTAAGTATAGCTTTACAGGTTTTAAGAACTGTTGTGGGCTACTTAAGCACTGATGTACGTCGCTCTGGATAAGAGCGTCTGCTAAATGCCGTAACGTAAACTGAATGTGCACAAATAGTAAGTAGAGCTGAAAAATGAGAGTGGTGTAGTGTAAGGTGGGTGTACTCAATATAGTGGCTGTATATAAATGTTTACAGGTTTACTTACCTGTACAAAATGTTTTGTTTCACTTCAGCAGAGTAGACATAATGAACATGACTTGACCATAGGTTCCATGAGTAGGTGTACAGAGCCATGACACTGCTATATGTGACTGTTTTGTTCTGGATTGGAATTTCAGTTTTAGTTTTTTGCCAAAGAGCCAGATGTTAATGTTAGTTGAAGACTGAAACCAGACCACATAGACAGCATTTTTGCATGGGCAGAAGAACAGATATAAAAAAATGCCTATAAAAAAAATATTTAAAAAACAATATTTTTAAACATTATTTCACTTGTTAAGCTTGTCAAAATTATATCTACATATATATAACATATATTTTATATTTATATATATATATATATATATATTAATATATTTGATTATTTATTAGGGCTGCACGATATCAGGAAAACATGCTATATGCGATAATGTTGTTGAGTGTTGTGATGGCTATATCACATGCGATAAGTGAGTAAAAACTTAGCCTTTTTAGTGTTAATGTTTTTCTGCTTTGGATTTGCTGGTAACATAGACTCCAGACGCTGACTTGACTAGTCTATGCATAAAAAATGTTAGTCTATCCAACATGTTTTTTTTTCTTTCTTTAAAGAATTTACTTAAACAGACCATTTAATGCCTCGCATAGAACATTTGAACCACTGGACGTTGTTGAAAAAAATCTGAAAATATTTTAATATTTAAATCTTAAATAAATGTAAACATAATTGAAATTATAGTAAGTACTTAGCCTGAAAAAAACAGCAAAAGGAACAATCTATGACAGCAGCACAGTAGATGAAGAAACTGCCCAGTGATTTGTTTGCCCTCTTCTCTGTGGCACTGGGTGAAGAGTTTTGGAAAAACACCATTTATTGCAATTCAGTCAGTCTTTCACGATATGTATATTGCACATGTTGATATCGCGATGACTGTAAATTTGCGATATATTGTGCAGCCCTAATATTTATTATATTTCATTACATAATACTGAATATTGGTGTTAAATCTTGGTGCAGGTCCCAAGTTGGTAGCTGTACTGTTACCCATTCTGGTCTCCTTTCTGCTGGATGAAAACACTTTCGTTTCGGCACCTGCTGCTTCCCGCTCCCTACACGAGTCCGCTCTGCAAGACCTGATGCGCCTTGGACCCCAGCATTCGTCTGTCTTCAAAATGCTCATGGCCTCTGCCCCGCACCTCAAGGCACGGCTAGAGGCAGCCATTAAGGGCAACCAGGAGAGTGTCGGGGCAAAAGCTACACCAGCTCAGGTCCCTGGGAAGAATGTCCCCAGCATTCAATTGAAGACCAACTTTCTGTGAATTACATAATGTTATTTGAAATTTTCCTGGATAATAAGCTGCAGTATTACAATTTCATTTTAAAATAGTGTAAACCTCTATGGTGACGTAATGATAATGATTAAGCTAGTAAAGATTTTTTTGTAAAGGGAATTCAGATTGAGGTTTTACACAGAGTTTTAAATTTTATTTTGTCTTTTTAGTTCTCACTTGCAAATAAACTGAGCGGCTTTCATATTTATCATTTAATTCCTAATATCTGAATACCTCAGTAAATATTAAATCCACTTTAGCCCAGTGTTTCCAACTTCTCTTCTTGAAGAACCAGTATGTTGTACATTTTCGGCAATAGACTACTGCAATCATTTACAATTCACTTTGGACTTAATATTTTTTATTTCTCCAAACATAGAACCTTTCTAATAATAGTACTAAGTATTTACAAAACACATTGGTCCCTAATGCGGATGCGTGGAAATATTACAGCTTGGTACTTGCATTTCCATGTTGTGTTGCTCCATAACTCCATTTGTAAAAGTCACTGCACTGATGCTTGGATTGCAACTTTTGTGTACAAGTGAATCCAGGTGTAATACTGTTCATTGATTACTTTAAAGATGCATGGAAAGCTGATCACTTTTCACAGATTTTAACATTATTTTGCACTGCTCATTAAACACTATGTTGTATTAAACACTATGTCTGATATAAAGGTATAATGAGAAACATCAAATAAGTCATAAATTAGATGGCACTTAAGCTATTACTACACAAACTGGGCAACTGTAACATTGGAACTGACCCCTGTGGGTTTTTGTTTTTGTTTTGTTTGTTTCTCTTTTAGCATTTGTTGGCAGGTGCTGCTTCCTGCTCTTACAGTTAGTTAATACTGTAGATAATACTGTAACTATATCACATTTTGTATCCTATAAAATGAACAGAAACCAAATTAACAGTTATTTTGTGAGTACATGTTGGAAAAATAAAACAAATTTCTCTCAAAGATAATGCTGTCTGTCATAGTTATATTTAATATTTTGGCATATTTCATTTTTTGGTTATATTTCAATTTGCTGGCATTTGACTCGATAAACGGTCACAAGAGTCCCAGGGCCTTTGGAATAAAACCAGCCCTGCACAATATTGCTGCTTCAACTCAACTGATCCCATTGAATTTTATTGGATCTTTACTTCATGAAATCCGTCTTGATAATGCCCGATTTTTAATTCAGAACTCAAACTTATTCAGCCCTACAATGAGATTCGGTTCAGTAAGTCCGCCTGATACTGCTTCTGGATTCTGCAGTCCACACAGCCCGAGTGAATGGATTTGGAAGCTATTCTTAATAGGTTGTTTCGAACTTCTATTTTTCTGCACTAAAATAAAGAAAGACTGTGTCGAACTGTATTCGAAGTTAATGAAACAAACGGACGCTCATAAAAGACGGTTGCTAGTTTGATTCGGTTAGACTGGTGAGTCGGTTTGAGCAGTGTGAACAGGAACCGGTTCAGTCTGCTCGGACAGCGCTCCGAACCGCCTCCCCAGCTCGGCGTGACCTCTACGCCTGCACATAAAAGAAAAGGGATGAAGACGCCTTAAGTGTTTTTAGTTTGTCTGTCTTCGTGGTTGATCCTTCATTTATCGACCCTTGTTGTTCTTCTTCCCCGGCGGCGGCAGGAAAACGGTGAGTGTTTAAGTCTTCAGTTTTTTAGGCCGCGGGTTTCCTGTGAGACCTGGCAGACAGAAGCACCGAGGCCTCCGGCTCCGAGTACAACTCCATGCTCCGGGATCTCTTGGTAAACACAAGGCCGTGCGTGTGCTACTTCGGCGTTTATATTCTTATACCGACGTTGTCACGTTTGTCGAGTGAGGTATGTAGGTCGTGGTCACTATATGTGTTAATGTTCGGTTTGGGTGAATTGATACCGCTATGGTTCTGGCTTTTTAACTGGTTAACGTTAAATCATGCCAGGGAACTATCTGGCTAGCTAGCAGTCAAACTCTGCGAACAAGGCAGTATATCGAAGGAAAATGGCACCTACCCGTCTTGGAACGCATTGGATTTATTGTGGAATGTTTTGTTAAAAAAAACCTAATCTGTAAAATGGCTAGAGTTGTCTTAGAAATATGGCTGTTTAGCTTGCATTAGCAAGGCCGGCCTGGCGTCGACTAACAGAAGTTAGCCTGACTGGACGGATCCGGCCTGGGATCTTTAACGCACGGCAGTTGTTAATTTCGTGTCTGTTTGTCCGGTTTAGACCAGACGACCACATAATAAGCTACAGAAATGTTTTGTAGCTAGTTATAAATGTGATAACACTGCTGTACCAAGTGACACCGGTTTTCTGGTCTGAATTTGATACTGACATGTATTAGCTTAGCAGTGGAGGTGCAGTGGACGGATCTTTTTAATATAGTGATCACCTTTCCTTTATCTCACGGTCACAAAGAAAGTACCGAGTCGACTGTACCTGTCTTTTGTGCTTTTCGCACTGTACCTGGTGGGAGGATGAAGAAACTTTCATGGATAAACGAAGTAGTAGCTGTTTATAACAATCGTTAGCTTGCTGGAGATAACGTTACCTGATCGCACACTCGAATAGCGTGGCCTAATTTTAGGCTGTTGCATATTAGTTGATCCTCAGCTATAGTAGCATTAGAACCCAGGGTGTCCGAGGACTGTGGAAAAGTTCTACCTCATTTGTTATAGAGGCCAGTTTGTTGAACAGCTCTCTGGCTATGGGATCGTGGAATGTTAAGCCGGTGTCATGATGACGGAGGCTGCAATCAAGCCTGGCTGATTGTGAAATAAATGGTTCAAGGCTGGTCATGAAAGTTGGATTAATTTGAGGCTAGTTCAGTTGCTGACTCTCTTCTCAAATGACGATCATGCAATATTAAACATGTAACGTTTATCAACAAATTTTGTGAAATTAACCTTGCTAGTAAGAGAACTAGACACAAATAGGGTTGGGGTTACATGATGCCGTATTAGTCATTTTAGGCCTTCATTATTAAAAGGTGAGGAACCCCTTTCATGTCGATTCTGTAGCATGCCCTAGTGAACACATTTTACTGTGTTCTACTGAGTAATACAAGGCAATTACTACTAAACCTTTATCAGGCATGTAGTGCTAGTGTTTTTGCCCGTTCTAACTTAGTGTTGGTGAGAACAAATTGATGGGATGAGAAGACTGGATCTCATCACTGTGTTGTTAAAGTATGTTCAGTTTTGGTTTGACATGTTTTAGGCTTTTAAGACTTTAGAAATTTTCTTCAATCTTTCTCGCATTTCTGACAGCAAGTGTTTCAAGTAATTTGTCAGGGTTGAATTTCATTTTAAGAATGCAATTAATCCCTAGGTGAGGTGTTGACCCTCTTAACTTTAGATGCGTGTGAAGTAGCAGACTAACTAGCCTGCTCTCTGTACCACAGTCACGAAAGAACCAGACATTGTCACTCACAAACGTTGGCTCGTTTCAAAAGTAAGATTTCATGGGTTTCAAAATTGCAAGGTTGAGTTAAGGCTGAAGGTACTTTAAGTTCCTTCGTCAGTCCACACTTTGGCATATGTAAAGTTTTTGAATGGTTGGAAATGGATGGTATTTCACAAAACATTCAGTTTTTTTTTTTAACTTTGCGCGATCGTGTCTGCTGATTGCTGGCATGAACAAAGCAGTTTAAGTGCTCAAAAGGGCATGACGGTGGTAAATAATGTGGTTTTTAATATTGCAATTTTTTGTTTGAGATAATATTGGAATATAGGCTATTGGTTTATGGCATGTTGTGAATAGAATTAAGTACACAAGTCTCACTGGCTAAAGTTGTAAATGAATTTTGGTTGCAGTTTGGTTTAATGTGATACAGCCCCATGGGAAAACAAGTTTTAGGATGCTGTAGGCTTTTTCAGTCTCTAATGTTATTGTGCTGAGTCAAACATGGGCCTTGTCCAAAGAATTTTGTAAATCACTAGAATTTTAGCATTTTTTTCCCCTCGACATTGTTATTGCTGTATAATTTCATGTCCTGTGTGATTTTGCCAGAAATGGAGTATATCTTGAAAGTGACCATTCTGTCATACGTGAACAAGCCAGGAAGACGGCAGCCCGGGGAGCAGTGTGGGGACAGTACCTAGCTGCCCAAATTATTGTAGATAATGCTGTAATTAATAACCTAATAAAAATGTCCTGCTTGAGTGTCTTGTCAAAGCTGATTGATATGCAGTAAAAATTGCACTTGCTTGTTAGTGGTAGGTCAGTAGTGTAAATATCAGGTGGTGCAGAATACATCAATGGAAGTTATAACCCATCACTACATTTATTGAAATTGGAGATTCCCTCACTCTTACGAAAGGAGCAGTCCTGCTGTTTTAAGTTAATCCTGAACAGTCATGTACTTGCCTTTATGCTTGGCTCAGCTTGACTGGCAAACCACTCTGTTTATACATAGAAAGGTAGAAGACACTGTTTTCCTTTTAAAACTGTTTTCTCATTTTCCTTCAAGGTAAAGACTTCATGAGCCTACAGGAGGACCAGTGACTGTCACCATTCTTCTCTCTCATATTACTGGCGGATGCTCTGACTGTTGGGTGGGCAGGGTAGCGGCACGTCATGGCGGACGTGGACCCCGACACGCTGCTGGAGTGGCTGCAAATGGGACAGGGTGATGAGCGTGATATGCAGCTCATTGCCCTGGAGCAGCTCTGCATGCTACTACTCATGTCGGATAATGTTGATCGATGCTTTGAAACGTGAGTCTAAATGAATGTCTTGAGTGTGATATGTGTTTGTATATTAGTAGTGAATTATAGGCGGATTCCCCATCCCACCCACTGTAGATAATTGGCATTGTTTGCTCAGAGTTTGTCATTCGACTTAGACTTTGTGGATAACCATGCTCATCTGTGTGTCTCATCTGTCTCCAGGTGTCCTCCAAGGACGTTTCTCCCAGCTCTGTGTAAGATTTTCTTGGATGAGAGTGCCCCCGATAATGTTCTGGAGGTGACGGCCAGAGCCATCACCTATTACTTGGATGTGTCTGCTGAGTGCACACGCAGGATAGTTGGGGTAGATGGGGCCATCAAGGCCCTGTGTAACAGATTGGTGGTAGTGGAACTCAACAACAGGACCAGCAGAGATCTGGCTGAACAGTGTGTAAAGGTACTACTCTCTGAACCTAATTCTTTTCCCATTGAATTATCTAACTGTGAAGTTGCACATTAAGAATGTGAGATTTTTCATATTTAACATTTAGATTTACAATCATTTAAGGCAAATCCTCCATGTTGCTGAGGGGATATCACTGCACGCAGTCCAGCCCCCTGCTAAGCCATTTGTAATCACGGGACATGGCCAATTAGCATCTCTTGCCATTTGTAAAAGTGCAGCATTTAAAATCCCACATTTAGAGTCTCCTTTTGTAAAATTGCAGCATTGATTTGGAGCACAGCATTTAGGTTTTTAACACATTTAGCTCTAAACGTGTGGAAATTGTGCTAATTTCTCCCTTATTATATTGTGACCCAGCGAGTATCGAATTTGTATCGTTTCAACAGTGTGCAATGCTTTAGAGTTCAAAATCTTTGAAGGGAGAATAGGTTTGTTCCAGCATCGGGACTGTTTACAATAATGTCTCCACATTCAGTTTTTTTAACCTGTCAATGTCCAAGCCAAATGAAAGCGTGAAAAATGTGAGCAAATATAGCCAACCTTACTGCTCTACTGTTCTACACTAAAAATGACCATGTTTATAGTTTTCCCATGGTACATTTCATGTAAACCGCAGAAATTATTGTTTCCCTGGGAGAATTTTCTGCTTTAGGTTCTGTAAGAGCACACTGGCTATATAGGCACACCTTTTTTTTTAACCAAAAAAACTTCAATGTTCTCAGGTGCTTGAGCTGATTTGTACACGGGAGTCTGGAGCTGTGTTTGAGGCTGGAGGGCTGAACTGTGTGCTAAGCTTCATTAGGGACAGTGGTCACCTGGTACATAAGGACACACTGCATTCTGCCATGGCAGTGGTTTCTCGGCTGTGCAGTAAGATGGAGCCGCAGGACTCCTCCCTAGAGACTTGCGTGGAGTCCCTGTCCAGTCTACTTAAACATGAGGACCACCAGGTAACACCTGCCGTTGTTGACCAGAATGTTCTTCAGACCAAAGCTCAGTATATGAGCAAGTGAAATTAATGTTTTTATGATCTTGTTTGTAATACAATTGATATAAATGCATAAAGGTAATGCTAATATAGTGGTTTTTTAGGTATTAAAGGATAGAGATCATATTAATGGTGGACATCACTGAAGCTATAGTGAAAACATGTGCTTTCTTTTTCTCCATGTTACTAAAAAAAAAAAAGTGATGTGAGAACCTGAAACTGTGGGTATTGTTTCAGTTTTTTTTTTTATAAACCTGAATGTTACTGTGATGTTAAAGGTTTCCGATGGAGCCCTGCGGTGCTTCGCATCGCTGGCAGATCGTTTCACCAGACGTGGGGTGGACCCTGCTCCACTGGCAAAGCACGGGCTCACTGAGGAGCTGTTGTCCCGGATGGCTGCAGCAGGTGGCACAGTTGCTGGACCATCCTCCACTTGTAAACCAGGCAGAACCTCCACTGGTGCCACCCCCTCCAGTGCGGACTCCAAGCTCAGCAACCAAGTGTCCACTATTGTGAGCCTGCTCTCCACACTGTGCAGGGGCTCGCCACTGGTAACACATGTAAGCAACGCTGGGCAGCCACGTTTACATTTTGCAGGTGCTCTTATCCAGAGCAACGTACATCGGCGCTTAAGTAGTCTACATCTGTTCATACCTGTGAAGCTATACTAAAATCAACACCTGCTTTTAACCAAGTTACTGCCAGCTTAACAAGCCCTGCCAAAAAAAGCAACCGGACTAGGAGGAACTTCCTTCAAGTTAATTGATTGTGGATAGTTTCATTTTCTTGAATAATACCCATGTAATTAATTGCTCTGCCTAAGTGAAGCCTGTGTATGGACAATGCTTCTGCTAGACATTTTAGCTACTACTTAAATAGGGAAAATAGTGCCGAGTCCTCTTTGCCGATAAAGCAAAATGTATATATACTTTTTTTTCTTCCAGGACTTGCTGCGCTCAGAGCTGCCTGACTCAATGGAGAGTGCCCTGCAAGGTGACGAGCGCTGTGTGCTGGACACTATGCGGCTGGTCGACCTGCTCCTGGTGCTGCTGTTTGAGGGTCGGAAGGCACTGCCTAAGTCTACTGCCGGTTCCACTGGCCGCATACCAGGCCTGAGGCGCCTTGACAGCTCTGGGGAACGCTCTCACCGACAGCTCATAGACTGTATCCGCAGCAAAGACACAGACGCCCTCATTGATGCTATTGACACTGGAGGTTAGTGTGTACACTGCTGTTTGAGGGTTGAACTGAAATGTTTGCCAGACTATTACACCAAAAAATATCTCTATATATATGTGTATATATATATAAAATATATGTTCTATGTGTATCTCCCAGCATTTGAAGTGAATTTTATGGATGATGTAGGCCAAACACTTCTAAACTGGGCATCTGCGTTTGGCACCCAAGAAATGGTGAGTGTTTTAATATTTGAAGTCATGTCTAATATATAATACATTTTTTTTATTTTTTATTTTAGGTATTAAAGTATAATATATTGCATATACATTTTGCATATTTCAGTGCAAAGTATGAATACTTTTGATGTAATGTCTGTTCTTAAGTCACCAAGAAACTAACTGCATTCAAATGAAAAGAGTAAAATAAATGCATTGCCACAAACAAAACTAGGTTATCACAGCAGTTGGTAAATATCACCCATTATAAAGCTTTATGCAATCCGAATTCATGACCTGTTTAGTATAATGATCACTTGTACAGGTCAGTGGAATAGAAGGCAGGAGATTCATGTTATTTGGTAAATGGTATGCTTGCTTTAGGTGGAGTTTCTGTGTGAGCGAGGTGCTGATGTCAACAGAGGCCAGAGGTCTTCCTCCTTGCATTATGCTGCCTGTTTTGGGCGGCCACAAGTTGCCAAGGTAACCGGGCTATAGTTATATTACTCACTGCATATATCATTGGGTGCGTAATTTTAATTTTATTTATTGATGAACTCCTCCCATCTAGACTTTACTGCGCCATGGAGCTAACCCTGACCTGAGGGACGAAGATGGCAAAACACCGCTGGACAAAGCCAGGGAAAGAGGACACAGTGAGGTCGTTGCAATCCTCCAATCTCCTGGTAAGTTTCACTACTTTTTGCACAGCTTTGTAAAGCTAAGTCTCTCTGCAAAAGAATGTTTTATGTCTCTTTACATTTGTGGTGCATCTTATTTTTCTGTATATTTCAAATAGATTTAACCTTTTATTGCAGGAGATTGGATGTGTCCTGTAAATAAGGGGGATGACAAGAAAAAGAAGGATGTAAATAAGGAAGAGGAGGAGGGCAGTGAGCCTAAAGGAGACCCTGAGATGGCTCCTATCTATCTGAAGAGACTGCTTCCAGTATTTGCACAAACCTTTCAGCAAACCATGCTGCCTTCAATAAGGTTCATTGTGAAAACTACTATTTGTTGCACTCTGGCAGACTTATAATTTATTAATGCAAGATCTTGCGTCACTGTGCTTGACACATTTTGGCGCTGGGTTGTGGCAGGTTGCTTTAGCAGTAATTATGGTTTTATTTGTTGTGCACATGCTTTCATAAAACTACCTCTTTTTGCTAAATATAGTTTGTACTGGTGTGATTAAAATAGAAAAACTGTGTCTACATTGCAGGAAAGCTAGTCTAGCGCTGATCAGGAAAATGGTGCACTACAGTTCTGATGTGTTGCTTAAGGAAGTGTGTGACTCAGATGCTGGACACAACCTACCCACTGTCCTAGTAGAGATCACTGCAACTGTGCTTGATCAGGAGGTCGGTGCTTTTTATGAATTCTAATCTCATCCTGTTTTGATTTTGGCTCTGGAGGTAAAAAGTTTCTTCATACTGTCTAAAGTTCACAATACAAGTGGGCTGTGGTTATACGTTCTTGGACAATGCCTTCAAGATGTGAATTAGTTCATGCTTTTCTTCACAGGATGATGATGATGGTCACTTGCTGGCACTGCAGATCATCAGGGATCTGGTTGATAAGGGGGGAGATGTATTCTTGGACCAGCTTGCCAGACTGGGTGTAATCAATAAAGTGTCCACTCTGGCCGGACCCACCTCAGATGATGAGAACGAAGAAGAAGCCAAGCCTGAGAAGGTCCAAACCCACAATTAATCGTGTGCATAATATAATAACTGACAGCACAATGAATCATTGACCAAATGAAACTATTGACCAAAACAGTTTATAATTGTGGTAGGTTTTTAAATAGAAACTTTGTGTCTGGTTTTCAAAATTATATGCAAAATATTTCAGGAGGATGAATCCCAGGAGGATGCGAAAGAGATACAGCAGGGCAAGCCCTACCATTGGCGTGACTGGTCCATCATCAGGGGCAGGGACTGTCTGTATATCTGGAGTGATGCTGCTGCGCTTGAGCTATCCAATGGCAGCAACGGCTGGTTTCGTTTCATCTTGGATGGCAAACTGGCCACCATGTACTCCAGTGGTAGCCCAGAGGGAGGGTCTGACAGTTCAGGTAGGTTCTCATTTTATTTTGCTCACTTTTGTGAAGTCATTGTTGCTATGAGCTTCTGAAGGTTTAATACTTAGTCTGTGCATGTCAAAATTGCATTGAAAACAATGGGTTTGAAACCATTATTCTCTTATTGCCCACCCCACCCCCCAAAGTAATTAGTGTAGTTGATTTTTGGGTTGTTTTTTTTAATACATGTGGTCTCTACTTCCATCAGAGAGCAGAAGTGAGTTTCTTGAGAAGCTACAGCGTGCCAGGAGTCAGGTTAAGCCAGTCACAGCTAGCCAACCCATCCTGTCTACATTAGGGCCCACTAAACTCACAGTGGGAAACTGGTCCCTTACCTGCCTGAAAGAGGGTGAGATTGCCATCCACAATTCAGACGGACAGCAGGCCACCATCCTGAAAGAGGATTTGCCAGGCTTTGTGTTTGAATCCAACCGTGGCACCAAGCACTCTTTCACTGCTGAAACATCCTTAGGTGAGTTTATGAAAGGTAGAATGTGAGATTAGGTCCTGTCCTGTGTTATTAATAATGGTGTGTCGGTGGGTTTAAGTGGTTGATTTGTGACTTACTTGTGTGATTCAGGGTCAGAGTTTGTTACTGGCTGGACTGGAAAACGAGGAAGGAAGCTCAAATCCAAATTGGAAAAAACAAAACAAAAGGTGGTTTACCATTACTTGCTTGTAATGCATATTCTTGACTTGAACTCCTTTTTGTGCTTGTTTTTTTCTCTTACCTAAATAGATATAGTATAGTCTGGTACAGTCCAATTAGTTTAATCCTTGCTAGTGGTAAGGTGATGCTTTGTTTTCTCGCTTTAATTCTCACTCTCATGCTCTTTAGGTGAAAACAATGGCTAGGGATTTGTATGATGACCATTTTAAAGCTGTGGAAAGTATGCCTAGGGGTGTAGTTGTCACCCTGAGAAACATTGCCACTCAGCTGGAGTCTGCCTGGGAACTGCATACCAACAGACAGGTATTATGATCTTCCCATGCTGCACAGGAACCATGTTTTGAATTAAGTAGTTTTACTTTGATGAAACTTTGCAAGTATTTGATTTGTGACTATTATGTACTTCCCTTTCTACGGTTGCAGTGTATAGAAGGAGAAAACACATGGCGAGACCTCATGAAAACAGCTTTAGAAAATTTAATTGTGGTTCTCAAGGACGAGAATACCATCTCTCCCTATGAAATGTGCAGTAGTGGCCTTGTACAGGCACTTTTTACTGTTCTTAATAATGTGAGTCTCTCAAATTATAGTAATACAAATTCAATTTAACTGTAGTTAAGTCATGTATTTTAATGTTCCTAACTACCTTCTTTCTTAACAGAGTGTGGAACTGGACATGAAACATGATTGTAAGCCATTGATGGAAAGAATAAATGTGTTTAAGTCTGCTTTCAGTGAAAATGAAGATGATGAAAGGTAAGAGATACTACAGTAACCCATCTCTTTTCGCGGGGGTTACGTTCCTAGCGCACGTTACATTCCTAGCGCACCCGCATATAGTGACAACACGTTGTGGGAGTAAAAAATGCCTATTTTTATAGTGTAAACTAGGGATGTACCGAATATTCGGCCACAGATCATTTTCGGCACAAAAATGACCCAAAAAATGGCATTTTCGGTTTAAAATTTTATTCGTGGCTGAAGTGATTAACCCAATCTGGTGCATGCAGGTTGGTCATTGAATGAATAGTCAACATATCTGCCGTGTGGGCGCATTTGGATATATCTAAGAAAGACACGCGGAAAGCCGTTTGTGGATGCAAAGAAATGTCGGCATAGCGCTTTACAAAGTTTCTCAATGTCTGGATTAATGCATCATATAAAATCAAAACATCCCAATCAAGCATGAGGCAAGATCCTAGGAGGACACCCACTCCACGTCTGTGTTTTCCAGTGATTACTGTCAATATATGGGCTATGCCAGTCTGTTTTAATACACTATTTTGTTAACTTTTAGCAGTTTTTAAAGCAATTGCTCTGAATGCACCATGTTCATGCACTTCCTTCAGAATATTAAAATGCACTTGAAGTCTAGTTTTGAGAGATGCTTAATTGTATAATATTTCAGCTATCTTGCTTTTAGGGTATTGATTAGTGGGGCCAAATAAAATATTTTATTTCAAATTGTATATTGTCCATTGTTACAAAACTATGAAAATATTTTGCATTCAGATTTATTCTTTTTAATAATTTAACAATTTCTTTCGGCTTTGGTTTTTCAGCCAAGTGTTGCCTCATTTTCGGTTTTGGCCCAAAAAAAAAAAGAGAATCATTTCGCTGCATCCCTGGTGTAAACCCTGAATATGGGTTTTAAGAAGAACAAAAAGAAAAACGGGAGAAAACTGGAGATTCTTTCAAATCTCCCGCAGCAATGAGAAACTGTGACGTCTGGGCCTTGTCTGACACGCCCCTGCGTCCTTGTGCAGGGTTTGTTAGGGTGCGGTGCTTAGCAACCCAACCAGAGGATGAGGTGGCGTGGTGGACGAGACCTGGACATCACAAAAGCCAAAAAAAACAGGATATCTGCATTTTCCACATGTGCTGTGGAAAATGAGGCCTAAATCGCCAATGCTGAATTGCGTACAAGTGGGGGCTACGGTTTCATTTTAGATCGCCTTAAATTTTTTTTTTTCCTTGATCACTTTTATACATGTTATTTTTCAGTCGACCTGCAGTTGCCTTAATCCGAAAACTCATTGCGGTCCTGGAGTCTATAGAACGGCTACCTCTTCACTTGTATGACACACCTGGCTCAACGTACAACTTGCAGGTTAACCTCCTTGCAAGTTTTTATTTATTTGCACAGAGTAAAGTACTTAAACAGTTTGTACAGAAATATTTATTTGTATATAATTCTGAAGTTTATTTGCCTTGTCAGATTCTGACCAGAAGACTGCGTTTCCGGTTGGAACGTGCTCCAGGTGAGACCGCTCTGATTGATCGGACTGGCAGGATGCTGAAGATGGAACCTCTTGCTACTGTTGAGTCACTGGAGCAGTATTTACTTAAAATGGTGAGAGGTGGTTGTCTATTCATCTGGTTTCAGCCATATACATTTTGATGAAAACCAAAAAAGTTTGTCTTTAAAACACATTTCATTTAAAATGAATTAAAATGAGAAGTGATTAAATGCTGAGGGATTAGTGATTAAATGAATGATTATTAAAGTGATAATGCTGTTTATTTGCAAAGCTGAAGTTAAAAAGTTTGCAAAGCAGTATATCAGCACTGAATGTCAGACTTGTTTTGGTGAGGGATGTTTGAGAAGCAGTTTCTATTTAGTGATAAGAGGTAGGATAAAGCCCAAAGATTCTTCTATACAGATATGATTCTTCTGGATAATCAGCATTTTCTGGTATCTGTAGCCTCTGTACAAATCATTTTACAGTGCTAAATTTCTGTTTCAGCTAAGAATTTCAGTGCATTACTCATTTAGAAGTTTGTCCATATTTCATTTTTGAAAACTTGGTTTACAACTCTGCCCCTCATCCCCCCCAGGTGGCGAAGCAGTGGTATGACTTCGACAGGGCCTCTTTTATTTTTGTTAGGAAGCTGCGTGAAGGTCAAAGCTTCTCTTTCCGACACCAGCATGACTTTGATGAGAATGGTATTGTTTACTGGATTGGCACAAATGCAAAGTGAGCCTCTCTTCCTAACATTTTCTCAGCTAACTCTATACTTTTATCACATCTTGTGATGTACTCCTTCAGGCTAATGATTGTGCTGTATGTGTAGTTACAAGGAGTAATTGGTCCATTTTGTTTTCTGTACTTCTGAAATGTCCCCAGGACTGCATACGAATGGGTCAACCCAGCGGCTTATGGCCTTGTGGTGGTTACCTCGTCAGAGGGCAGGAATCTGCCCTACGGCCGGTTAGAGGACATCCTGAGCAGAGACAGCTCGGCCCTCAACTGCCACACCAATGATGACAAAAATGCCTGGTTTGCCGTGGACCTGGGCCTGTGGGTCATCCCCTCAGCCTATACACTGCGCCATGCCCGTGGCTATGGCCGCTCTGCCCTCCGCAACTGGGTATTTCAAGTGTCCAAAGATGGCCAAAATTGGATGACCCTCTATACACACGTGGATGATGGCAGCCTTAACGAACCTGGGTAGGCCTCCTGTTCTCTAGTCTTGGCCAAGGGCTCTGCTGAGTAGAACAGTTATAGTGTGTATTTTGTGTTTTTCCTAGTGTTGTGTTCTTCAAAGCTCTCCTTTTTAATTTTGCCTGTACTCCTCACACTAAAAACTGTGAGGTTGATCATTTCCCACATTTGTAAAAGGATCCCTTGCAGACAATCCAATCAGACTTTCTGATGAAATGGCTGAACATGCCTGTACCATGTGCCATAATTGCACCTCTGCTGAATATGGCCCATCGAAAAATATCTGACTAGTGATGTTCTCTTTTCATTGATGCCTGGAACGAAGATTGAGTGAAAAATTGTGCGAAAGTTAGGCTGCTGTAAATAATTACATGCCTGCTAAGTGTATTTGTGTGGTAGGTGTATTGTCTGTGCGGCAGGGAGTCCGCGGGGTTTTAAAAAGTATTAAAAAGTGATTAATCAAAATTGCCAAATTTAAGGCCATTAAAAGTGTTCAATTTGGTTTTAGTGGTATTATTTAAAAATAAAAGAAGGTATTTTTTCAGACTCTGCCGATAGAATTTCACTCAAAATAGTAAACCTCAATGTTTATGTGCACAGACACGCTAAAGCCTACGTTTAAACGAACTAACACAATCAAATATCCTCCTCTCAATCCTGAAGTCTCATACGGATTAAAGTTTTCCGGCGCTATGACGGATTTCCATCAACGTAGGGCGCTAAAGCTCAATTTTGAGATTGATGCAGATCAGAGAAAGTAAGTTTTGTTGGGGG
>JBBPDC010000001.1:35063674-35081391 GCA_037974485.1 Hemigrammopetersius urotaenia
TATAAACCAGCTACAACTGTCCCATAAACCAGCTACAACTGTCCCATAAACCAGCTACAACTGTCCCATAAACCAGCCACAACTATCCAATAAACCAGCTACAACTGTCCCATGAACCAGCTACAACTATCAGATAAACCAGCCGCCTCACGGAATGAGACCAGTATAACATCTGACATACAATACTATATGAAAGTCAGAGAGCACCTTTTTTTAAATTAATTAACAGTAAAAAAAAAACATGAAATTTACACAGAGGCCTCAGAACCAAATAACAAAAATAAATATTCAGTATGTATCATGTAAATCCTTACAGCCTTATTACGTCCTTCATTATATTCAGGAAAGGAGCCTTTCTTGTTTTTAAATCGCTTGTGAATAAGTTCAAAGTTCAGCATATTCTGCTTCTCACCATCTGACTCATCTCCATCAGATTCATACTAATAACACCACAAACCTTTCTTCGTTCTTGTGGAAACATCTTTTTCTCAGTAACAGTTCTTCGAACAGCAACACAATTCCTTATTCTTGCATAACTGCAAGGTAGTTTATAAGTAGATTGTGTGAATATTAGTGTCTCTTTGAGGTTTAATACTGTCAGAAACACATTTTGTTGGACGCAGCAGTGGCTGTAGGGTGCCGTGGCCATTTTGACAGAGAATGCAACAAAAGCAGGTGGTATCTGACATTTTCACAGTACTGTAATTTAAATGTTGTGTATTTGGGAACATTGATGGTTTCACAGGGTTTAGTGTTCCTAAATACAGTCGCATGTTCCTAAATACAGCTGTGTTTGTTTTATGCTGAAACCTTTTGTGCTTTGTTTCAGTGCCCTCTTCCAGAGCCAGGGACTTATACGCCATGGGACGTGAGGGCATAATAACGGCCAGCACACTTACTGGTGCCTACCATTTAACATCCAGCTCTCTTTACTGCTTGCATATGAATACACAGCATTATTATCATTGTTGAAATCATGATGTGATTCGACTCTTCCATTTACTTACAATGAATCCCAAAGAAAAATGGGTCTAGAATAATTTTCTTACCTTGAAATAATATAGAAGGTGGGATTATATATCATAGAATAATGAATATGTTTTTGAATAGTTTGCAACCTCCTGAGGTTATCAGTTAAAAAGAACATAAAGGTGCTGTGGGCATACACAGTGCCTCCTTGTGGCCTAAAACAGAGGCTTCCAAATTCAATGCTCAGCGGCTGGATTCCAACACAGTTTGGCAACACAGTGGCTGAACCATGGGATTCATTTTGAGTGAGCAGCAGTGACAAGAAAACCATAAAGAGGAAAACCTTTTCCTTTGAGCTTGTACTTCATAAGGAGACGCTCAGATCTTACATAGTCTGTGCCAGTGTGAGATTTGTTTATCAGTGACCTGGAGACCAGTGATTGTGTTGGACATCAGTATGTGGTCAATTGCTGTGAGGATGTCAGAAAATAAAAAAAACACTGACTTGATGCAAAAATGTTTGTCAGTTGATCTCATACATCATTTTAAATCTTCAAAATAGACAGATTTTAATACACTTTGCTTTTACTAAGATCTCTAAGTGGCGCAATTGGACATGTGCAGTTGTACGCAAAATGTATGCAACACCTTTAGTCAAATCATATATCTTTTGATGGTCTGACTGAAAATTCATTAACACAGTGTGGCAAGTGTCAGCACGAACGTGTTTTTCCACATTTATGTTCTTCATGAGGTCCCATTATCGTCTATCAGACAGTGTAGATGTCGGTCTACAGCAAAGAACATGGTTTTGAAGGTACGGCATAAGGATTTCATCCTGTAGGCATGGAGGACGAGATTGAGGGTGTGTGAAAAGATTATTGTTGTCCCAGAGATTTGTACTGAAATTCTGAAATGTGGACAGAACAGGTGCTTGCCTATCCTTTGCTCTTAGCGGAAGTGACGGACTCACATTTGCTCGCGATTCTCCAGCCGCCAGTATATCTGCCGCTTTTACCGCAGTCTACATCAGTAAAATAACGTTACTCACATTTATACCAACCAGCTGCCTCCGCTCGAGCTTGTATATCACTGTTGGCCGCCGTTATTCAACTCGAAAACTTGTTGAAAGTCTCTCCCGCCTATTTAGTGCGCATAGTGTCCATCGTTCTGCACTGTGTGAACGCACTACGCCCTAAAATCGTGCACTAAAAGTGTGCAAAAGTTAAAAACTGCTGTGGAATGGCATGCAGCCCTCCCTGGCACACAAAATGTGCCTTAAATGTTCTAAAAGTCAGTCCTGCCCCTCATGCTGGCATGATCACATGTCATCTACGGATTGAAAGTCATTCACTCATTCTGCAATTTTAGCATTAAAGTCATGGTCAGATCATCCTGATTAAAAGCTGTACCACAGTGTTAAAAGAAGGACATAATTTACATCAGAGTAGACCAGCAGCCTATGTGGGGTGAGACTGTGTGGGGTGAGACAGTAAGTAAAGGAAGGTGAATTTAATGTAAGACATGTAGTCCATGTCCCCTATATCAGATCAATTCATATTTGATGAAAGATACATTGATTTCCGATTCATGTCATTGGCTGCGGACAAGTGGCGTGTGTGGGGCGGCCTTACGCTTAACCGTACCTTAAACAAGAACATCCTAGTCACAGCAGGATTGAGATGCTGCATAAGTTGCCATGGCAACAATCCTCGGCTTACTCTCGAACTAACCATGATAAGCCAGTAGACACACTTTGTAGTACAGGCCCTTTACATTTGTTTTTGGTTTGTTGTCCAGCTGCTTCCCAAACAATGTGGCACCTCAACATCTCCACAGCTCATTGTCCAGGGTCAATCTGAAACATCCAACAAGATTCGCAATAACACTGTTTGCTGTTGTGCTCAGTACTTCCTGCAGTAACGTGCTGATTTGTAGCTGAACTGCATTCGATTTTTAACATTTTTATTTGTTTGGCTTTGTGCATTTTTTCCATTTCTATGTTGTTGAAACTGATTAAAAACGGCCTGTGGGTTTTTTGTATCTGTGGAAAGGAGATTTAAAATGCAAATGTATGTCCTCAATCTACATTAGTTTATTTTATTGCTTGGAGAACATTAACAGCCTTTTATTGATCTAACTTGGTATATTTAGTGTTTGGTGTATTTTGATGCCAATAAGATATTCCTTCCTATTTTGTCAAAGAAAAAGGAGTTAATGTGAGTCTGGCCACATAAGTGCTCCTAAGTGACGGTTTGAAAATCAGCCAACAGTAGAAAACTGCTTTATTTGAGCTCAAGGTGCTTCAAAAGCGTGATAGCAAAACTAAATACAAGGTGATGGTGGGTCTATAAACCAGTGCCACTATTACCTGATCAGCTCGGCGCAGAATTTTAATGGGCTTGGGAGTAACCTAGTGGGCAACACACCTGCCTGGAACTCGTGTAAGGCGCTCTGGATAAGCACATATTCCGAATGCCATAATTTAAATGCATGACTGCACAGGCTGATCCTACACTAAGGGAGTCGGATGTTGTTCAGGGAGGTGTTCGGTTGACCTTTTTTCGTGGATTTTATGTCCGCCAAGTATCTTTCCCCTCTGCAAATACAAGCGAATTATTAGTAAATACCTCAGAATTTCCGGGTGAGTAACACGGAAGAAGGTTTCCGTGCTGTGCTGGGCGACGTGGCAACCTGGAATAGCGACCATGGCTTTGGAGCTCAGGACCATCCACAGCCGTGAACTCGGACAAGTTTCTGAAAACAGCGACGCACCGGAGCGTCCTGCGGAGGGAGGAGAGCATCAGAATCAGGAAAAGTGGAATGTGGAAAGGACCTGGGGCTTTTCCTTAGAGGAACTATTCGAAATGGCGCTCAGGTTTTTTAAAGGTACGTGTCTGGTAATGACTAATAGCACCGCTAGTCAGAGATAGCTGCATTCACGACAATGGGGCTCATATAACTGCATTCAAGACATTCGAGACTCAAAATCAAGTCTTTTATTCTGCACCCAAACGTGCAGTTGTGTGTGAAAAAGTACAAAAAATGAACATATATAAAGTATTAATATACCTCTAGTTAGGGAAAGGATATATATGGGTATAATGAATTACTAATTGTTACTTGCATGTATAGAAATGAACGGGAAGGCCTTCCGTCCAACATATGAGGAAAACCTGCGGTTGGTTGCACTTCATAAGCAAGTGTCTCTTGGCCCATACAGTCCTAATGCTTACCCAGAGGTTGGATTCTTTGATGTCCTGGGAAATGACCGAAGGTAACTTGTTAAAGAAAGAGTCTTACAATAGAAAGCACCGCTGCTTCTGAAATCAAAGTGAGGCATTTTGAGTTGTTTTTTTTAAAAATAACTAACAACATAACAGTAACCATGTAGGTGTACATACACTGGTGAAGCAAATGTGCTGATGGTATTAAAATGACAGGAAAGAATGGGCACGGCTAGGCAGCATGGCCCAAGAGGACGCCATGGAGGACTTTGTGAAGCTTCTGAACTGCTGCTGTAGTCTGTTTTCGCCGTATGTCACATCTCACAAGATTGAGAAGGAGGAGCAAGAGAGGAGATTGTAAGTGTGGCCTGTGGACACTCTGTCTACTCTACTTCTTAAATAGTGAGACAATTAAAATAGTGAGAAAACTAAGAGTACATTGCTACAATACACAAGCACGGAGAGACGAGAACAATATGTGTGTTTTAACCCTACGGTGCCATAACTCAGGATAAAATATGTTGTTTAAAGGCCTGAAACAGTGCTCACTAGACGGAGAAACCCTTAAAGGCTTTAGAGTCAGATTTTCATGATGCTTACTTGGGACTAGACTCTGTAACTACACTCAAAGTAGCTTCTTCTTTCATTAAGAACCTGAAGAAAACTCACATTTGTTTAAGTATGTGTTGATATTTGTGTGCAGAAGAGAAGAGGAGGAACGTCTCCGGGTGGAAAAAGAGAAACAGGAGCAACAGAAGCAAGAAGAATGGTGTCGCAAAGAGGAGGAAGAGAAAAGGATGCAGATGGAGGAAGACCGGAGGAAACAGGAAGCTGATTGGTCGTTGATGATGGAGCAGAAGTGAGTGCAAATAAAATACTGTTACACTTTTACTCTCAGCTTTGTAAGAACGTTCGAAATATATTTTTGCAAGCTACTGAGGTCATAGTACTTGTTACATTTGTCATATATCTCATAGTGATATATCTAAATATATCTATATGTCATTCTATACAGTTCAAATTAATGCAAAGGTTGCAGTCATTCAGTTTCTTTTGCATACTGAAAGTTTTTCTATAGTTCAAAAGATTATCTGTATATTTGCATACATCACAATCAGTCCAAAGTTTTGGAATTGATCATTTTACTCCAATACAAAACATACTTCTATGACATTATTGTGTATTTGATTACACAATAAACAAGTCAAAATAGGTTTCACTTGTAACATTACTTTCTAATGTGGAGCTGCTGCGCAAATAGACTTGATTTGCCTTAATGTGACACAGAACTGATGAGTTCAGATCTGATCTGAGCCAATTTGTGAACATGTGAAGTAGATCCATATGCAGTGCCTGGCCATGTGAAAGAGAATGGTCAGATTAGAATTGCACTTATTCAAGTCAAGTCATATGGCCTAGGTTGCCGTTTGTCAATATAACTTGTATAATTTGGAATGAAATGTCATTCTTCGCACGCAACCACAGTATAAGGGTAGACCAGTGGCCCCCAACCCCCGGGCCGTGGGTCATGTGGTACTGGTCCGCAGGCTGCACAGAAGAAAAAAAAACTTGTTATGAAAATGCTGTTAATAAAGCTGCGAGTACACATTGGATTTACGTTTATTATTGTATTTTAAAGATACCCCATTATTATATATTTAAAATATCCCCATTTTATGCGTATCATTTATTTGTATAATATACGTATATTTATCTGCCACTCCTTAAAGGCCGGGCCGTGAAGATAGTATCTGATATTAAACCGGTCCGTGACCAAATAAAGGTTGGGGACCTCTGGTCTAGACAAAGCGACACCATCCAATATTAAAATGAATGTGTCTGATCTTATTTGCCTTTTTGTCTCAGTCATGAACATCTGAGAGTTGCTCAGAACAATTATTATACTAGTATTATATTGTTTCACATTGTGATAACTCTAGAAAATCTATTAAAAATGCATTAGCAGTGATAGGACATTGTAGAAGATAAAATATTTGAAATAATGTTTCTTTCATGATCACATTGAATTATAAAAAAATCAGAATTGCTTTCTTATGGCTTTGATTGGTTGAGATGTTCACAACACAGTACAAATAATTATTTAAGAAGACTCATTTGAATATTGCAGCCTCAGTTCAGCAAAGATCAGTATTGCTATTAGAGCCCGATATCGGCAGGCCAATATTATCGGCCGATATTAGTCATTTTCCAAACTATCGGTATCGGCATTTATAATGGCCGATAAATGAATATTATATATTATATATGCCGATATATCGGAATATCGGATTTTAAAACCAACAAATATTTGTATCGGTATCGGCCTTCAAAATCCTTTATCGGTCGGGCTCTAATTGCTATAACAATTATTAATAATGAATCTGCTGTTCTAGTTATTTGCTGTGTGTATATATTTGTAGGCAGCAGATCATGGCAGCCCTGAATGCACAGACAGCTGTGCAGTTCCAGCAGTTTGCACAGCTACATTTCCCCAACAGCCCAGAACAACAGCAGTTACTCATCCAGCAGCTTCAGGAACAGCACTACCAACAGTACATCCATCAAGCCTACCAAGTCCAGCAGGTGTGAATTTTATAACCAGCTCTCATTTATAACTGTGGATTGTGTTGGACCTGAGAGGCTTAACTTTTGCTGCTCTTTGGGGGGAAAAAAATATTTTAAACCGCAGTGAAATTGTAACGAACCTGTACATAGTGTTACAACAGTGGTCATAAAGGCAGTAATATTAGATGTAATGTTGCGTGCCTAAAGTAAACGATAAATCATGATAAGATCATAATGATAAAAGGTTTTTTTGGCTTCTCTTCCTACAGAGGTGTCTTGCTAAGTCAAATATTCTAGCGTCAGTACGTCCCTTAATATCTTGTGTGTATTCAGATTTTAATTGATTTATCAGGAGCTGAGTTTAAAAAATGTATTATTGTGGTTCAGTTTCCTCTGTATTATATGGAGAGCGAGAGAGCTGCTGTTCAAAGTGTGTATTGGAGATATAGTCTGTGACGTCAAGGCTAGGGCGGCTGGACAGGCCGAAACAAACATGGAGCAAAATAAACAGCAGACTCAATCAAGACAATTAAGCTATGGTCAGTTATAAAATCAGTTTGTTGGGGTTTAATGAAACCATTCTCTGGTAAGAGACAGTGAAGTAATGCCCCCTTGTCTGTTCAGGTTCTATACTGTGGTGTAAGTAGATTTTTTCCTTTTTTTTTGCCCATAAAACCAAAGGGGTGTCTCCAAATACTAGTTTTATAGTAACCACACAATCACACTTTGCATTTTCTCGTGAAATTGCATCTAGTTATTATTATTCTTTATATAGATGACATTTGGTGCTTCTTCTCCTTCTACAGTTTTTGAAACATCTGTTAATATCCTGTGTACCGCTCCATAACCCCCCCTCCCCCAACTTCGTCTACTGGTTAATGCTATGAGTGCCATGGTCACTGTTTAAAAAAACAAAAAAAAACACACAAGATGTATGTCACTATTTGTTGTTTTGTTGTAGTTCAGCCTGTGGTTATTTGCGCTTTTCCCAACTGTTTTAGGGGGAGAGTGGTCCGCTGCCCTCAGCCATCCTTAACTATAAATGGCGAGTTAAAGCCCCCTTTGCATTAAAACACGCTCCACTGAATGAAGAGAGTCAAAAGAGGTGCCAGTTCAATTAAATTTTTTTGAATACAACCTTTTTTCAACCATAAAACTAAACGTTTGGACGTGTTTTGTTTAAACATTTGCCTTAATGCACCTATTGAACAATGTATGCACTTTCTTATTAATTGATATGTCATGCAATTCTTTTTTTCCTTTAATGGAAGTGGAGAATTTTAGTTTCTCAGCGTACTGGTTTTTTTTGCATTTTGCCTTTTGCACATTTTTATTAGCAAACAGTAGATGGCACTAGATTACTAAATCTAGATCTAGGTTTCTGGCATTGAATTTATTGGGATTTCACTGATAAAATGTATCGGTGTGTGCAAACAGATCGCATTGCAGAAGCAGCAAGGCTTAACACAGGCAGCCCAGCTTCCATCTCATCTTTCAAATGAGTCCGTGTCCGTCAGAAATCCCAGCAGCCATTCAGAGTCCTCACAGAGTGCAGAGCATCAAGCAAACTCCAAACCATGTAATTTACTCATTGATGGCAAACCAGGAGGTTCGTATCATTAAAAAAAAAAGAAATTATTTTTAGAAGTTGAGTTTACATAATTGCCTATTTAAGATGATTTCAATTATTTAAGCTAACTGCAATTGAGGGCCTGTTTTTTGACAAGCTTATTGAATCTTCTATAAAAGTATCCTAAACTATGAGCACATTTTCCATGTCTCTGTAATTTCTAGCATTTCAGCATCTCATAGTTTTTTAAAATTCTTTCCATTCTGATACAATAGACATATATATTTAATAGCAATGTAGCTAACAATGAATGAAGCCGAATTAAACTGTTTGGGAATATCTTACACTAAACTAGTTTGAACAAGTTAATTCATTACGATGCCACATTAGCATTTTTAAATTTCTTTCCATTGCAGAAGTGCCCATTCTGGCTCCCTCAATGTGGACAAGGCCTCAGATAAAGGAATTTAAGGAGCAGATGGGGCAGGATGCAGAGTCTATTATCACTGTAGAGAGAGGAGAGGTGTTGACCGTACGGGTGCCCACTCATGAGGATGGCTCTTACCTCTTCTGGGAATTTGCCACAGATCAATATGATATTGGCTTTGGCTTATTCTTTGAATGGGCAAACACAACAAATGGAACATGTGCTCACAGCATAGCATCTGCCCCTGAAAACCAAGAGAATGGTAAGAAATGGAACAGTCAGCTACTTATAATGACTAAAAGTGTGATATAGTTCTCTGTGGATTTTGGTCTGTTGTTTTTTAGATTTAGAATTTAAAAAATAATTAGAAATAGGGCTGGGCGATTTGGCCTAAAATCAAATTCTCGATTAATTGAACATTTTAACTCGATTACGATTAATGAGCGATTGTTTTATTTATTTCTTATTTTTTTGCCCGTAGTTCACGGACAAGTTGCTCAGTTGTCTCAGTGTTTAAGCTCTCCGTGCTCGACATGTCGGCGAAATAACGTAACATAACGGAGCGGGGTCACGTGACTCCACACGCGCTAGGGTTTTTTAAAGGGAAAGTAATCAAAATAATCGACCTGGAAAAATTTGATCGATTATAGGTTCTGAATGTCGATTTCGATTACTTTTCGATTAATTGCCCATCCCTAATTAGAAATGACTGTTACTCAGCATGATGCTAGTCAGTTTAGGTGTTAGCTGATTGACAGTTTAAGCACATTAAGTAACATTAATGAAAAGATGCAGTGAGCTGGAGGAAGCACATACTCAGAGTCACCCTGTGTGCTAAACTGGGCAAAATTCTGAAAGGAAACAGCAAAATGACTTAAGACTGATGCACAGAATGTTGTTGTTGACTCAATATTTTGTTCAGTTGTTTTGTGTCTTAGAAGCACTGACCCATGATTATACCCAGAAAAGTGCATTGTGATGTTATTTGAAAACATGTTTTCATATTTGACACTCCTAGCAGAAACCATTTCAAAACTGATGTCAAGTACGTGTGATTCTATCCAATGCAGGCCTGATTGAAGGAGAGAAAGAAAAGTTGAAAGACCAAACAGTAAGCAGCCTCCCCCACGTGAGCGAGGTGGTCCCCATCTATCGACGGGACAGCCATGATGATGTGTATGCAGGCAGTCACCAGTACCCAGGCCATGGAGTTTACTTGCTCAAATTTGACAATTCTTACTCACTCTGGAGATCAAAGGTCATTTATTACAGAGTCTACTACACTAGATAGTGATCAGACCTAAGCTGTGTCCGAAAAGTGCACTTGTTCACTCGTTCACTACATAGTGTTTGCTATATAGAGGGCTAACTAGTGAACAAGGGGAGGTTTAGTCTATTTCGGACACTCGGGATGTTACGTTTTTACTAACTGTTGCTAAAATAGTGCCGTGTCTCAGCAATTTATCTCCGTCACATAAACACACGTCTCGTCTCTCTAATTTAGACACAGTCCGCACAGGAGGCGGGGTCTGGTGTGTGGGACGGGGTCTGGTGTGTGGGCTGTGGTACGTGACCCAGGCCGGCAGAAAGGATTCCGCACCAGCCCAAAATTACCTGCCCGGCCCAAACTTGACATCGACCCACCGGGCAAATGCCCAGTCCAGCCCTGGCTACTACTGTCCTCCGCGGAGAGAGAGGGAGAGAAAAAGAAAGGGAAAGTGTGACTGAATCTCCTCCGTTTAAAGCCCCACTTCCCCCCGTCTCTCCTCCCTCCGTCCCGCTCCTTTTCTCGACTTTCGCGTGATGAAAGTAGTGTGCAATGTGTCCGAAATGTGCACTCGTTCACTATCTAGGGCACGGTAAAAGAAACCCGCAGTGCATGATGGTATATGTGTATTCCTGTAGTGTACAGTGTCTGGATGTCGCGCGGTGATTCTGTAGTGCACTAACTAGTGTGTGAAACTGACGGTTGACACCACTACAAAATGGCCGACTCACTACTTAGTGCCCTATATAGTGAACGAGTGCACTTTTCGGACACAGCTCTAGTCTCACAAAGACTAGGTGCTGAACTCTTGCCCAGAACCCTAAAGTAGCTGACAGAGAAGTAAAACAATTGAAACGCGGGGCTAAAAGTTTACACTGCATAGTTTATGAATCCAGGTCTGCACTTTCCTACTTTAGTTAAAAAAAATAAAATGGCGATATATTTCTTAACACTCAATAAAATGTTCAGTGTTGTAGGGTGGCAGGGTGTTTTTAATGGTCATGATTTACTTTAAAATATTAGTAAAAATATTAGTAACCATGAATAGTTTTAGCTTTCCTAGAGGTCAGACACTGATGTTGGATGAGAAGGTCTGGATCACAATCTCCGTTCCAGTTCATCTCAAAGGTGCTGGATGGGGTTGAGGTCAGGGCTCTGTGTGGCCAGTCAAGTTCTTCCACCCTGAACTCCTCCAGCATGTCTTTATGGAGCTCGCTTTGTGCACTGAGACACAGTCATGCTGGGATAGAAAAGGTTCTTCCCCAAACTGGGGCCACAGAGTTGGAAGCATGGTGCTGTCCAGAATGTCCTGGTCTGCTAAAGCATTCGTGAGCGGCAGAATTCAATAATTAAGAAGTAATTTGTGATTTTATTTATAGAATTTTGATGTGCAAAAAAGATGAAATGTTAGTTTGGGCAGTGGCTTGTTGAAAAAAGTTATTTTTTGAATAGGGGTTAATAAAAGACATGAAACACAGTAGAAATATATGTGAATCCTCTCTTGTCCCAGTATATATGCAATGAATGTAAAGCATTCGTTCTTATCTAGAGAAACTACTGAAAAAATGAATAACATGCTTTGATGTAATGACTCACTTTTTCATGAAGGAATCTCCAAACATGACAAAATGTAGCAAGGACATTTCTCTGAGCCCAGTTCCATCTAAAGAGAATCCTCTTTCTAAAATGGTATAAAAATAGCTTTACGATGATGTTTATCCATTGTGTTTGTAAATCACATTTTACTGGCTTGCTGCTAGTCACATGGTTGGTCACCTAGCTTAATAAAATTCTAATTGGTAGATGATGGTTTTCAAATATATATGGTTAAATACGTGCAAACAGGAGGTCTTCTTTGTATTTACAATTTCTAAACATCTTGTGGTTTGAAGGAACTTCTGGGTCATTTATTTGGGAGTATGTTCCATTTGTACTTGGGTAATTTCAAGTGCAGAAGTTTCATTTTGGTCTAACTCTGAAAAAGGTTCTGAAAACAAAACAGTGGTGAATTAGCAGATGATGAAAGGCTCTTAAATGCTCCTCTGAATTTTGTACATACTGAAATTTCTCTTTGAGAGAAGTACTGTTGTTTACTGCTGCTCTGTACTCAAGTAGTGAAGTGTTTTTTCTGTATATTGAATTAAATGGGAACATATCAGTCATGCAGTTTGTGGTGTGTGAGAACATTCAAGGTAACATCCAATGCTGTCCAATTTTTTTTAATTGTAAGCAAATATTTTTATTACAGGCTTGTCATTCACCTCACATCTGTGCTTTTTGTTTTACCCTGCTAGTTTACTCGCTAACTAGCTGTAAGCTGAAGTTTTTATGGGAGTGAGAGTCGTAAACTCGAGATGTATGTCGAGACTGTCGTGACCCTAGGACCCCCCTGTATCCTGTTAAGCTGAACTTTGATGATCCGTGTTAATGGTGTTTGGCTGCATTTATAGCACTGCGCAAAACACCCAGCCACCTGATCCTGTCCTCCTCTCGGTCAGTGGCACAGATCCACCGCCGCTTAGGACTCTCCAGGTAAAAAGCATTCTGGACATCTGAGAATGAAAACAGACCCATAAAATTCCAGCCACTGTGTTTACGCAGTATCACATGGACATATAACTAGTGCTGCTTTCGTCAACGAAAATTATGACTAAATATCGTCAACGAACATTCATCACGTGATTAAAAGGAGACGAGACGTAACGTAAATGCTGGTCATGTGATGATAATGAAACAAAATATATCCTGAAATATTGTTGACAAAAATTAGACCAAATGTGGTTTACTAAATAAAAACTACGCTAAAATGTCTCTTCATGTTCGTCGACTAAAACACAGGATACATTTTTTTTAAAGAAGTTTGAAAAGTTGAAACGTAAAAAATGTAAAATTATGAATCCACTGTCTCACATACTGCGCTAAACTATATGCTATTATTTTCTGAAAAGCATGTTGTGAAATAACTAATCATGACAATTAATAAATCATACTGACCCGGTATAAAGTCATGAAAAGCTGTGCATTATAGTGATTTAATATGATTAAGGCGTGGTGTAAGACATGGCATGACAAAATCACTAAAATACCACTGAAAGCCTGAATTGACTACTTTTACAAAATACTATTAGAAACGACATTACACCAGGTTAAAAAATGATTGTCGTCCAGAATATGAACAGGATAATGGTTTGCATGATCCCAGAATTCAACTGGTTCCTGCATTTATGTGATTATTTTGCATTGGCTTTGAACGTGGCTCAGCCAATCCGATTTTAGATCTCCAGTTTTGTATCGATTCTGATCTAGCAACATATTTTGAACTAGTTAAGACAGCTCAGATAATAGGGTTGATATATTTGTGTGGTAATTGCTGTACTCACACTTTGTGTCCACCATCTCAGAGAAGCTGAGGCTGTGCAGAGCTATGGAGGCCAGAAACGTGTGGGAGGCGTTCACAGCCAAACTGAATGGCTTATGAGACACTTTCCGTTCACTTAGAACCAGGGCGTCATTAAACAAGAACAGACCCAGTTCACTTATACACTCGTACATCCTGAGAGGGAAAGATATTTCACATAGTCTTAATATACAAATTAGTCTTTTTAACCTTCAACAGTGGCTTATTGTTACTGATTTTGCATCTGTCCTGATATAGAACAGACTTTTTGGTACTACTGTATTTAGAGTCTTCTACAGATCCTTAAATTGCTGTATATTAGAACAAGCAGAAGCACACCGTTTGCAGGTAAGACTAGATTCTCTTTATACGCTGGTATCCACTCAAAATTTACTGATTTTTAGCATGAAGGGAAAAAAATCACATTGCAAATGACAATAAATGTCTTTACTCCCTAGTGTTGCCATAGCAACTCTCTTTTATCTGTGTACTAAAGTTTGAAGTAGTACCTGAGGGATGGAGCAATGTCTTCATTAAGGCAGCGAAGTAATAGCACATCCTGTGTCGTGACCAAGTATCGACCTCCTTCTTGTAGATTCTGACAGATCATAATATTTCAGTTAATCTTGGTGCAGTGGATTTGGGTCTTTATGTGCTTATCCTTTGATTTTGTATTCAAATGTTTGAATTACAGAGCACTGACACACATGACTTTTAAGAGGCCAGCGGAACACGATCGGTTTAGTGAATAATCGGAACAGTGGAACTCACTGGGCAGCTCTGGATCGTCTGCTGTGTTTCCAACATTTTCAGATCTCGGTCAGAATTCTCTTTCAACTGAGGGAAAGAACAAAAGCAATCTTTAATATACAGCCAGGTCCATAAATATTGGAACATTGACACAATTCTAAGCTTTTTGGCTCTATACACCACCACGATGGAAAAGATGTGCTTTAACTGCAGACTTTCAGCTTTAATTTGAGGGTATTTACATACAAATCAGGAGAACGATGCAGGAATTACAACAGTTTGAAATGTGCCTCCGACTTTTTAAGAGGACCAATAGTAATGGGACAACTGGCTGCTCAGCTGCTCCATGGCCAGGTGTGTGTTATTTCCTCATTATCTTATTTACAGGGAGCAGATAAAAGCTCTAGAGTTCATTTAAAGTGTGCTATTTGCATTTGGAATCTGTTGCTGTCAATATGAGATCCAAAGAGCTTCACCATCAGTGAAGCATGCCATCGTTAGGCTGAAAAATAAAAACAAACACATTAGAGAGATGCACAAACATTAGGTTTGGCCAAATCAACTTTTTGGAACATTCTTAAAAAGAAAGAATGTGAGCTCTGACCCGGAAGACCTGGAAGACCCTGGCTAACAACTGTGGTGGATGACCGAATAATTATGTGTGTCAAAGTCAACAACTGAGAAGACATTACCAGAGTGAATACAGAGGGTTCACCACAAGATGTGAGCCATAAAAACAGGAAGGCCAGATTAGAGTTTGCCAAACAACATCTAAAAAGCCTTTATAGTTCTAAAACAACATCCTATGGACAGATGAGACAGAGATCAATTTGTACCAGAAAGATGGGAAGAGAAGAGTTTGGAGATTAAAAGGAACTGCTCATGATCCAAAACATACACCTCATCAGTGAAGCATGGTGGTGGTAGTGTCATGTCGTGGGCATATATGGCTGACAGTGGAACTGGTTCCCTTGTATTTATTGATGATATGAATGCTAGTAAAAGGAAGGTCTGGATCAGGATGAATGCTTCAGAACTCCCACTACTTTTGGCACATATGCAAACTGTTGTAATTCCTGCTCTGTTCACCTGATTTGTATGTATATACCCTCAAATTAAAGCTGAAAGTCTGCAGTTAAAGCACATCTTGTTCGTTTCATTTCAAATCCATTGTGGTGGTGTATAGAGCCAAAAAGTCGATGTCCCAATGTCCCAATATTTGTCGATGTCCCAATATTTATGGAATATGCTCACTATAACATTTCCCACTCCATTCCTGAAGTATTATTGTGTTGTAGCCATGCCCCCTGTGATTTCTGGAACCAACAAATTAGATTTAAAATATGTATATTTTAAAAATGTGTAGAAAAGTATATTGGCCGGTACTCCAATTCCATAAAGAAATGCTCCTGTAAAGCCAGGACAGGCTTAACTTTAGTAGGGGAGCTTGCAACCCTTAAAGTGTTTTGTTTATGAAGCAGTTTTAAACAGTATTTATATATTCAGGCCTCACTAAAGGATGGGAGCTGTAATATGTATTCTCTTGTTACCTTGCGAACGAAGCTCCTGTAATTCAGCAGTGTGCTGAAGGCAGAAGACAAGTGTGTGTGATCAGGATGTTCAGATGGTGTGTGTAGCACTAAAACCTGGAGCAAAGTCACATACTCTTCCACTCGTGAGGATGGCCTCAGAAACAGCTCTTGCAGACTGAACACAGACATGAACACTTGTTTAGGCTTTGGATGAAGGCTCTTTGTTACCAGAATGAGAAAATTAAACCCATTTACAACTTTACCGTAACATCCTAGTAGCAAGGGTCCTGTTATATCTCTTTAGAAAGGCTCGGAACGCAGGAAGCATCTCTCTGCACTGCAAAGCAAGCAAAACTCTCATTGTTTGATAGACATCTAATTACAAAACACTACATAGTTAAATGCTAATGTTATGATCTGTAGCAAAAAATATATACAGTACTGTGCAAAAGTCTTAGGCACCTAAGAAAATGATGCTTAAAAGCTGTTTCCTGCTGGACAGTGGTGTTAAGTTAGTGTTAAAACTCTCACATTACAACAAACACAAACATTAATGCAGTAAATTGTGGTTTAATGTGAGGCAAAGTGTTGGCAGAACCATCTCCAGACCTCTTTCCTCATGGAAGCCCAGTTTTACCTGCAGCTCCATCATATCCCTGGTTTGGCTCTTTTTACTGCAGGAGATTAAATCAGGTGTTGATTATGGAATTTTATTCATTCATCCAATGATTGGAGGCCCTGCGCAGAAACCTGGATCCAAACCTGTGTTCTTCTAACAGCTCACAGAATATCCACTACTGTTTAGAGAAAAAGAAATATTGATACTTTTTACTGTTTGTTTGCATTTATTGTAATATTCAGCAGAAAGAAGCCACTGCTGATAGAAATGACTTCAAACTATTTGGACAGGGGCCTAAATTTTGCACAGTACTGTAAATAGTAAAAATACAGTGTCAAAATGTAAACAAAAAAACACAAATGCCATAAGTGGCCTTAGCAGAATTGTTTTTAAAAATGTAGAATGTAGAACATGAGATGTGTATTGCTGGTACATGCCACTTTGTTTTACTGCAAAACAGTTTGTGCTGAATCACACAAAAGGTTGTTACCATTGATTGTCTTCCATGTCAATCAATTGGCTCCACCCCCAAAGCTACCAGACTTACCAAATAATCAGACAGACAGGTTTACAAAACTAGCATTATAGAGACCTTGCTAACCTTGTCTATGGTTCTGATAGCATTGGGGTAGTTGTTGAAGAAATTGGTGTAGGCTTGTAGCTTTGTGCAGAACCTGACACACACATCACCCACACACTGCAGGGGACTCCATTCGTTCAACTTCTCTGTAAGGTCCTGCAGAAAAACACTGCAAAAATAATTCAGTGTAGCATGTAAAAGGCATTAAAACAGAATACACCACTTTTTCAATTGCCTGTTTGATGGCTGTGACCATTCACCATTAAAGGACACATATTCTGCAAAACCCACTTTAGTTGTAAAAGGTCTATGGGATACAAAACATGTTCATGGCATTCTTTGCACAGAATCACTCTCACATAAAGAGATTCACCAGCTTTATTCTCCACAGTTTCAGTCCATTTCAAAATGAGCCATTTAAGGGCTCTGTCTCTTTTATGCAAATAAGCTGTTGCTGGCCACGCCCCACACATCACATGCTAATGCTGCGCATCTAAATTCTGGATTTTACATTAGAATCCATGTCCTTAACACCAGTGAAAGTGTTTCATTCTTTCTTTCCCTCCATCCATCCATTCAATCTGTGACAGTGGTTCTAGCCTGTATGATGACCAGGCTGACGGAAGGAAGGAAGGGAGAAAGAGTGAGAGATACACTAGACTGAAAAAAGTATTGGGACACTTAACACACGTGAAAAGGCAGGAAAGGCGCTATACAGAGCTCCGCGTCTTATGCTATAGAGCTGAGCGATTCACGACTCATCCGGGTGAATCACCCGGATCCATTAAATGACTCACGAATCACGAATCCGAGG
>JBBPDC010000001.1:35081491-35098147 GCA_037974485.1 Hemigrammopetersius urotaenia
AGAGAATAAATGTAATAAGTGTGATTACATAATGAATAAATGCAAATCAAAGGAAATACATGCAAATTTCCCCAACAATGAATTTAATGTGTACAATTATAACTTTGGTAAACTCAATGCAGACAAAAATCTGCGCACCCCCTGTGATCTCTAGCGCCCCCCTAAGGGGGGCCCGGACCCCAGGTTGGGAACCACTGCTCTATACCGAGTTATTGCACATAATAAAGATAAGTAGTGGATAAGTCAGTGTATGGTGTATTTGGGTATGCATGCAAGTATGATTGTCTTGCCATACAAATCTGATTTTGCCTAGAATTGTGAAACACAAATCTAAAAATCCAATTAAAAAAAAAAAGGTAGCTAAAGAGCTAATAGAAGATTCACCACATTCCAATTAGCTCGACCTAAGCTTTTACAAAGGGCTGTGTAACTCTTTTGTAGACTGATACATTCAAATATCTTTCTATCTTATCCCTTCCATACTTCCCTTTGATCATGGCATTGTGTGAGATGCAGCATGTTGTGAAGCAATTTCCTGCGGGATCTATAAAGATTTCTGATTCTGATTCTATTCAAGGCATATTTTGATTCAACAGGCTTGGCAAAAACTCAAGTGTGTCTAATACATTTTATCCAGTTGTCATGAATTTGATTAAATTGTTAAATGAGTGATGACAGGGACAATGACTTTTTCACAAAACAAGTGTTTACTCAGGTTGTCTAATGAATTCTGTTGAAACAAGTGTTACAAAAATGCAGAAATGGAGAAAAACAGGATGGAGCAAAAGCTTTTTCACGGCTCTATATGCACATGCATCCAGTTCTACAAAAAGTCATCATCACTCTGTTCTTTGCAGGATTTCATCAACATGTCTTTCCTAGAGGCTGGTTCTAACACCAAGACTCTAGGGGTGCGCCCAAACACCACAGCTCAGGACCTGTCAATGCAGTGTGCTGAGAAATTTGAGGTTCTAGATCCAGACTCTTACTGTTTGAGCGTGTTAGTGGATGGCCACTACCAACATCTTACCCCTGAGGAGTTCCCACTGAATATCAAATCCATCCTGCACCACAGTGAGCCACGCAAGGAATACTACTTTGTGTACCGCCATGGACGCTGGCCAGCAAAGGAGCAGGACAGCCAGACACTGTCCACCCCTGAACACCCAGCTCAGACGGACAGTTTGATCTGAGACATTTACAAAAGGAAATAGGAGGGAAAAAGTAATAGTAGTTTATACAAACGACATTGAGCTGCTGGAAAAAAAACCAACATTAGGATGTCAGTGAGGACAAAAGACCGATGGAACGACTCTACTCTTTATTCTCTGTTTGTATTCGAAGGCTACAAATCAACCCTTATTTTGACTTCATGAAGAAAACCCTGCTTTGAAAAATACTTCCTCTATAGACAACCACTTCTGCTTGTCAGCTGCTTCATTACAAAACTTAATATTTGCATTTAACACTGGTTTGTCTAGTAAAGTTAAATATGTATACTGAAACCCCCAAATACATTGTGGTGCTGGTTTTTTAAAACGTTTTAAACTAAATGCAATACATTTTTCTAGATTATGCTATTTGTTAGATATAGTACAGACAGCAGTAGCTCATCATTGATCCTCTTAAGATGAAGACTAGGTCTACTATGTTGAAAATCCCTCTGCCTTTATCTATTCTATGTTATCTTAATCACAGATTACATTTAATTATGTTAGTGTGACTCAAATAGCACAAGTAACATGTTCCTTTATGACAAAAGAAGAAGTATCTATCAATGTGCACAGTTTAAATGCAACCAAAATGACTTTATTGTTTGGCTGTATGTAGTTATCCAAGTCTGCAAGTCTTCACCTTTTTAATTTTATATGTACTTCATGTGTGGTTTTATGGTTTAACTACTAAAGTAATAGTCAAATCCATTTACGCTTCCTTTTTTTTGCACTTCTAGAGAAAGACGTGATTGAAGTGACATGAATATGCAGGAAATCATAACCGAAAACATTTTTATCTCCACTATGTTTTACAGCCACTATGTTCAAATCACTTCTTGGAAGACAAGAAATAATATTAGACCAATGTTATCAGAGAATGTGGCTATTTTATTTTATTTTTTTTTACATCTACTGTAGAGCCACTGGCTGCACTCTGCTCCGAGTCAGCAGGGGTTGCACTGATGCATTAGTAATTTGGTAATGAGTGCTTTGCATAAAGGCATGACATAACTCACTATAATCATGTTTTAAAATCCTGAATATTCCTTCACTCTGCACACGGGTGCAAAATCCAAATTATCTTGCATCTTTGTGATGTAGGCCATTTTTAGTATGCACTATTATACCTGTTTGTGTTGGACTTGTGTGAAATATCATAAGTCGTGACCCAAGTGTGCATCTACTCAAGTATAGATGACACAAGTACAGGCAAGATATGAATATGAAAAGTGGAAGAGAGAGTGTAAAAATGCAACTAACTCACAGCCATGAATGAGATAACAATCACAATTCTGAGGGATCACAAGCAAGATAAGGGCTCAAGCAAAAATCCTCTGTGCAGCCATGGCCTCATTTGTCTCTTATTCCTTTTTCTTCCCTTTCTTGCCTTTGTTCTATCCTTCTTCTTCATCTGTGGCCTTGCCAGACCATGTCACTTCCTCACTCCATAATGAATGTTAGGATCCTCTTGTCGTATGCTTGTGCACTCCACCACTGCCCATTATTTTAAATGAGGACCAAATTAAGATCGTCTGTCTTAACGAGGCATCCCTGGGCCGTGTGCAAGCAAACACTATGACCTTAAGGGGATGGATGCTGCCTTTAACAAGAGAAACAATGAGTTTGTCATTGTCTTCTCTCTCTCTTCAGCTTCTTACACTGTCATTTAAGGCAGCAGCCATAGCTGGAGCAGCATTTGGTGGCATTAAGAGACATGGAGTTAAAAAAGTCCTGCTATGTTCCTTAAACTGATCACAATGTACAGAATCTGTAACATATGGTTGACTACTACAGACTTAGAGTCATCCTGTAGAACAAAATCCCATTTATAAAGATAACATGACCCACTGAGAAATTGTTCAATTTGCTAAAGATGCGACAGATTCTGGAGTATTCCTTTAAACAGCTTTTTGTTAATGAACATTGACTAATTTGTGTCTTTTCTCAAGCGTTTAACATTATGTAACTAACAAAAACATGTTCTTTCATATCTTAGTTTATTTTAAGCACTTGAGTCATTGTTGACACCTCACCAAGAAGTGGTGAACATGGCCATAGCTGTGCCGGTATGGTTGTGTTAACACAATTGGTGGTGGGCGATTTGCTGCACCTGACAGCAGCCTTAAAAGACCTATCAAATTTAACGAGAACGATATTGTACATGGCCTAGAACTTGTGCGTAGGCTGCCAGAAGACATTAAAGAAATGGAAATTGGAATCTAGATCCTTGTTACCTGCCTAAAACTACATCACACATGACCCTACAGGTTCTGGCCCTTCAGCGATCTCTGGAAGGTTAGAAGTCAACAGAGGTCAATAGGCATCAGTTCCACATAGCAACAAGAAAAAGAAGCGTCGTGTTTTGATCATCTGACGTCGTGGGCGCTCGTATCTTCCACTCATACTTTTTTTTTCAGACATCATTAAACTCTATGACGTCAAAACAGATTCCATCTATCCTCTGTTTTCTCTCTATTTTAAGACTCCAGCCGAACAGGACACCTTGAGGTGTGTGATACGTGGCCTTTCATCGTTTCTCCATCTCCCTACACGTTCTGACAGACGGAGGCTCTATATAAGCCCTTGTAACCATAAGGCATATTCATTCTAGCACTTGCGGCAAAAGAGTGCTACAGATCAACTTGCAATCACACCTCAGGTTGAACTGAAATCGTTTGCACCAGTGCAACAACCAGCAGTCGCACAGGTGATCACTGAACTCAGATCCAGACAACAGCGGGACAAAACAGCAACTGGAGGGTCATCTGTACCGCCAACAAGTTGCATGGAAAAACTTCTAATTTGGACTCAACAGACCAAAGCTTTGGGTTCTTCTTCAACACCAAACTCTGGAGGCAGTGTGCTGCAGCAAAGCAGCAAATATTACCAAAGATCCACAATCCTACAAAGGTGAGAGTATCATCTATTTACCAGTTGTATACAAAAGTCTGAACAGCCCTGGCCAAAGTACATGTTTTGTTGATTTTATATGAAGATAAGCAAACGTTCTCCATAGAGAACAAAATTGGCCAATGGGAATACAGCATTTTTGCAGAAATTGCACATGCTACATGTTTTGCTTTCTTCACTGATTGATTAAACACAAACAGTTATTTTGCATTTAAATATGCAGACAGGTGATCTCTATATGTACTTATTTTCACTTTGAAAATACAGCACATATAACTAGATTTGCAAGACCAGCGGTACCCAAACTTTGCATAAAATTGAGTACAACACATAAAATACAACATTGCTTTGGCGAGAAACATTTGAAACCTGAGTATCTCTACACTCTTGTGTCAAATATAGTAACAGACTGAACTAAAAATGTTATGAATCGATTTGCTTTTAATTGTGAATGTGACGATTTTTTAAATGTTTATATCTCTGGCCACTGTTTTAGCCTTGAGTGACTGTTGTGGCATTTCACTTTTTTCCTTATTCTACAGTCATTACTCTGCAGCAGGCATTGATGTCTGGCATGAAAAAAGTTTGGAGATATTACAGGAAAAGTGAAAATCTATTAAACGATTTGAGGTCCCTTGAATTAACACTTTAAACATAAACACAATCCAATCCAAGACAAATCTTAAGTGTGTCCTCCTCAAAATTACTTTTTTACATAGAATCTTGTTGTGGAGTACTAAACAAAACTCATTTTAATCCTCAGTCAAGAACAGATTATGACTAATTACATTCTATCACATGATAAATCAGTAATACACTTTATTATTTATGTAACTACAGTGATTTCTTGTACTTATGATATAAAAGTGCAGTTATATTATGATACACTTATTTTAATTGCAACTGAAATTTATGTTTTAAAGCCTGACATGACTGAATGAATCTCTGCCGTGACTGAATTAGTTGATTTTTATATTACATCTACCTGTTTCTGGCTCTGAAACAAGAACTATGGATTACCTTTTGTACGCATTTGCTGCAGATGGTGACTTTCAAGTTCCCTCCTCGTACTGCACTGTCGCTCATTGTCCTAATGAGTATAATCCTGGTGACTTCTCCCTTCCCACAACCCCACTATCAACCCCTGCCAAGGTAAGGTCACCTTGATGCCTTCAGAACACATTTCGGTAAAAACAGAAACAGACAAAAATAAAAGCATACACTCTTTTACCTCGGCTACAGAAACTCCCCTCCAGTCATTCAAGATGATTTCAAACAGGACCAATGGGAGGTCCTTTATCCTTCTATCTCACTTCGTGACTGGAGCATCCAGATGTTATCTGCCCCAGACTTTGGTGGAATCAAGCCCAGGACAAAGCAGCTGGGGGTGGATCAGTGGAGTCCACTGAGCCAGTCACAGGTGGAAGAGGACCTGGTGAAGGGATGGCCAATGGACTGGCAGGAGAGACTGGGGAACCAGGAAAAGAGAAATATTGTGGTGGCTGACGATGCAGCATTCAGGGAGAAGAGTAAGCTTCTTACAGCAATGGAGAGACAGAAATGGCTGAATTCCTACATGCAGAAATTGCTGGTGGTTAACTCAAAGTGAATTCATTGTGTGTTCAAGGATGTACATGTATTAATAAAGCTATATGTTAATTGTGTGTCAGTGCAGAAAGTAATTTCTGTAACAGACAATGAAATACCAATATAAAGCAACTATATATTTTACGATAAGACGTTTATAAAGTCTAAGTTATGTTTATCATTCATTTAAATGACTTTGTGACAAAGTAGTTATTCTCTTTGGCTTCATTTCCACACACTTTGTTAGAAAAAAATGCAGCCATTTCAACACAGCACAGATGTTAAGTCCTGTCCAAGTTTCTTTAGAGGTGTCCAAGTTGTAGCATCAGAATTACAAATATACAAACTGTACTCTAAAAGTATATCATTTCTAAAAATATTTCAGTGCAAGAAGCTAGGCACTTCCGATGTTTCATTTGTGTCCATTTCTATTGTTGTTCCCCCTCTGGTGGCATGGTATCTATTACACAAGCAAACAAACAAACAAATAAATAAAAGTCTAGTACTTAGTGGAGTAAATATCAAGAATGTGGCACATGTCTAGTGGGAGATAGTTTGGGTAATAGTGAGGATGTGGAATGGGTGTGGAAATTAAACATGCATTATGACAGCCTACATTACCTCTCAGCTAAAGCCTATGGCTGCTGTATGGTGGCTTCCCATAAAACTCCCTTCCCCTGGACAGCGGTCTATTGGGGTAATTTACACAATTGTGTCTGTGTGTGTGTGTGTGTGTGTGTCTGCTGGTTTGACTGAGGAAATATGAGAGCTGCCCATATTTGCTGGATACATTTCACATTCATAAATCATGTGGTCTCAAAACAAAAACCAGATGTTATTATGCATTTAATAGCAACTTTTAAAATGTCATAGCAGAAGAGTAACATAAATAATTATAAAAGTAAACATGGGATAATAATAATAGGAAGAATAAGAATAATAAAGGAATATTTTAAATGTTGTATTAAATGTAACATGTTTACAGATAGTCTTCAGATAGCCTTACATTCCTCTCTCTCTTGCACACTCGTACCAGTCATCCCATATTTACACTGTAACATCCCAGTGTACATTTAATACTGTGTTTGCAGTTACTGCATTGTGTTCAGCTAAACTCACTGTATTGTATTATTTCCTATTAGACTTGTAGGAAGGCATTCAGTACTTTGATTTTACTGTAGTTGTAGACAAAACCATTTTGAATATCCCTTGAATGAAGATGAGGCACCCTCTTTCAGAAGGGTAAATAAATAAGTCTGTAATTTGGTGTTTAACAGAAAAGCACATAAACCCCATCACTTTAGATGCCATTTTGACAATTTTCTGGTCCTTTCGAATGCATACTACATGGGTGGATGATGTTCAGAAATTTCATTTTATATCTTTAAAAATGACCTGCAACCATTGTGGCTTCCACAGACCTTGTGTAAAAAAGTGAAGGTCACACATAGATGTCATGTTATCATTGCGATGTGTCCTATAAAGAACTGTTTGTTCTACAAAGACAGGATTGATGACGCAAAAAATGTTTACCATGTTTAAATACCCAGAACCCCACAAATCCCTCTGGAATGTTTGCTGACATGCATCTTCATGACTGACTGTTTAGTTATAGCTGTTTCACTTAACAGTCTTTGATCTGTTTGTTTCTTTCACCTTCTCACCTGCCACTGTGTCCCAAATCAGTGCTGCAGGATTCATCTTACACATAAAGGACAGATTCCCCCACATATCTCTACATTTCACATCAGTTTAGCTGTTTTTTTTGCCACTGAGCATTATTGGCAGGATTCTAAATGTACAGCAGATACTTATAAAAGGAATCTTAGTTCAAGCTAGTCTCGTCCAGCTAGGATGAATATTCCTTAGCCTGACCTGAACTGCGATAGCCAGTGAACGTTTTTTTCTTTCCCCCAAAGGCAAATTCATTTCCAGTCTGAAGTATTTAGCTCATGCCAGCTTTGGTCACGTGTCAATGACATCACGAGGTGGTGATGGCTCTTCTGGCAGGCTTGTAGTCGCATTAGGCAGAGTTTGGTTATGTGGAACTGAGTTCTGCTGTATCTCCATAGCAATGCCTGTAGGATCTTGTGGTGGGAACTCTTTAACCTGTCTGCGGTACTCGAGAAACGTGCAGACTTTGGTGGCTATAGCCACTATGTTCTTGCCAATAAAGATGGTCGAGACTCGACTGTCTTGGAACAGCACCATGTTGACCCCACGAATAAGAATGGTGACAATGTTAATAGTGACGAGGCTGAGCACAGGGTACAGCATCATCTTTTGTGGGGACACATGCTCACCCTGCACACTGATCTCACTTAGAGACACACACGGTAGAATCAGCAGCAGGATGTAACAATAGAAAAACATAAGCCCTTCAGCCCAGATGGGCAGCCCAGTTCGCTGTGGCTCCCACAAGTTGGCCTGAATGTCCAGTACATCCAGGAGGTCCAGTGCCACCCAGAATAATCGACCTCGCATGTCTTCCTTCTTCCGAAAGGTTCTCACATACTCCATGCTGTCCAGGGCAACCAGAACAAGATACAATCCTGGAACACAAACTGAAAGCAACAGAGTCAAGGTTTTCCGAGCAACAGTCTCCAGACTATTTCGGTCAGCCTTATAGTTCTGGAACACGAAATACAGCTTGATTTCCAGAACGAAGATGTAAAGGAACCAGAGGATCATGGCATAGCCACGCTTTGCAGTCCTAACCTCAGCCCCTACCCACACAGCAACATAGCGCAAAACTATAAGGAAACAGATATCCCCCACTAGGACAATGATGCAAACCCCAATTTTACGCGGGCCCTGGTTTTGCTCCACCAAGTAGGTATCCATGAAAGCCATGCTGGTCATGATAACGATGGTGGTAAGACACACATGCCGCTTGTCAGGGGGCGGCAGAACCATGATGAGCGTCCCTCTGCTCTCTCCTCAGAATCCGTCAAGTCACGAAGATGACAATAACCCTTTATTCCTGATGAAGCCTAGAAGCAACTGAAGGATTATTTCATGTTCAGAAAAATATCAATGCTGGTGGGAGTGTGCATGTACACTGGTGGTTATGAAGAATGCAAATGCCTTGTTGATGCAATAAAAGCTTTTGCACACTTTCAGCGGAGTTCCATGGAGTCCGGTGTGTGCTGCCACAGTGTTTTTATGGCTTCATGCAGCCCTGAGCCTCCATGGCTGAGCCTTTCACATCAGTCAGCTCCTCTGAATATCTGCACACATGAATCTTCAACTGCGCTATCTGCCTGACCCACGTCTGGTAGACATAGACCCACTCGTCTGTGTCAGCTGACCCAGGTAAACAGCATGGCTGAGCCGGTGGGCCCCAGGGCTATTCTGGGACAGTTCGAATTGATGGTCAGCAGAGTACAATTTTTACTGTAGACTGAGCTTGTTCCAGTTCATCTGCTACTGATCCAAGCTGACAGCCTTCAAGGGGTCCTGTATGTTCTTCTGCTATGACCAGGTGCCACGGGTTCTCTTTTGGATTTGCTGGGTCAGAAGGCCTGTGAAAGAGAGAGGGTGAAATTAGTCAGATGCACTGACCCCTGAGAATATGTATGGCCTGATGCCGTCAGGTGCACTTTCACCACTGAACAATAGGGGTCACTAGTGTAATGTGGTTTAATCAAGCACAGTGGAATACAGAACACATTTTCCTTCAAATTGTCTTTAACCTGTAAAGTTTGATGAATCTTTTGATATTATTCAAGTATTTTCTGAGAAGCAAACAATATGACTGTTAGCAGCTACCGTTTTGTGTTATAGAACATCAAAGCTGTGTATAGTGAACTAGAAACAGTTCTGATATACAGCACTTTGGAATATGCTGGAAGATTCTGTTTACTTATATGTCTGACCTAATGATTGATTTTTATGTCAGGGAATCATTGCTGGAAGACAGATGAATCTCCTGCATTCTAAATGGGCACACATTTAGCAGTTCTTTCCTCCTCTCTCTGTGTCTCTGTCTCTCAATAATATAAGCCAAATAATATATAGACACACACACACAGTCATACACTTCCCCCACTCAACTATACTCTGTAGAGAGGGCTGTCAAGGATAGACATTAAATCAAGAGTTTAATTAAAATGGCAAAACCCACAGGGACCAGTGTGTATCTGCACTGGAGTGGTACAAAGGGAGCTCATCATGTCCATCAATGCACACAAAGCACATATCCCCCACTATATAAATGTAATGACAGAACTCAGTCTTTGTGTTTCATAAATATTCTTTCCAGCTTAATCAGAATATTAATAGAAGCAGTGCAACACACCTTGTGTCAACAAACTTGTAGATCCAGACTATTGGTTATACTGTGTTTTTGGCTGTAAAAGAGCATTGCAAAAATCCTGTCTTTTAGAGTATGTCTGTTATCACTTAAAAACATTGATTGTTCCTGTACAAGCAGCTTTTTAAAATACATTGAGTCTAGGATATTGTTAAATGTGACTTAACCATCAGATTGCAGTTCACACTGCTTTACAGACACTTGATAATGTTCAACAGCAATAAAATAAACTCAAGTTCAGTTTTCCTTTAATATTAGTGTGACTGAGTCAGCAATCCGTCACGTGGGCTGAGGGGAAAGACACAGCAGCCGGCAACATATTGTTTCTTGAGAGGATTCATTTATTAGATTCTTTCACAGATCACAGTCCAGGCTCACAATACACAAACTCAAAGCTCAAGAAGGCGGACCTTCACTCCGAATCACTCCTACTGTTCCCACAAAACCCAGGACTCTCCGGAGGACCTTCACTCTGAAGAGACCCGTACTGTTCACACAAAGCACTCCAGGAGCCTCTCATTCCACTCTCGTTACGTGAGACCTGAATGGATAGTTCACTACTCGTGAGGCTGCGGCACGTTTCGTCACGCCTGTACAGAGTACAGAAGGAAAGGGAGATGGGATGGGTTGTATACACACCAGTCCACTTTAGAGCCACACGTTTAGCTGTTGCTTCCCGGCTTGTCCTGGTTCCCCTCCTTGTTTTCTGTCTGCTTGTAAATGACAGGTTAGCTTTTTCTTGCAGAGCTGAGCACACAGCACACACCAGAGCAATACTGATCCTCTTTCACTGTTCTCAGCAAACAGCAGATCAATACAGTTTCAATCAGGGTTCACGATAACCACCAGAGTAATACAGTTTCACAAGTTCTTGGATAACTTTACCACCAGCTCCTTGCTCATGCAACTGGGTAACCAAGCACTGAATCGCTGGCTCAGCCAGGCTTTAAACACACACACAGCCAATCACACGTCGAGGACAATCACTGACTACTCAGACAGTTACTAAAGACAGGTGGACATGTCATTAGGTACCTAGCAACTACAGCTCCTCTACACCTTGGTTACATCAGCACCTAACGACCACACACTCTCCAAACACACACTCACACAAACTCAGACTTTTTAACTGATGAGACTGAGGCTCACCAGACGTCACACAATCACTCTTTTTCTTCTTATATTAAAGTGAAAGTGAAAGTGAAAAGTGAAAGTGAGAAAGTGAAAAGTGAACACTAATATTAATAATATTAATAGTATTAATATTATTAGTGTGGTTGCAGTATTGTTGTTTTTTTGTTTATTATTAGTCATTTTAAAGATGAATTTGGGCAGTAGTTCGGAATAGTTCCGAAGTCAAAATGTCTGTTACAATCGCTTCTATACAACTGATCGGTTAATTGGGCCGAGTACTGATCATTTAAAAAATGTTCAAGAGACCTCTGTAACATATGGGGAGAGAGACAAAATGGTTAAGTGACCTTTAAAAGTCCCAGAGCTGGCTGGACTGAGGAGAAACACACTGTTAGGAGAGCTGAACGCATGCTGGTTGGAGGAAAGGTGCTAGACAGTTCCATTAACCAATTTGAGACCATAACTCTTCTGGGGCTAGATTGTATCAGTAAAATATCGTAGGGTGAAAGGTTAACTTAAACAGCAAGTTTTGTGCTGAACAAAGATTTTTCTCTCATTTTTGTCTCTGAGCTCGTAGCCCCCCGCACCTCCCTCCTTGTGTCCTCCGTTTTCCTCTGTGTGAAAAATTTATATTTTTAACCTTTAATCCAACACCCCTGTCACGGCTGCGGGGGAAACCCCACTGCCGTGCTTTTTCCCCATTTCAGACCACAGGCAGACAGGCAGGCATCCATTGCAGTGCTTGGCTCTTTATTTCAAAACTGTGCATAAGCAGAAACAGGGTAGTAAGGGTGATGGACTGACACAGACTGGTGAATAAACAGAACCTAAATACCCACAGAAATCAGGGAAACAAACGCAACACAGGTGGGACCAGAAAACAGGCAGGGAAAACAGAACGGGATATCAAAATAAAAGACACCGAAAACCAATACAAAAGCAGTGGCCTCTAGCGGCCACTGACCCAACCGTTACAGTACCCCCAGCTCAACGGCCGCAACACCGGGGCGGCAAGGCACACAGACCCCAAAAAAAAACACAACCCACCCCCCAAACAACCCCCAACCACAACCACAACCAAAAGGGCGGAAGGGCGTAGGGCGGAAGGGCAGTGGCGGGGAACCCGCTCCCCATCCGCGTCGTTCCCCCACTGTCCGTGTGGCCGGGCTGTCTCCTCCTCAGCCCGGCCGACGCGGGTCCCTCTCCCAGGAACACATCAGAGGTCGCGGCGGCGATCCCGCCACCCGGAAGTCCTTTGGCCGGCAGGGTGCCCGCTGTCCCATAGTCCGGGCTCGGCAGCCCGAGCCCTACTGAGCACCCCGCCGGGCGTCTCCCCGCGGGACCGCTGTGACATACAGGCAGGCCCCATCCCTGGGCCAGCGCGCACCGCGCCCCGTGGTGGCTGGACGTCTGGCCCGTCCCTGGGCCAGAGCTGGGCGCGCACCGCGCCCCGTGGTGGCAGGAAGGCTGCCGGCTCCTTCCTGAGCTTCCCCCAGGCTCTCCTCCGGCTCGGTTGTGCCCGTCAGCCCCAGGTCCTTGCTGCTAGTGGCTAGGTCTCCCCCCTCTGTAGACCCACTAGCTGCTGCTGCACTGTACAGAACAGGGTAGTAAGGGTGATGGACTGACACATACTGGTGAATAAACAGAACCTAAATACCCACAGAAATCAGGGAAACAAACGCAACACAGGTGGGACCAGAAAACAGGCAGGGAAAACAGAATGGGATATCAAAATAAAAGACACCGAAAACCAACACAAAAGCAGTGGCCTCAACCGTTAAATTTTATTTATAAAGTGCTTTTTACAAACCCCTAGCGAGTAAGCCAAGGGTGATAAAGGCGAGGAAAAAAACCTTAATCTGTAGATTGAAACCATGGGAGGAACCCATCCTCCTCTTGGTGACTTGGAGAGAGAGAGAAACAGAGTGTCTCTACGGAGATAAATAACAAACGAATGCGTTTGTGAACCACCTAATCACTGTTTGGCGGATTGGCCATCTATGGCTAACGGAGCTGGTAAACCTAAGTGTCAGTATTTTTTGTTGGAAAAGTAGCTTGAGAATCTCTTTTCCCACAACAAAAGGAAAAGAGGACACCGGGCCCCTCTGACTGCAGACCTGTGATGAGGTGGTGACCTGGAGCCCCAATGGAGAGACAAATGTACAGCAGTTCCTTTTGGAGAAAACAGAGGACAGAGTTAGTTTTGCTTATATGTACAGGGTATAATCTATAACTGTAAAGAGTGCAATTACAGAAAGCCTGACTATGCATGTAGGTGTACAGACTCTCGAACGGTATTCGGAAGAGCATTCCAGAACAGGGCCCCTTTATATGAAAATGCTCTGCCCCCAGCTGTAGCTTCCATAGTTCTGGGGATGAGTACATATCCGGCACCTTGAGGTCTGAGCGAGCATGGAAATTCATAGTAAGAGATAAATTCACAGAGGTATATGGGTGCAAGGCCATTCAAGATTTTATAGGTAATTTGTAGAATTTTATAGTCAATGCGAAATTTGATCTGAAGCAAATGATATCTTGATAATATTGGGCTAATGTGCTAGAATTTCCTGGTTCTAGTGAGGACTCTTAACTGCCGCATTCTGGACTAATTAAAGTTATTAAACTAAATAATTAAAGTTAAAAATTAAAATAATTGGACTATTTTTTCTGCATCATGTAGGGATTGCAGGATAGTGTAGGATATGTAGGATAGTGCATTTCTAAACCTAGCAATATTTCATAGATGACAAAAGATGACATAGATGGGGTCAGAAAACCAGTCAGTATCTGGTGTGGCCACCATTTGCCTCACAGTTCCACACACCTCCGTCGTATAGAGTTGATCAGGTTGTTGATTGTGGGCTGTGGAGTGTTGGTCCACTCCTCTTCAATAGCTGTGAGAAGTTGCTGAATATGTGCAGGAACTGGAAAACGCTGTTCTATACGCCCATCCAGAGCATCCCAAACACATTTAATGGGTGATGGGTCCGGGGAGTATGCTGGCCTGGGATGTTTTCAGCTTCCAGTAATTGTGTACAGATCCTTGCAATATGGGGCTGTGCATCATCATGCTGCAACAGGAGGTGATGGTCGTGGATGAATGGTACAACAATGGGCCTCGGGATCTCGTCACGGTATCTCTGTGCATTCAAACTGCCATTAATATAATGCCCCTGTGTTTGTTGTTCCATAACACATGCCTCTCTATACCATAACCCCACCGCCACCATGGGCCACTCCATCCACAACGCTGACGTCAGCAAACCGCAAAGAATGCCTCTCCAACGAGCCAGATGCCATCGAATGTGAGCATTTGCCCACTCAAGTCGGATCACGACGACGAACTGCAGTCAGGTCCAGACCCCGATGAAAACGAGGAGCAGATGAGCTTCCCTGAGACGGTTTCTGACAGTTTGTGCAGAAATTCTTTGGTTCTGCAAACTGATTGTTGCTGCAGCGTCCAGGTGGCTGGTCTCAGACGATCATGAAGGTGAACATGCTGGATGTGGAGGTCCTGGGTTGGTGTGGTTACACGTGGTCTGCAGTTGGATGTACTGCCAAATTCTCTGAAACGCCGTTGGAGACGGTTTATGGTGGAGAAATGAACATTCATTTCACAGGCAATAGCTCTGGTAGACATTCCGGCAGTCAGCAGCCAATCACACACTCCGTCAAAAGTTCAACATCTGTGTTAACTGTGCTGTGATCAAACTGCACATTTCAGAGTGGCCTTTTATTGTGGACAGTCTAAGGCACACCTGTGTAATATTCATGCTCTAATCAGCACCTTGATATGCCACTCCTGTGAGGGGGGATGGATTATCTCAGCAAAGTGCTCACTAACACAGATTTAGACAGATTTGTGAACAATATTTGAAAGAAATGGGTATTTTGTGTATGTATCAGATCTTTGAGTTCAGCTCATGAAAAATGGGAGCAAAAACAAAAGTGTCGCATTTATATTTTTGTTCAGTATAGTAACAGCACTTTAGTAACAATAAAAGACACCAAGATCTTTTACATTGGAGAAGCTGAGGACCCAACAAGATCAAGACCAGTTTGTTTCTAGCAGCTTTTGTATCAAGAAGAGAAAGTAGTAAAAGCAAGAGTAAAAGCAAGAGAAAGTTATGTGATATCCAATCTTTTATATCTTTAATGAAGTCCTTATTTGATGTTTACAAAGCTGTGAGTCATCTGTATAGCAGTGGAAGCTAATCCCATGTTTCCGGATAATGGTAGCATGTACAAAGTAAATAAAAGAGGTACTAAGAACCTTACAGGATACCACTGTGCACTGAAAATTCCCCATTAACACTTAGAAACTGATAGCTGTTGGTCAGGTATGATCTAAACCAGGATAAGGCCTGTGACTGTGGTCAGTGGTGTCAGCGGTGTTGAATGCCACAATATTTGCAAGACCCCAAAGAAACAAATCCTTTGTTAGTGGATGGTAAAAGATAATTTGCTATTTTTACTGATTTTGTGCTGTGATGAAGCTGAAACCCAGATTTTTTTTTACAGAGGCTTACTAACTGCTAGTTTTTGGTAGATAACCAATACTAGAGAGACTCTGAGCAGCTCCTTCAGTGGCAGCTGCTGAACCCACAATGTGGGACGAAGAGATTCCGCAGGTCTTTCCTTCCAACTGCTATCAGAATCTACAACAAAGACCTTACAGATGACCATACACACACAAACACACACATACATCCATTACACCATGGTATGTATGTATGTGTGTGTATCGACAGTATGTGTGTGTGTGTGTGTGTGTGTGTGTGTGTGTGTGTGTGTGTGTGTGTGTGTATCTTCTCACATTTACTTGTATACTCTGTATATATATACATATCATTATGTACATGCATACAACTTGCCTACATTTAGAATGTCTACATTTAGTTTGCATATAGTTTATATAAACATATATGTGTATATTTTACAATACAGATGTCCATATTTATATTTCTAGATTGTATAGTGTACATTTTATACTGCACTGTTTATATAGTATTTAATTCTATTCTATTTTCTTTCATTCTATTCTATTTTTTATTCTATTCTGTTTTCTTCATTTTTGCTTCTCTTAACTTTGTTCTGTCATCCACTTTCTGCAGTGACGACACAAATTTCTCCTCAGTCGACAGAGAAGTAAGGCCCTTTTTCAAAATGAAATAATGGCCCTGGCAGCCTGTAGATAATAATTAGGGAGCAAGAGATGTTTTTTGTACCTAGATTAGTTCTCTTAAGGAATAAAGTTTCAAAAAATGTGAACGCAAACTGAATAATACTTACTTCCATAGATGGTTCCTGTGCCTCGCCCTCGATTACGTAGTTGTAGCCTGACTGTGTGACCTCATTTAGAGGAACAAACTCATCAGGCCTAATCCAGATACCTTTAAGGCATAAGACAAGTTAAGAGAAGCAAAATGTGTGTGTGTGTGTGTGTGTGTGTGTGTGTGTGTGTGTGTGTGTGTGTGTGTGTGTGTGTGTGTGTGT
>JBBPDC010000001.1:35220797-35261378 GCA_037974485.1 Hemigrammopetersius urotaenia
CACAGAGACCGCCACCGCGGGTCTTACCTCCCGCCACAACAACTCTGTCAGCACGGTAGCATGTTAGCTGGTCGAGCAGGATGGCGCGGTCCGGGACACTGTCGCTGAGCCATGTTTCCATGAATACAAAAATACAACAGTCACAACATTCCTCTGAGATGAATGTAGTAATTGGATGTAGTCCAGTTTGTTATCCAGTGAGCGTACGTTGGCCAGCACAATGGACAGGTTAGCAGGTTTGGGTGGGCTGGCCTGCATTTCTATTTCTCTCTTTTCAGAAACTTCAGAGGATTTCTGTTCTGACTTTTGGCACTAACCCCTTCCTTGCATTGGTTTGGTTATTTCATTTGTGTTTGTGTTTCAGTTTAAGCTTCACTGTTGAGCTGATTTAAAGTCTATCACAGCTTTTATACTATTTAGTTATAGCAAGCCTGTGCTTTAGTTTTGTTTATCTAGTTGAGCTTTGTATTTATTTTTGGATTGGTTTAATTTTGTATGATCAGACTTGGATGTAACATTATGTCCTTTTCTGCATTTGCATGTTACCTACACCAGTCCAAGGTACAGATGTGACACATGAATACAGCAGAGAACTACTGTTGCATACTTCATTGTCTTTCAATGAATCAAACAAAAATAATCCTAGATTTACATTTAAGTACTGTTTCTACACGAAGTTGGAATCAGGGAGGTACAGCACCTCAGATACTAGCCCTCACTGAGACCTGGATCATGGCTGACTGAGGTCCTGCGAAGTAACCAAAGGGAACTGAGAGCAGCCGAAAGAAAATAGAGAAAAACGCTTAAGGATAGTTGAAAAAGTGGCAAAGAGCTTAGCATAAGTTAAATCAGTGGCAAATTTTGATAAAAGAGAGTGATATGAGATAAGGTTACTGTCCTAATTTTGTCCTAGGGCCAGAGTTTTTCTCGGCAGATACTGTGAAGGCTTGTTCAGTGTTGGAACATACTTTTCCCTCCTCACTAGGCTATTCCTGATTCACTAATATCAGAGAAATTTTTACATAAACTGCCACTCTCAGAACATCTCTGCAGGCGAGTGCAGAATTTAGCTGTCTAGCCATAAACGTCCAACAATTTTCCATGAACGGTATCAAGTGACCGGTATTGCTGGGAAAGTTTGGAGGAGAGGAGTTCAGGCACAATGGTATTAAAAGCTGAACTAAAGTCCACAAACAGGATCCTGGCATAAGTTCCTGAATGGTCGAAATGTTGCAGGATGTAATGCAGTCCCATGTTCTCTCCATCATCCACCGACCTGTTTGCCCAGTAGGCAAACTGCAGGGGGTCCAGCTGGTGTCCTGTAATGTCCTTCAGATGGTCTAAAACCAGGCATTCAAAGGATTAAATGACTTAATGATCATTCAGTCCTATGATGGTGGGTTTCTTGGGGAACTTTAAGGGATCTGTGATGGAGGTCATTGTTTCTGGGGTGAGGTAGGTATGAATCTGCCCGTCTCAAACCTGTAGAAGAATGTATTCAGCTCATCTGCCATGTCTTGGTTTGCTTCAGAGGGGCTGGGGGGCGTCTGTAGCTGGTGATGTCTGGCAGGCCTCTCCACACTGATGCAGGGTCATTGGCTGAGAACCATTCTTTCAGCTTCTCAGAGTAGGTCCTTTTTGCCCCTTTGACCTAGTCATCGTGTTCCTGGTTTGCTTGTACAGGCCCTGATGGGGAAATTAATCATAATGCTCTCCCATTAAATTCAATTAGAAATCATGAAGTCGCAGCATTTTAGGGGTCATGAAAGTAGTTGAGCCGTTGTGTGGCTTTGTCAAATATAGTATTACATGTGTCACTGTCTGCTATGGCAAGCTAAGGTTAGCTGAAGGGAATGGTCTGAGGTCAGGGGTCAAACAATATGAACCACAGAGCAGTGAGAAGATCCTATGTCAGAAAAGGCACAGTGTTCAAGGACCTTCCACATAAAAGTGATCTGTGTGCAAATATAAGGGGAGCTAATTCAGTAGTAGCCACACAGATATAACCATAGTAGGAAAGAGTAGCGATATCAGGCTGAGTTAATATTTAAGGAGGAGGAGACTTTAAAGCAGAAGGGGGAGTGTTGAATGTTTAAACAAGTCCTGTATTGGCCAGAAGGAAAAGTAGGAGTGGTCTATAAAAATTGTAACATCAGAGATCTTGTTTCAAAGCAAGCTAGCTACTTGTTTCTCATTGACCATGACGCTGTAATTAATAAAACAGTGGAAGCCTCAACTGTCTGACTGCCTTTGCATGAAAATGATCTACTACATGCCCTGTCACCACTTCTGTAGGCAGCCTCCTTGGCCTTACGAAGATGTTGCACCTTGGGAGTGAACCATGTTTTGTTGTTGTTGTATGTTCAATTGGTCTTAGTTCGCACACACATCTTCACAAATGATTGTCAGCTTCATCCAGATCATCAGATGCAGCGTCAAAAACAGTCCAAACAGTCCTGCAGTTCCTGCTTTGCTGCATTGGTCCACTTCTTCAAAGTTTTGACTACAGGCTTGTCAACTGGAATAAGATGGAACAGGCAGTGGTCAGAATGTCCCAAAGCTGCCCGGGGAACAGAGCGATAGGCATCTTTTAAAGTGGTGTAATAGTGGTCTGTCTGTATTAAGGAAGTTCGTGGTTTAGATTAGTTAAAATCCCCAATGACAGTAAGAAAGGAATCGGGAAATTTTCTTTTCAGAATGGTCAGCATAGTGTGTTGTTCACATCGGCCTGAGGAGGGATGTAAACTCTTACCAGGATGAAGAAAGAAAACTCCCGCAGTGAATAAAACGGCTTGCAGTTGATGAAAAAAGTTTCCAGGTATGGGCTGCAGAATTTCTGTAACACTGTGACATCAGTACACCAACCTTCATTAATGTAGAAACAGATTCCCCCGAGAGCTCCGTTACACAGTCCGCTCAGTGAAGTTTCTGGGGTTTGTTCACTGAGCTAAGTTTCAGTGAAGCAAAGGGCAGAAGAACGTGCAAAGTCTTTGTTAGTTCAGTTAAGTGTCACGAGGGCTGGGTCTAACAGGCCCTCTTGAGCTGCCTCGGGGCAAGAAACAGGCAGGCAGGCAGAAGTCCATGCTGAGGTTTTATTTAAAGAAAACAAAAGAACATAAATAGGCTCGATGGCCATCAGGATGCAGAATATAATCAGGCAAGACACAGGCAGGGAGATTGAGGTGATGGACACATGAGGAAGAACTGACACACACAGACTTTAAATACAGGGCATAACAAGGGGAAAACACAGGGCAGCTGGGGAGCATGTAAACAGGGGACATGTGACGGGAGAAACATAACAGCAAAGAATGTCAAAATAAGAGTATTCTAAACACAGGACAGAAACAAACAGAACAGGGGATAAAAACTGAAAAACAGTGGCCACTAGCGGCCACCAGCCGTGACATTAAGAAGCAACAGCTTGTCCACTTAGAGTCTCTCCACAGCACATACCCAAACCAATCTCAAAAAGGTCAAATTTGAGCTTTCGCACCAATAAACTAATTCCTGATCCTCATAACTCCCAATGCAAACATTTTCAGTTCTTTATTGTCACTTCCTTATTGTCAGTGCCACTGTCTCCAAACAATACAACATAGCTCAACCTGCCTGTCACAGATCACTCCTATAATAATAATAATAATTTGTATTTATATAGCCCCTTTCCAGAGCTCAAGGACACTTTACAATGCATATAGTAAAGAAAAGATGAAAAAAACAGACAAATAAATATACAAAAGTCAGATACAACAAACTGGAAAGAACAAGACATAATGACGACGGGTAAATAATACAAGCAGTCAGGTTACCAAATCGGAGGCGTAGCATTCAGAAAACAGGTGAGTTTTGAGTAATGATTTAAATTCCACGATATGAGCATTAACAGTGGTCTATTCAAATAATTATGTATGGTCTTAGTATGTATTAACAGTGTTTTGTAAAAAATTCTGCGTCACAGATGCACTGTAAGACCTCATCCACTCAGACATTCGAATGTTGGATAAATGAACGCATCTGCGTCTGATAGACTTCAATGAGGTGTTACACTGCTGTTTGTCTGTTTAACGCCAGCCTCCAGCCCAATGTGTAGTTTCATGTATTTACCTGTGGGTACAGTAATTATTTGGTCCAGTGCTTTACCTGTGGGTTGTCTTTGTAAATAGTTCTGCAATAAAAATCATGGATCCCTATCCCTATAACTTTTGTGCATTTGTGTAAATAAATAGAAAACTGATACATCAATAACAGACACATCATCCCTGACATATACAACATTGTATTAAGGATTAATGGATAATCATAATATGTACATTTAAGTACATTCTCTTATCTAGGCTAGTAATAATGCTAGACTGTGCATTTAGTGATCAAGTAAAATCTTGGCACCATAAATGTTCCAAAAAATTGATATTCTCATTAATATTATTTTATAGAGAACACACCACAAAGAGGTCCTGACAAAAACTGATCATTTTTTCTTAAAAACAAATTAAGACTATTTTATGAATACCATTAAACATATAAAAGGCTTTTTGCAATATCTTGCACGCAGTAAAGAAATAATTGAAGTGTAAATGCAAGTTTACAATCAGGTAGCTCTGGGTAATTCATTAGTTTGTTACACAAGCTGAACTACAGATATAAAGTAATAATCACTGAGTAGAATCACACTGTCAGAAAAGTATTGCAGCATGCCACTGTACATCACATTTCCAATGAATAATTGATTTATGGCACTCCAATTCTGCCCCACTGCTAACATCCACTCTTTCACGTGGTCTAACAATCAATACCCAGCACCAACGAGTAAGTGACCCAGAAAACCAACTGGCATCACCATATCAATACATATATTAATTTTACAGTATTATTAGCAAAATACAGTGTTCTTTTTATATTCAAAAGGACTTTTGTTGTGCATTTTCTATACATTTGTCCCTAGAGAATCTCAATCCGCTGATTTATGTGCTGTAATGACCTTTACATATTTATTGAGAAAGTGTGTCAGCCTCACAGTCAGGGCATTTGCTTCATAGCACATTCAGCAAATCCATTAAAGGGGACTGGCAGGGAACAGGGATGGGAAAATGTTCAAATCTGTGTAGTCTAGCTTACCATGGTCCATTTGTCGAGGCAGGCAGTCTTTGATAGTGTCGCTATTGGGCCAAAAATGCAGAACAGATCGTCAAAAATAGGCCGAGGGGTAACTGTCAATGGGTCAGGACAGCAATCATCCAAAACAGTTTTAAACAGGCAGGATCGTAGTTCCTGTTCTTCCACTGCTTCATGTCCTGTGTTTTCAGCACAGTGGAGAGATGCAGGGGAGGATCTACCACCACGCTGTCCTTCCAGCCTCTCTTCTCCAACATTACAGGGATCTGTTACTAGCCAGCATGGATCTAGAACCAGTCCCAGCCACATTAACTCAACTGTCAACCTCAAGAGCTCAATCACAAGCCTACAGAGCTCATCGCCCAGTTTACAAGACTCAGTTTCAAATCTCAAGAGCTTTCCTTCTTCCTCTGCACTCCAAAACTCCAACCAGACCTTGCATAGCTCCACCACCAGCTTCTGCAGTTCCAGCACCAGTTTCAGAAGCTCCAGCTCCAGTGTGCAGAATGGCAGCTCAAGTGAGGAAGACAGCTGGGACACCAACAGTTGGAGCTCAGGAGCCACCTGCCTGTTGCGAAGCTCCATTAAGCAGCACAGTGAAGAGGTATTTAGGGTCCGTGCCAGTTCGAGTAGTAGACCTGAACCAGCAAGTGATTCTGAGACTGGCTATCAAAACTCGGACAGCTGCCAGGGTAGCAAAAGGCAACCAGAAAACCAGAAAACAGCAGAGAAAGTGTCTGTGGGACACAAGGATTCTGTGCACAGTCAGATCTCAAGTCACAGTTCCACTGTTGCTTCAGCTGCGTCAGTAGATCTAGAGGAGAAGATTGAGGCCAAGCTCAAATTTTCAAAGTTTTTGGATGAAGTAACCTGCAGAGTACTGGATCCTGAGAGCCTACAGGCCTTTGGTGCAGTGCGCCAGAAGGATGCACCTGTACCCAGCCCACAAACATCTCTGCTCAACTCTTTTCACTCGTCTCCTGTGTCTTGTCAACCTTCAGTTTATGCAGATCACTGGTTTGGTTCAAATGTGGAATCACTGCATGCCAGGAAGAATAACGTTTCTACATATGTGTACCAGTGGAACAAATGCATGCCAACTTGCAAGATTTTGGATATCAATGAGAGCTCAGGGAGGGAACATGAAGAAATATCTTTCATGGAATCACCAAGAAAACTGTACTTAGAGACTGACATAGACAGTGTGGGCAAAGAAGATGAACTCAACTCTGCAGAGACAGGAGACGGAGGGAAAGAACATTCAAGAGAATGGGAGAGAGAGAAAAGAACCTTGTTGTTTAATTCCAGTCGACCCCAGATAATTTCTGATTCAAAGAAATGTCCAAGTGCAGTGTCACACTGGTCAGAAGGCTCTACCAAAACACCCTACCATTCTACATCTCTACCAAGACCAGTTAACAGCAATTTGGTGAGTGCTCTTTTAACTGAATGTTGACCTCGTACCATGTGAAAGCGAATGTTATTCAGGCAATGGTAAACAACATTGTGATTTTGTTCAAGATTTTGTTCATGTTAGTGATTATATATTAGGATACTGTATGAATGAATTGTGTTTTGTGCTTTAAGAAATCAGTTCAGTGTGTGAATTAGTCTCCTTTTTTGATGAAAAGAATACTGAACTGTGGCTCCTTCACCAAATACACTCTATGGAAATACAAAAGAAGGAAAAACATACATGATTTTAAGCCATGTTTAAGTTTAAATGATGTGCGTGTGTCTGTGGTGTTTCATGGTGCCTAATCGATTCACTCTATTATCCTTCTTAAGTTTTATTAGTCTGATTGTGTTAGCAATCACACTGTTGTTCTTAAGTTTTATTTTCATTAGTGTGATTGTGGAAGCATTCACATTATTGTTCTTTATAGTTTTATTATTGTTGTTTTTGCATTAGTTGTATTATAATTATTAATATCATTATTATTATTATTATTAGTAGTAGTAGTAGTAGTAGTAGAAGTAGAAGTAGAAGTAGTAGTAGTATTCCACCTGTTTTTTGAGCCACTTCTCCTCTGAGCCCATACTTATGACCAAAGCTAAAATGTTCTTTAATATCCGGTGCATTGTGCATCTACTGTACATTGTGCATATTTGATTTTTGTGGTTGAGTAGCCTTCATAATGAATGGGGAAATATAACAATGGGGCAAGTTACCTCAAGAGACTATATGGGAGAGATAGTCTGGAGCGAGAATTGTGATTTCATGCCTATGGCAGCTGAAAAGCAACAAAATGCAGAGTAACAAATCTGTCTTGCAGAGCTAAGCACACAGCAGACTCATAAACCAACTTCAAGACACTAAAGCTTAAAAGAAATCACTTAAAAGAAAGATAGGTGTCATTGTTTGCTGTGGTTTAATTAAAACGAATTAGCCCACGACTGTCACAGTTCCCGTCTGCGACCACTGTGGGTCGCTGCTGAACTATGGAACTTTCCCAGCTCGCCCGATCACTGCCTTCACTCACACCTGATCTTTATCACTCCCTGATTCCTATCCCACCTGAACTGTGTACAGTTGTCTCTGTTTTATCATTGGTCCTTAGTTTTTCCCTGACGTATTTAGATTCATGGTTTCTGTTCATCCATCATCCAGACACATCATCCAGACACACTTTCCCTAGTCTCAACCTCGGACGTCACGCCCACGGAATATTGGCTAAACGTCTGATGCATATGGTACACTTAACTGGAAACACTTCAGGAATGTCTGTTTGGTTGAATTTTATCGGATTTTTGGGGGATGCGAGTGTCGCGGGAAACAAAGCGCAGACGTGTGATCACAGACGTGTGATCCTACTGATTTACTCTGTGTTTTGTTCAAATGTGGTAATGCAGACGCCATTGTTGTTATACGTGCAAGAACAGATCAATGACTTACTGCTTGTTTTCTTCTCCTTCTTTGATTTTCTATGCTGACTGACTTGTTGCACGCCGGTCTGTTGTTGTGGGGACATTTCCACGCCCCGAAACGTGATGCTGAACGAAATGAACGGTGATTGGTTGTTTGACATGTCGGTCAAATGGCCTTATGGGCGGGCCTTGGCCAAAGAAAGCTGCTACGCGAGACTACACTTTCCCCTACCCAGCTCACTGTCTTTATGCCTTTCTGTTCCTCCCTGTAGTCCTTCTTCCATAATAAAGTACCCTAAAATGCATCTCCGCAGTTGTGTCTCTTCCTCTAAAACAGAACAAGGCTACTACGTGACAGTGACGCACACTTTTCAGGTGAGAGTGGTTTACTCCACCCATTTTCAGCTATCCTTAATCATAAACAGCTTAGTAATAGAGAGTGATTTAACACCCCCTTCTGAGGTCAAATGGGAAAACCTGCCATGCTGAGTTAAAAGAGTCAGAAGAAGCACTGGTCCAATACTATGCAGTTGTAAGGCCGGTAGAGGTCGTCCTCTTATCCTGTGGTATATTTTTCATTTGGGGAATCACGATCTCCTGTGTGTGGTAATGGATTTAACACATGGTGTGATTGGTGGGACTGTTGAAAGGACAAGTATTTAAGTTCAGGTTAGGTGGACCTAGCTTGTCGGTCCACCGTTATACATGCGCTGGTTTCGTAGTGTTTGGTTCCGTTTTATTTTCAAGAAGTCTCTGTGGGCCCTCGTGCCTAAGCTTTTGTTATTTCTGTAAATAAACGTTAAAAGACCAAAATGGAAACCTGCCTTCATGTCTGCTCTCACTTGGAAAGAGAGGGGACACGTAACAGCAGTGACCATAATTTGTTTTTTAAGTGTTTTTGGCCAGTGTTTTGGTCTCCAAACACTGTTATTATAGCAACCATGCAATCACAATTTGCATTTTCTCATGGAAATGCAGTCTAGGTAAAACCATTTTTTCTAAAATTTTCCACGCTCTGGATGGACCCAGGAGCCTGTTTCCTGGTTGTTGGTGGGGGACCCATGACGTCCCTCAAAGATGGCACGGTGGCCGGTGCACCTGCTGTGGGCATGGGAGCCTGCATTCTTTTGGCTACAGTTGGTGCTTGCCGTCAGCGCTCCCTGGACATGCCTTGAAGCTCACTTCCTGTGTGCAGACGATGTCCTAATCTGGAGCTTTACTGGGATATGAAATTGACAGCACACATGCAAGTTTTAATTTATTAGCGTGTCATCATCACAGTTTATATTACCATTTTGTTCTATTATTTTACATCCATAAATCATTGTGAATTAGTATACAATCAAAAGCGTACACAATTATCCATATTAAAACTTTCAACACTTTTGTGTAGCATGTGAAAACTGTTTTAATCAGCAAAACTGTTTGCTATTCATTCAAAAATTTCTTTCAATTCGTTTCACAAGCAGTGAATGTTGAGAGAGGATGAAAATAAGAAAGGGATAAAGTCTCATCCATTTTTAAATTCCCTCTTTTTTTCTCAGACCACTGATGGAGAGGCACATGCCATGAGGTAGGTTTCTTTCTTTCACATTTTTTGTACTTCACATATCTTCTACTCCTCTTGGTATTTTACGTACATGCTTTCTCTCTCGTTTTGTTCACTGAGGTGGTCAGTGCTTGCTTAAAGCTGTCTCTCTGGTGAGAGACTGGGAAAGGCTCATTTAGATGCATACTGCTGAAAAGGAGGATACAGACAGTGATCTGATCTGAAAATGAGTCGCAAAGCTCATAAATCAAAAGACTAAATCAAAAAAATTGATGCAGTTTATATTATGCTAAGTAGGGCTTTATATTTGAGAAGGTTGGTGAACACTTAATCCTTTGGGATTACTTACTTTGCTCAGAGAGTTTGCATGTTATTACACAAAATATCTGCAACTACTTAGCAGCTATATTCATATATATAAACAAAAGCACATGCAACAGACTGGAAAGTGCCACCTGCTAACTAAACAGTTAAACAAAATATTAATTCATAGTATTCCATCAATTAATTGATAAACAATGCCTCCTTCGCCATCGCCTTCTTCTTCTTCTTTTTCTTCTTCATATTATTATTAAAATTATTATTTTAATAATAATTTTAAAGATCTCAGAAAAAGCACCAACTATTCTTGTGAAGGACAGATACTGTCAGGTGTGTTGTGTAACTACCAGAAATGTTTTGTTGCTTTTATTTACATGTATTAATTTGAGGGAAAACTGAGGGAATTCCAGGCTGCTAACTCAGTGCTTCAGGATCCTCTAGATCACAGAAAACAAAGAAAGATGTAAGCTTTACTTTCTGAGAGAGAGCACAGGTGAGATGCTGCAGGCTAAAGTATGTTAGTTTATAATAGAGTTTAGCTGATCAGACAGACTTATCTGGTTTTCATATGTAAACAAACCTCAAAAAACATGAATGATAAATGTGTTCAGCTCAGGGCCTATGTTTTGAAAACATGAGAGCGATGCATGTGGAAATGAGTTTCTTTAATGTGCACAGACCTCCCCTGGCCAGCTTGATTTTTCTGTCAGCTCAGCTCAGCTCCGCTAAGTTTTCTCTGTGAGTCCACCTCAGCCCAGTCTAGTTCAGCTCAGCCCCACTCTGTTCAGCCCAGCCGCAGTCTTCTCAGTAGCTCCAGATAGCCCAGCAGTCTTCTCGGTGCCTCCAGCCACTGAATACCTTCTCTGTCTCCAGTAAACCCTGTTGCCTTCTCTGCGACTTCGGGTAGCAGCTTACCTTGCCTCGCAGCTCCCCAAGGGGCTCCATCACGCACCTCTCAGCTGATGGCTCCAGCATCAGTGGCTTCAGTGCGTGTCTCACCGCCAGTAACTCCAGTGCGCGCTCTCCTGCGCTGGTCCAAGCACCAGCCATCCAGACTTCAATTCCGGTTCACGCACCAGCCTCATTGACTCCAGTGCCGGTTCACGCACCAGTCTCACCGACTCCAGTTCCGGTTCCCGCAATGGCCTCCCCAACAGTTTTTAAAGCCTTGTACTCTCAGGACAGTTCATACATTTTAATTTACTCTACCAGCTTCACTAAAGATAGTAGTTGAATGGATTTTATACATTTCTTTGTTTATCATGCTATTTATTTCAAACATTTACTCATATTTAAGTCTTTAGCAGACATAGAGCACAACTTGTTTTTTCTGAGTAATGAAAACGGAGTGACAAAGTACCATGGTAAGTTAGCAATATCTAGTACCAAATTTATATCAAAGATATTTATTATGCACATGGGCATTGCCAAGATATTAACTTATACTCTGTACATAAAAATGAAATATATTTCTCAAGGCAAGTAATGCATAATTTTGAAAATATTGATTAGAACAGGTGTCTATCATATCTTAGAAAAATGGTGTACAGCGACATTGTGACTGTTGGGTGCTGTGAGTACTCTGGGTAATTTCCTTGGCTTTCTCACTATGTTGTGTGTATGTGAATGCAGATTACCAGTGGTAATCTGTACTCTATGTGAGAGCGTTCTCCTAGTAACCAGAGTGGTTTACCAACTCTCTCATGTACAATCCGCGACTGGGTTTATCCGCCACATGACACTGGGCAAACAGTTCGACCACTTCATCTCACTTAAAAAAAAATATGTTATTTGAGAACATTTTCAGTATTCATTTGAGAGGAAAAACATATTTTCATACTTTAATGTATGAAAGTATATGAAGGTATAGCAAATCATAGCATGTACAAAAAAAAATAATGCATTTAGCTTGGTTTTAGTGTACTCAAATTAGAGATTCATATTCATGTTAACCATTCCTGAACATAAAGAAAGTCAAGGTTTTGGTCCTTAATGATTGAGCAAACCTGCTGTGGATATATTATATAGTTCGGTATTCTTCATTATACATGTCTCCAAGGCATGCTGTAACAGACAGAGGCTGATTAATTATCTCACCATAGTCCTTCTTAGGGTGAATTTGCATACATTTTATTTCAGCAGAGTTGAACTAATCACAAAGAAAAGGAACAGGGGGTATATGAAATATATAATAAGGTTGCTGGACTATCCTCCTGACCAAATGAGTTTAGGGATTGTGGACAGGGCTGGAACTCATTTTTAAATGGTTTGTGAATGTATGTATTGACACTATTATGCAATAATTATACATTTGTATGGGCAATTTAAATTTTGTATCGTATGGAAAACTGGATGGACCCGGAGTGAGGCAGGCAGCTGGAGCCGGTAGGTGACAGGGTTTTTTAGTGGGTTATCCTGTATGGTCCAATGAAATGGGGGGTGACCTTCTAGTGTGAAGATGAAGATTTCTGGTGGAAAGCCTTACCTTGTTACCTACATGGAAAAGTGTCAAAGGTGATGTTGAGAGGTGTAACTAGAGTTGGCCTGATAAATGCCAATGCAGGCCTGAATCCAGATCTGCCGGCACCTGTGGACCATCTGTTAGGCAGACGGTACATCAACCTCTAGTTCCTAATGTTCAAACATCATAGGTTGGAAATTGTGGTATACCTCAAATGGACTGAGCCCCATGGTGGAAGAGGTGTGGAGATTATGCAAAAGCTCATGCCTGATGATCCACCACAAAGCATCTCAGAAAGTGCTCCAGTGTTTGGTTGGGGAGCAGTCTTATATAACTCCCATCGAAGAGTCCTGGACCCAGGATGGTAAGGCAGATGAAATTCAAACTGTTCAACTGTTTAGTTTCTTGAATGGTAAAGAGGTGCTGATGGTCTGTCCAGACCATAAATGGCTCACCATCACCCTAGAGCCAAGTCTGACAGCACCTGTGTCAACTTCGGTTTCAACTCTTTTGAATCCATTGTCTGTCAGCTCTCGGGATCTGTCCCAACTGTCATAGCTGCTATGTACCCCTACCGCCCTACAAAGTCAAATTCTGATTTTATAAGTGACTTTGCCAATCTGTTGACCCACTTGTCTACTGTTTCTCCGAATATATTACTGCTTGGAGACTTTCATATAGACAACAGTAATCATCCTCTTACCAAAGACTTTGCTTCCTGCCTCGATAACTTTGGTCTTAAGCAATACATAAACTTTCCCACTCATACTAAGGGCCATACTTTGGACTTAGTTTGTTGTTCTGGACTTACTCCTTTTAACTGCAACGCTGATGAACTGCGAATCACTGATCATTTGCTCCTCTCTTTCAATGTCAAAATCACCCTCTCTATAACCAAGAATCCTCCACCACTTTTCGTGCTTTTTCAAGTCTTTTGCATTTTAATAACCTATTCACCCAGGACGATCTGGTTTCCCATTATAACAACAGTCTCAATAATATCTTAAACTCTGTCGCTCCATTAAAAACCAAATCTTTATCATTCTCTCAGTCAGCACCCTGGTTTACATCTGAACTCAGGCTTCTGAAAGCAAAAGGTCTACAGCTTGAACGTCTTTATAAGAAAACTGGTCTAATAATCCATAAAGAAATGTACAATAATAATATATTTTATATTATAAAGAGTGTTTTAACCAAGCCAAATGTATCTATTATTCTACCATTATCTGTTCAAATGAAGGTTCCACCAAGTCACTGTTCAGTTTAACTTCACTGCTTAACTCTTCTTTCAAGCCACCAGATTCTCTACCTGTCCACCTCTACTCATTTGCCTTCTGTGATTCTCTAATGTTATTTTTCACTGAGAAAATTAACCAAGACCTGGCTTCTGATGTCCAATGTAGTTCCTCCCTTGAAATCGCATTCCCATCACATTGTTTTTCTGCTTTTCAACTTCCCTCTGACTCTCCAAGTCAAAACCTTCCACTTGCCAGTTAGACCCTATCCCCTATCCCTATACAGTTCTGATCAAAGCATGTCTACCCTCTCTGCTCCCCCTTATATCTGCAATCATCTATTCTTCACTTACCACTGGAACTGTTCTTGCCTCCTTCAAAACCACAGCCATCACCCCAACACTGAAAAAAACAGGTCTATATCCCAACAACTTTGATCATTTCTGTCCTATTTCCAATTTACCATTTCTTTCAAAAATTCTTGAAAAAACAGTTGCAACACAAATCCATTCTCACTTAACTAATAATAATTTGTATGAACTATTCCAGTCTGGTTTTCGCCCATTCCATAACACTGAAACAGCACTCATAAAAATAACCAACAATCTTCTTATGGCAGCTGACTCTGGTCAACTTACCATCCTTATTCTTCTTGATCTGAGCACTGCCTTTGACACTATCTCTCACTCTGTTCTCCTTAGTAGGTTAATCTCCATTGGTCTCTCCCATACCCCATTAGACTGGTTTATATCATACTTGTCTGGCTGCACTCAGATCATCCAGCTTAAATCATTCACTTCTCAGCCCTCCCCTGTTACCTCTGGTGTGCCCCAGAGATCTGTCCTGGGGCCCCTTCTCTTAATTATCTACCTTCTTCCTCTTGGAGATATATTTCATAAATATAATATTCATTTTCATTGTTATGCAGATGACACCCAGCTCTATTTGTCCACTAAACCTGATGGCACTCTTCCCCCATCCTCCCTTACCCTCTGTTTAGCTGAAATTAAATCATGGTTCTCGTCAAATTTCCTTTAACTTAACAGTAATAAAGCAGAGTTCCGTCTGGTAGGCTCTAAGTCTACACTTTCCAAAACTGATAGTTTTTCTATTACTATTGACAGCACTTTATCTTTTAATTCACACATCTATAATGTCACTCGGTCTGCATACTTCCATCTGCGCAACATCAATCGTCTCCGTCCCTCTCTCACTCCCCATGCCATTGCCATTCTTGTCCATAGCCTTGTTACTTCCCGGATCGATTATTGCAATTCACTTTTATGTGGTCTTACTCAAAAATCCCTCCATGAGCTCCAACTTGTTCAGAACTCTGCTGCTCGTATTATCACCAGGACCCCTTCCATCCACCACATCACTCCCATTCTTCAGCAGCTTCATTGGCTCCCGGTTAAACATCACATCAATTTCAAAATTCTTCTGTTTACATTTAAAGCCAATCATCAACCCTCCCATTCATATTTGTCTGATTTGGTTCAGATCACCACTCCATCTCACAGCCTCAGATCCTCCTCCTTTCTTTCTCTCTTGGTCCCTTCCCTCCGTCTTGCCAACATGGGGCTTTCAGCTGCTCTGCTCCTCGGCTTTGGAATTCTCTACCTCCTGACATAACATTACTTCTTTTCCTCTTTTAAAATCTAGGCTCAAAACTCACCTGTTCAAAATAGCTTATTCAACATAATCTCATCTCCTCTGCTGTATTATTCGATATCTGGGGGAGACCAATGTCTTCTACCTGACAAGTGTTGATGAAATTCCCCACAGTCAACAGAGATGCAAACCATGTGTTGGTGACCCCCTTTTGAAATTACTGCCTTCTAGCACGGTTAAGTGGAAACTTCCCCTTCAGTTTCCCAGATGCTGAGGGCAAGTGGAAAGGAAATGTCCAGCTACTCCGCAATACAGAGTCTTCCCTGCATCCGACAGTCTCACCCTGTCAGGGTCAGACGATTTCTTCCAGTTATCATTGATCATCAAAGTGTTGCCAGTTTACAACTAACTACAATTTTCTCTGAATACACCAGTCACACCTGCGCTCTATTACTTTAGTGCTTCATTGTTCATTTTTGGCAACATGGACTTTATTCTAGCAACACTGAATGCTAGCTTTAAAACATTGCTGGGAAAGTTGCTGTAAAACTGATACTGGACTTAAATATTATTCAGTATATTAATTCTGCTGTCTTTATCTTTCATTTCATTCATTTAATTGCCAGATTATGTCTTCCACTGTTGTCAGAAAATCAGTTTATATAAACAAGATGACAATTACTGAATTGACTAAATAATATGGTTAAACTAATTGTACCTTTTGCTTGTTCAGATCTATGCAGGAGCAGAAAGAGGATCTGCGAAAGCACCTGTCCTACACTACTCATAAGTTGGAGATGCTAGAAAAGGAGTTTGACACCACACGGCAGTACCTGGAAGCAGAACTCCGACAAGCACAGGAGGAGCTGGACAAATTCACTGACAAGTTGTGCAGGTTAGAAGTGTCATGTTTAGGTGTGTGGGAAAGGGGAGAGGACACAAGATTATACAGGGGCAATACAAGGTTTAATAAACAGAAAACAAGATACACAGAAACACAAAGAACCCCGACCCCAGATAAACGATATCTGAACAAAACAAAAAGCAGGACTTGTGCTCTCAATTCAGGCAAAAAATGAAGACAAAGAAATAGGCTGGGCTGCACACAGGCAGGTGAGGAAGAACAGGAAAACACTGTAGCCCCCGGACAAAAGTCAGCAATTAAACCGGGCAAGCACGAGTCTGCAAGGGAACAGAAAAACAGAGGGCATTAGGATGGCACAGATAAACATAACCACAACAGATAAGACAAATACGGACACGCTTGACTCGGGGCAGACTGGGCTTTAAGTAGTACATGGGAAGGGGAAACAGGTGAGACTGTGATTAACGGGACGAGACACAGGTGCGACAGATAAGGAGGGGCTGGGATCCAAACGGGACATGAGGACTAAAAAGGGAGGAAGGGACCTAGGGGGAGAGGGAGGAACAGAGGGGGATTGGAATACAGGCAGACGGGGCATGAAGGTGGAAAATGACAGAAATAAAAGGGAGAGCTAATACTCAGGGGAGACGAGGCAGTGTCTAACAGGGGAAGGCGAGGCGACCGTGACAAGAAGCTTGTGGGGGTTCCTGTTCAGAAAGCAAAAACAAATAAATATAGAAATAAATGTTTACAGTAGGGCTCACCAATATGAGCAAAAAATAATAACAATAAACTCTGAACTCTATAAGCTCTGAGCTCTAAAATGACTTTTCTTATTAAACAGTAAAAAACAAATATCTGCCAAAAGAGGTCAAATACAAGAACATAGCTGCAAGCAGCAATGAGGGGGGCCGAACAGTCTACAGAAATAGTTACATATTTTACAGGGGGACATAGTATGCAAAAATCACTTTAGTTACAATAGGTCTATGGGCTTTACAAAACATGTTCATGAAGTTCTTTGCACAAAATCACTCTAACATAAAGAGAACTCACCAGCTTTATTCTTCAGTTTGCATAGAACCGCCCCTCATCTGTTGAGACCCCACCCACTAGCCTGTTGCTTGTCACCCCTTTCAGTGGCCATGTTGGGTTTTGCAGCTTCCAAATTTAAAAGCTCAAAAATAATTATTTTTGTTTGCAGTTGGACTCATTTCAAAGCTCTGAAGTTTCATGTATCAGAAAAGAAAAAATCTACAAACTTATGTTCAAACAGCAACACAGGATGAAATACTGGATTTTATATATGCTTGTGTTTTATGTATGGTGAATTCAGATGTGCCTGACCACTGCAGTGGCAAAAACTCGCTCTGCCCAGCTGGTAAATACTCGCTCAAAACACAATAAAACCACATCCGCTGTTGGAGGTAAAGAAATTGGCATGAAAATACCATGGTGTAAAATACCATTTGGTGTAAAATGTGTGTTTTGTTCCCGTGAACATATAAGGTATGGCATGCACCGCTGTGCCCCAACACCAGATTAGTTAAAGATCAGCCATTTTGTCTGCTGGTTTTAGGAGCCATATAAATTGTATCCATATAAGCCGAGAACTATGGCTACATGCAGAGGCAAGTCACATATAAAGTGTTGTGTTGTTGCTGCAAAGAACAGCACAAAACCCTACACTTAAGGTGGAACTTTTTGTTTCATTTTGTTTCGCATGTGTCAAACGAGCCGCGCATGGGTTGGGTGGAGCATGGGATGGGTGGGGCGTGGCCAGCAACAGCTTATTTGCATGGATGGGGCAGAACCCTAAAACGGCTGGTTTTGAAAGGGACCAAAACTGTGAAGAATAAAACTTGTAATATCTCTTTATTTGAGAGTGATTTTGAGAGTGATCTCTTTATTTGAGAGGGTACTGTCAAGGCTGAGGGCTATGTAAGTTTGTAAAGAATTAGGATCCAACACTGTCAGGGCTGAGGGCTAAGTGGTGGACGGCCTGTTTTTGGTTTGGGATTTTGTTTATTAGTCACAGCTGGGTTTTATTTGTAATGAATGTTTTTTGATTTTGTTATTGGTGTTGGGTTTTGTATCACGTGCATGTAAGGGGTTTGTGTTGGTTTCACAGGTGTGGGTCAAACGCAGCACTGGCTCTGAAAAGTAAGCATATTCCCTGTTTGGTTTGTTGATTTTCTCTTTTGAAATAAAGATAACAAAAGCATGACAGACTGTGTGTGTGCCTGTGCTCAGTTCTTTGCAGAAGGGAACCATGACAAACACATCTGACTTACAAATGTGTACTGCTGCCTAAATACAGTGTGTGGATCAACTTACCCACTGGCTTAACTTACCCACTGGCCCAGTACATGAAGATGATAAATAATTCAGAGATACTAATTTGTAAATACATACACATCTCACGGTGAGGGGGTGTGTGTTCTGTGGGTGAAACAATGAGAACAGATTTTTGTGTCTGAGTGTTTTATGGAACAAACAAAAAAATCTTAACACAGGATCGTGTGTCATATTTAAACAAATACATTTAATGTGTATATATTCAGAAAATGTACTCAAACTATCAGTAATTAATCAACAATCACTGTTAGATTCACATGATCTTCCTTCCCTCACTCCTCTGAAGGAAGTCTGCTCAGTGAGAAATCTGGCTTTAACAAGTTGTGTATGTTTCTCTGTCTTTGTGTTATTTAAAAACATTTATCGCATCATTAAAAGTTGTATTATTTAATGTAAATATTATTTAATGTAAATATTGTATTATTTAATGTAAATATTCAGAAGATCAGTACATAGTCTATATATTTTTTTTTCTTGTGGCAAAGCACCATCTTACGCTACTATGGCAAGAACAAAGCAGACCACCTGCAAATTCACCGCTGGTAAAGCGCCCAGGAAGCAACTGGCCACAAAGGCTGCTCGCAAGAGTACGGCATCCGGAAGCGTGAAGAAATTATTATTATTATTATTGTTGTCGGCCAAGTGTTTCCTCATTTTCGATTTTAGCCCAAAAAAAATAATGTCAGTGCATCCCTACTATTTATGTTACAAAATAAGTACATTTTTCTTCATAATTTAGAAGTAGCTCAGTCTGCTTAGTCTGCTCTCTCCTCTCCTTCAGTGTCACTCCTCTCCCATAACCCCTTTCTCACTGATTCTGGTTCACAGGCCACCATACACTTCCAGCCAAAAAATACAGAAAACAAACCTAATAAATAAAATGTTCTATCTGTAAATAAGCCTAAACTGAATGGAAAATTTACAACACTGTATGTAATATAGATTCACTTAAAAGACATGAAATTTGGATAAATATAGGAATGGCTGTTTTATTGTAATACAAAATAGTAAATTTTTACATTGTTTTAGTTTTCGGATATAAGTTATTCTAAAGAAACATTTAATCAGAACAAGAACAATCAGCAAAACTCAATTTCAGAACACAATTCAACAAAACACTGAAAGCTAAAGTCAGCGAAGAAACTGAAGAAGGTTTGATAATGACACAAAACACATGCAATAAGAGGAAACACATTTTCAAACACAAACACATCACATTTTAAAATGTAACACATTGTGATACATTTTTCCCATCCATATGGAAAGACATTTAGGATTTTAATTCATAAATTTTGAACAAGTAAATATGTGATTAGTACTGCTACAAACATGACTGTCACGGTCCAGCCAGTGGCAAGCTTATAGCCTCTGCTTTTTAGTTAGTTTTCTGGTTCTGTTCTGTTTTGTTCATGTTTCCCCTGTGTGGTTGTCATTGTTCTAGGTTTGCTGTGTGTCTGGTCTTGTCCTGAGTCTCTTATTTTGAAGTTCTGCCTGTTTAGTTCCTTGTACCACGTGTTCCCTGTTAGTCAGCTGTTTTATGTTAGTCAGGTCTTTAGTTCCAGCTGTCTGTAATGTGTCTGATGTGTCTGTGTATTTAAGGTCTGTGTCTGTCAGTGTTTCCCTCTCTGTCCATCGCTTTAAAGCTCCTGATGTGTCTCCTGTTAAAAGTCAGTATTCTGGTTTTGGAGCAGCCTGGTTAGCGGGCCTGCTAGGCTAGCTTCAAGTAGCCCCATGTCTGTCAGCCCAGGTCAAGCATGCCCTGCTCCCGGTTCCCCAGTTCTAGCCTGCCCCGCTCCCTTCGCCCCTGGCCCTGTTGTCCCTGGCCCCAGTAGCCTAGCTGCTCCGGTAGGTCCCATATCCCCAGTAATGGCATGGGTAATGGGGTTTCTGGGGGGGCTAGCAACTATCATAGACCAGGTAGAGCAGCAGAACAGGCCCCTTAAGGAGGAAAAAATACCCTGGTATTTTTTGGGGGGGCGTTGAGGGTTAGGGGTGGGTGGGGGCAGGAGGGAGTTGACATAGGACAGAGGGGGGCCTTAGAGCAGGAGAAGGGGCCCATCCAGTCTCCCGGAGGGGACTGCCTGCCTGGCAGCGAGGGGCCCATCCAGTCTCCCGGAGGGAACTGCCTGCCTGCCAGCGCGGGGCCCGACCAGCCTCCCGGAGGGGGCTGCCTGCCTGGCAGCGAGGGACCCGTCCAGTCTCCCAGAGGGGACTGCCTGTCCACCAGCAAGGGGCCCGAGGAAGGGCCCATCCAGCCTCCCGGAGGGGGCTGCCTGTCCACCAGCGAGGGGCCCGCGGAGGGGCCCATCCAGCCTCCTGGAGGGGGCTGCCTGTCCACCAGCGAGGGGCCCGTGGAGGGGGCTGCCTGTTCACCAGTGAGGGGCCCGCGGAGGGGCCCGTCCAGCCTCCTGGAGGGGGCTGGCTGTTCACCAGCGAGGGGCCCGACAAGGGCCCGTCCAGCCTCCCTGGGGGGGCTTCTGGCCAGTGGTGGTGGGGTGCTCAGAAGGGCTCTGGAGAAAGAGCCCAGACTCTGGGACAGAGGGCACCCTGCCAGCTGAAGGTCTGCCAGGTGGTGGAGAAGCCACCTGGATCAGCGTGAGGTCCTGAGAAGAGGACCTGGACCGTGGGGGCGAGGACAAGGCCCTATGGTCCACACCCACAATGCCTGGGCTGCGAGGCAGCCAGCCCGGCATCACGGACTATGGTGATGAGTCGAGGAGGGGGAACGGGGCTTTGTCTGATGTGTCTGTGTATTTAAGGTCTGTGTCTGTCAGTGTTTCCCTGTCTGTCCATCGCTTTAGAGCTCCTGATGTGTCTCCTGTTAAGTCAGTATTCTGGTTTTGGTTTGTTTCCTGGCCCATGTGCCTTTTTGTTTTGAATAAAGTCAAGTCTGGTAATGGATTCCTGGTGTCCTGCTGAGTCACGCTTGCTTCAACGCTTCCCCCATGACAATGACATTTTATGCACAAAATGAAATTCAGTCTTTTACTAGGAAATTGATTTAATGAAATTTGTTTGTAATTTGGTTATTCAGTTTAACTAATACAATCAACCTGTAACATATAAAACCTGAAAATCTTTTCTTATGCCACTGCTCTCCATCTTTACCCCTACTATGTAGTTTGCTTTCATTTCAGTTCAATACAATTTTATTTATTTAGTGCTTTTACAACCAATGCTGTACCAATCCAAGTCCACTAGTGTGCAAGGCAAGGCCGACAGAGACAAGAAAAAACTCCATAAGCTAATGGAAGAAACCGCAGGAGGAACCAAGACTCAATAGGGGTCAACCCAGGTATTGAGAAAGAGATGCCTTTATGGATATAATTAACAATAGAAGGCCTTTGCGTACAGACTTAATCACTACTGAACAGCTGGCAGTAAGTATAGTTAGCCAATAGGGGTAGTTTTTGTTGGAGTTGCAATCAATTGTTTAGAAGACAATAGTGAAAATGCAGTAGGCACAGTCATTGTAATTCTCTAGGTGCCAAAAAGTGAACACTCCACTCTGTTCTGCATTTAACTCATTTACAAAGTAAAGCAATGGGTTTCCATGAACAAGGGGCACCTGGGGAGCAGTGTGTGGGGACAAGGGTACCTCAGAGGTACCACTAGCAGTCCTGGGATACAAACTCACAGCCTTCTGATTGCAGATGGCATCTCTATCTAAAGCAGCCTAACTAGAAAGGGCAGAACCGAGAGGTATGATGACTCATCTCACCTTCATTTCCTACAGGATACAGAACAGTTATGCAGCCCTGCAGAGGATAAACCAGGACCTGGAGGATAAAATTCACCGTCTGGTAAGAAACATGACTAGAGCATTACAAACACTGTCAATCAACTATTCTGTATTAAGGATACATGCAGTGCTGTGTAAAAGCAATTCAAACCTATTTGGTCCTGTGTGAAAAAAATAAATTGCCCCCTAAATCTAATTACTGTTTGTGGCACTCTTGACAACAAAAACTGCAAACAAGCATTTGCGATAACTGGCAAAGAGCCATTGTTGTGGAGAAATTTTGATCCACTTTTATATACAGAATACTCAAGGATGGCTGAATTCAAGCTTGAACAGTCTGCTTAAGATAATACCAAAGCATCTCATCTCAAAAGTCCAGACTAGACTTCTTTAACAGTTTAATTTGGTTTTTTTGGGGTTTTTTTAGACATTAAAACTGTGGTGGACTTGGACTGTTTTGGATCATTGTCCTGCTGCATAACCCAAGTGCACTATAGCTTCAGGGCATGAACTAATGACCTGAAATTCTCCTTCAAGATTTCATGGTTCAAGAGCAGAATTCATGGTTCCATCCATTACAGCCAGTTGTCCAGGTCCTGATCCAACAAAACAGTCCCAGACCATCTCACAACCAACACCATGATTGACTGTTATGGTATGATGCTCGTATTTTACACCAGATCTAACAGGATGTAAACTTTTCAAAAGGTCAACTTTTGTCTTGTCAGTTAACAGCATATTTTCCCAAATATTGATCTTGAGGATCATCAAAATGTTTTTGTTAGAGCCTTCGTGTTCGTTTTGTTCAACAGTGGTTTTTGACTTGGAAGTATGGCCTGCAGTTTTTTAGATGTTGTTCTGGATGAGTTGTCGTTGTGTTGTTGGAGTAATTTTGGTAGGCTGACCACTCTGGGAAAGGTTCTGTCACGGCAGGAGGGGCTAGCCCTCAACCGTGAGCTACCTCCTGGAAGACAGGCAGGCATCCATGAATGTGGTTTCTTTATTTACAACAGGGCGTGAAAACAGGACAGAACAGAAACCTGGCACGGGGGCCGTTACATTTACAAACCACAGAAATGTGAGGTGAAAACGAGGCGATGGACCGATGCCCACGGTCCATATGGACTGAACTTAAATACATACGGGACACAGACAGAAAACCAATCACCAAACATAATCATATGAACTAAACACAGGTCACCTGGAAACGTGAAACAAGAAACAAAGCATGAACAAAATCCCACAACAAAAGCCTCAAAACCAAACCAAAACCAAAAAACAGATCAGCCCGTTACATCACCCCCCCCTTAGCCCGGGCGACACGGGTGTGGACCGCAGGACGTTGTCCTTGTCCCGCGGCCCGGGTCCCTCACCGAGGGTCCCTCACCGAGGGACCCCGTGAAGTCCATGGCGGCGATCCCGCCGCCTGGAAGGCCTTCGGTTGGCAGGGTGCTCTCTGTCCCAGAGTCCGGGCTCGGCAACCCAAGCCCTACCGAGCACCCCGCCGGGCACCTCCCAGCGGGACCACCGCTACCGTACTGTGGGCAGGCCCCTCCGCGCCCCGCGTTGTCAGGCAGACAAGCCCCTCCGTGGGCCTGAGCTGGGCGCACACCGCGCCCCGTGTTGTCAGGTAGGCAGGCCCCTCTGTGGGCCTGGTCCTGGCTCTCGCCAGGCATCCCAACGCTGGTAGGCCGGGGGCCCTCTCTGCAGGCCCCATCCTGGCGCTCCTCGCGCCCGCATCATCCCCAGGGCTGGCGGCTCCTCCCTGGGCTACCCCTAGGCTCTCCTCAGGCTCGGTTGAGCCCGTCAGCCCCAGGTTGCTGCTGCTAGCGGCTGAGCTTACCCCCTCAATAGCCCCACTAGCTGCGACTGCTCAGTAACCCTTTCCAGGCTGGTTCTAAATTTAAAAATATGACATCTGTTGTTATGGCAGAATGTTGACAGTAAAAAGTAGGAGCAGCAAAAAATAATAGAATAAAGTTATACACAACAGTGTAGAGGATACTAAACAAATTATTAGGGATGCACCGAAAGGATTTTTTGGGTCAGAAACCGAAAACCGAAAATAAGGAAAGTATCCTCAGATCAAGTGCTTTAAAAACCTCTGAAAGATAAAACAACATTCTCTGTAGGGCTATAACAAAATAGTTTATTAAAACAAACACTGGCACAGCCCGTTTATTAACTGTAGGCCTTCAACAACAACACCAGGAATTGTAGATACAAAGTGGATTAATACGAAAATGTATAAACATTAATTATAAGCCTAGTCTACTTCTTCAGAAAATGTTGCAGGTTCTTCTTAATGAACAGAAGCTTCTCTGCTTTATCACAGAGAAGTCTGTTCCTCTTTTCATCGAGAACATGAGATGCAGCACTGAACAGTCTCTCACTGTCAGTGCTTGTGCACAGGGCAGACAAGTACTTGCGTTCCATTTTTGCCAGGTCAGGAAAGCGGTGTTGGTTGTTTCTCCAGTATGCAAAGGGGCTATCACTTCTGGGGATGGGGACTTCTGAGAGATAACAATCTAATTGTTGAGCAGTTTAGCTCGCCATCTGCCTAGCATTTGAAACATTTGAGAAAAAGATTTGTATTTAATTTGTGGATTAACGATCTAGTAAGGACTAGTGCATAAATTAACATTTTGTAAAATTCTAAATAATTGCTAGATCTGCAGAAAAAGAAAATCATCTGACAGTCACATAACATATACAGTAAATCAGAACAGAGTAGCCATCCTATTATTTGTAATACTCTCTTGGAGGATCTCATCGAACATATTAGACAGCAAGGATGCATGGGCCTGATCTGGTACAGATAGACAAGCCTTTTTTCCTGAGCTCTGCTCTCCCTCTCTTGCGCTGTGCCCTTCTGCGTCTCCTAGCGAGTTCTCCGTATTCAGCGCAGCCTGAATAATTTCTCATGCGTGCTGCTTTATCCCCATATCCAAGTAATGATCTTTATAACGCGGATCAAGTACAGTTGCAATTTAGTGCAGGGGATCTGAGTAGCTCTCAGTAAAACGTGTGTTGACAGTGTCACGTTCCACCGGTACCCACCAGGGGCGCCACCGGACTATGGATTGTCTACCACCTGACCCTCATTCCCTGTCCATGATTGTCCTCATCTGACCCTTGTTTGTACTCCCTTATAAAGGGTTGTTCTTCCCAGCACCTGGTGTGGGAACATACTTTCTCCTTTCCTTCATTTTGTGCTCCTGTCCCTTTCCTAGCTTGGCCACCATGCCTTATCTGTTTGTTCTCTGTGTGTAAATAAACCTTACCGTGTTCTATGATGGAGGTCTACGCTCGCACATCTCTGCCTTCCCACCTCAGACAGGACGCAGTTGTGACAGACAGACTTTAACAGTGCATTTTTAAAAAATTAGTTATATTAAAACGTGAATGAGAATCTTATGACATAAAGGCAAAAAAAGATCACATACGGAAAGAGGAAGAGTTATACAGTCTTATTGACACAGGTAGAAAGGATTTCCTGTGGTGTTCGGTTCTGCATTAAGAGGCAATGAGTCTTTAGCTGTGTGTGCTGATGAAGCCCATGAAGGAGGAGTGCATGGGGGGAGAGGGGTTGTCCATGATACTGAGAAGGTTTTTGACATTCTGTTCTCATACACCTCCACCAGGTTCTCCAGTCCGACACCTAGACGCATACCAGCCTTTTTAATCAGCTTATTCAGCCTATTTGCATGAACTGCCTTCACCTCACTGCCCAGGCACATAGCTACAAAAACACCACATATCACAGAGTGATAGAACATGGTCAACATTGTCCTACAGACATTGAAAGACCTGAGCCTCCTCAGCAGGGTAAGCCGGCTCAGCTTATTCCTGAAGACAATGTGTATGTCAGGGGTCGGCAACCTTTAACACTCAAAGAACCATTTGGACCCAGTTTCCATAAAAGAGAAAACACCAGGCACCACAAATCCTTTTTCACATCTAAATTGAAGATAACACTGCATATTTTTTTACTTTTATGCTATGTATAAAAACCAGGCTAGTGTGTTGCTTGTAAAATGTATTGTAAAAAGTGCTATATAAATAAAATTGATTTGAATTGAATTGAATATTAAAAGAAAACATTTCGAACATTTAGAACTGTAAAAAACTAAAAAAAAAAATGTACATTGTATTAACTGTATTTTAATGTAACAAGATTACAATAATCTTCAATTTTCTAACTACATTAAAAAAAAACAATGAATAAAAACATACACTTAACACCTAGAAAGGCTGGCCACGTCAATTGACGTCATTTAATCAGAATCAGAATCTATTGGCCTACTGGAGCAGCAAGCATGCTCTGTAAGAGACATATGGGTGTGGTGTAGGCATATGTACACACAAATCTTTACATATTGCTCAAGATCATCTCAAGATGGCGGCGCGTGCACACGCTGCGGCTTCTCTCTCTCCCGACAAAACTGTGTTTTCGTGTTTTTCGTCCTGTAAGTCGCAGTGTTTTTGTACGTCTTCGTCGCATTTATCTGTCTCTAAGCGCGTATATAGCCGAACATTTTTGCTCAACATAAGCAGAAACAAATCATTTGAGTTAAATTCCGCTGACGCCGAAGAGCTGAATGATCTGGGTCTGCTCCGGAGGCCTACTCAATCACCGACCCCCACTCCTGCACCTCGCCCACAATGGAGGCGCCTCCAGCGGCGTGAGAGGAAGCCAACGTACGCTCACTGGATAACAAACTGGACTACATTTGATTACTACGTTCATCTCAGAGGAATGTAAAGGACTGTTTTTGTGATCACGGAAACATGGCTCAGCGACAGTGTCCTAGTCTTAGGACCACGAATTAAAAAAAGGCCCTAAAGCGCTGAAGTAAAGCAAAATCCAATAGAATTCTACACAACTTTCTAAACCGAATTGGGCCCATTAATATTGGACATGATAAATTTCTCAATTAGAATAGGACACGGTAGGCAAGATGTTAACACAACTGTTATTTCCCTTCTCCTCAAAAAAGACAAAGACCCAATTTCTTTCTCCAGCTACTGTCCTGTCTCTTTAATTGGTTCTGACATTAAACTATATGCTAAAGTTTTGGAGAAATGACTAAAATCCTTTATGATTTAATTGGTACACCTAGATCAAACCGGTTTTATCAGGTTTTGGGCAGCCTCGGGCAGCCTCGGACAACCTCCGGCGCCTATTACATGTAATTCATGCTGCCGACCAATCAGACACACCCAGTGTATTTTCTCTTGTTGCCATGAACTTCGGTTGACTTGAACTTTGGTCAGTATTAGAATACATTGGAATTGGCCCCGTTTTTATCAATATGATTAAAGTATTACATTCAAACCCAAAAGCAATGGTTACATAGAGGGCACATGTCAAGCTTGCCCTCTATGTCCTTTAAGGTTTGCCTCATCACTGGAACCCCTCGCTCAAGCTATTAGACAATCTGAACTAATCTCGTTTATTACTATCAGAAATACGAGTCGTCACATTTCTCTATATGCAGATGATGTCTTACTTTTCATAAATAATCCTAATCAGTCAATTCCCCACATTTTAGGTATATTCGATCATTTCAGCTGCCTCTCAGTAATGGGGCGAGGTAAACTTGGGCGAGGTGAACGATATAATGGATCTCCTGTGACTATTATGGCAAACGAGGGGTCGTTAGAAAGGTCTTAGAGCCCTCTCTAAATGTGAAGTTTAACAGAAATTGATGATTGCCCCGCCTAGAAAAGCTGCAAGCACGTTCCATGGGGGACCCAGGCAAGGTGTCCCAATACATGTTGGCAAGTCTTACACACAACAGAAACTCTTATCACATGATGCATCTTCTTGCGTTATGCACGTCGCAAATCACGTTGCGCATGCTGTAATTATTTTCCATATTTCTTTAACAGATTGGATTACATTTTTTATTCCTCCCCGATTTCTGATCCAGAAATTTAGGTCAGGATTGGACCGATACGCATACAGAATATCGGATCGGCGCATCTCTAGTATCTACATAACATCTCATTTTTCTTAATGATAACACAAAACATGAGCTGTTTTAGTTAACAGAACAGCAATTAAATAGCATTTCTGTTGTTAATGGTCTTCTTCAGACTGCTGATTGTGATTGTCCTCGTCCTTTACTTAAGTTTAACATTTGACACTGTCAGTTATGAGATATTCTTTTCTCATCCCTCCAACATCCTAACTGGTTCAGATTACCTGTAGCAATGGCCTTAAATCACTTTATGCAGATGATATTCAGTAATTTCTCTTTCAAACATTCCTTTGGTATCTCCCTATGGGAATCGCCTCAGGCGTGACCAACCCTGGAAGCACCAATTGCACACGTCTGTCGGTTGACAGACCAATCACGACATTGATGCGGGAGTCCCGCCTCTCCCCATATATGCACCGCCTGACGGTCCCCACCTCATTCTCGTTCTCTTCCCCGTGAAGATTTCTTGGAAGCTTTTCTGTAACCCCTTTCTTGATTAGCTGCTCAACTGTTCTTAGACAAGCCATCAAGGTGTGTCGCCGAACACAGCTTTTTCAGAAAGCAGAGGTCTTCTCTTTCGCTGTCAAAGTGAAAGTTGCTGCAAAGTGAAAGTCAAGACGAATTCGCTTGTCTGTCTCTTAAGCGACACGTTGTGGTGAGCTTAGCAGCTATGGCAAATGCTAGTTGTACAAGCCAGGGTGCGAGGAGCAAAGACGCCCCGTGCCCTTGTGCTTGTGGGGCAATGATATTGGCCAGGGATACTCACCCCCTGTGCATTGTATGCCTGGGGGTAAAACATGCTCAGACGGCACTCGCGAACCCTGAGTGCTGTCCGCACTGTTCCCCCTTCCCGTCAAGGGTTCTGGAGAGAAGAGTGTGGGTAGCAGCCGCTAATAAGGGTGACCCCTCCCTTTCCCCTCCGACCATGGTGGAGACGAGACAGCCCCCTGTGTCATGCAGCTGGGGCGATTTTATGGATGAAGTCTCCCCCAAGCTTCCTCCTCTTTTCCCGACCCTGGTAGAGGAAAGGAGGGAGGAGGAGGACGATGACGAAGCGATCGCTCATCTGTTGGAGGAGGACGGGGAGGAGGATGAGGACGACGCAATCCTACCGTCGACCCCATCCCGGGCCGGAAAGCGCGTTATGCGACAGGTCCCTGGCCTCGGCTCAGGTGGAGCTCGAAATGTGCAGGAGGGCGGCGACCAAACTTTCTATCGATTGGCCGTCGCAGCAGGTGGGCCAGGGTATGGAGAGAGACCTGTATGACAGCAAGCGACTGCCGTTGTGTGCCCCAGCTGTTAAACAGGTCATTCCCGTGGTCCCTGCGTGCGTTTCAGAAATGAAACGTTTTTGGGACAAACCTTTTTCACACAGGGTCCCTGTGAAAGGGTTTTCTAGGCTGGATGTGCACAACATGGAGGACCTACGAATGTCAAATCCCCCTCCTATTGAGCTGTCAATAGCTCATCACCTTAACCCTAATCGCAGGGCAGCTTTTTCTTCTGCTTCAGCTTCACTACCAGGACGTACTAAGTGCTTAACGGCCTCGGTTTTCCAGAAGATCTACCATTCTTCTGCACTGGCAGTGAGGGCGCTGAACGCCACCTCTCTTCTTACTGCTTATCATGCAGAGCTCATGGAGAAGATGGGGAGGCAAATGGATGCTGGGTCACCAAACCCAGCCCTCTGGGAAGAGATCTACGTTATTGCGGATCTCAACCTGAGAACCTCCAGAGGGGCAGTCCAGAGCTGCGGCCGCAGTATGGGCTTGGCAGTGGTTGGTGAGCGAGCCCTCTGGCTGGGGCTTTCGGGGCTGTCGGACAGAGAGAAGGTGGACTTCTTGAATGCCCCGGTGGAGCCCAAAGCCCTTTTCAGGGCATCAGTCAGTGCCATGCGCCAATGGTGTGATCTGAGGAAGCAGGAGGGGGAGGCTTTCTAAGCTTGCCTCCCCCGAAAGCCCATTCCTAAGGGCCCTCCATCGACACGCCCGGGCTTCGATGCCCCTCTGAGGAGTGGTCAGTCTGCTTTTAGGAGACCCAGGCCCCTCAGCCTCAGCAGTCTGACACACAGTCTAAGCCAGCGCAGCAAAAGGGGAAACCTTCCTTTGCAGCAGCAGCTAGACATAGGCCGGCAAACCCTCAGGGAGGGAAGAAGCGCCGGGCAACCTAACCAGTCCTGGAGTTATGGACAAAGGGACGAGCAACAGCACTCGTGGGAATTGTTCACAATTGTTCACAATTGTTCACAACAGTTCAGCTGTGGAGTTGGCAACAGTTCCCCCAGTGCCCCACAGAGAAGTTCTTCCCCCTCCACCCACGAGTTTGTCAGGAAAGGTGGAGGGCAGTTCGCAGGAGAACATTGGTGGTGTGAAATTAAACTAATTCCCTGTGCATCCAGGCAGTGGGCCGAGGGCACAGCCTTTGAAAATAAAAACACACATAAAGCCAAAAAAATCAGAGCTGCAATCCCCAGCCCTACCGCTAGATGGCGCGGCTGCGCCATTAGTTGACAAGGGCTGCAGCGGTCTGCTCGCTGTTCGAGTGGAGAGCTGGCACGCATGCGCAGCACACCCGTGGGTCCTGTCTATGATAATGCGGGGTTATCGCTTGCAGTTTGCAGTAAAACCTCCCATGTTCAACCGTGTGCTGATGTCAGCGGCAAAGGGGAAATCTGCTCAGGTTTTAGAGGAAGAAATAGCCTCTTTATTAAGGAAAAGGGCAAATCGAGTTGTACCGCCGGAGGACAGTCATCAGGGCTTTTACTCCCAGTACTTCGTCATTCCCAAGAGAGGGGGAGGTCTCCGCCCCATTCTGGATTTGCGGACCCTCAACAAACACGTCAGGGAATACAAGTTCAAAATGCCCACATTCAGAATGCTGTCGCATTTTATTTGTGAGAAAGACTGGTTCACTTCGGTTGATCTGGAAGATGCATATTTCCATATAGGTATCTACCCAGCACACATCAAATTCCTCAGGTTTGCCTATCAAGGCACAGCCTACGAATTTATGGCTGTTCCGTTCGGGCTCTCACTGGCCCCACAGACGTTTTGCAGATGTATAGAAGCGGCTCTATCACCGCTGAGAACAGCAGGTCTCAGAGTGTCAGCCTATTTGAACAATCTCCTCCTTTGTTCTCCGTCACGGCAGCAAGCGGCTCGTGTCTCATTTGGAGAGCTTGGGTTTCAAGATAAACGAGACAAAAAGCTGCCTGGTGCCCACACAGGAGTTTATCTATGCCTCAGACTGAACTCGGATCAGTATCAAGCGTTTCTGTCAGAGGAGCGCATTAGGTCAATTCGCAGCTGCCTATCCCTTTTTCAAAAAGGGAGGAAAGTCCCATTCAGACTGTGTTTGCGCCTTTTGGGTCTAATGGCCTCAACAGTCTCGGTTATTCCTTTGGGACTGCTGCGAATGAGAGAGTTTCAGAATTGGACAACGGCACTACGCTTATGTCCAAAACGTCACCTCAACCGCAAGGTGATGGTGTCGGCGCTTTGCATGCGCGCTCTCCGTTACTGGAAAATCCACTCGTTCCTCGAATCTGGGACTCCGCTGGGAGTAGTTTCCATGGGGAAGGTGGTAACGACGGATGCGTTGCTCTCAGGTTGCGGGGCAGTGTGCGAGGGCAGAATAGCGAAAAGGAAATGGCCCATCTCACTGAGAAGTGCGCACATAAATTACCTGGAACTGTTAAGTGTTTCTAGCTTTGAAACATTTTATGCAGTTATCTGTTATAACCACCACGTTCTGATCAGATCAGACAACACGATCACGGTGGCATATATAAATCGCCAAGGGGGCACACGGTCTCCTCAGCTTCATAGTCTGGCACGGAAACTGATTGTGTGGGGCAGAAAACACTTTCAATCATTACGGGCAACGCACGTCCCGGGAATAATGAATGTGGGGGCAGATCTCTTGTCCAGGGGGAGCCCTCGGTACAGCGAATGGACACCCCACCCTCAGCATCGCGCGAAAACAGTCTCTGCCCTCTATTCTTCTCACTAGCGAGAGACGTTGCGCCTATGGGTGTGGATGCCCTAGCGCACCCATTGCCAAACGTACTGCTTTACGTGTTTCCTCCGCTAAACCCGATTATACCAACTCTAAGAAGGGTAAGAGAGTACAGCCACTCATACTGTCTGCCCCAAATTGGTCGGGGAAAGTGTGGCTGGCGGAGATAATGCCGCTTTTAGCCGACCGGCTGTGGCCTCTCCCGCTACGCAGAGACCTCCTCTCACAAGCGCGCAGGGAGATATTGGACTTTCCACCCCGCCCCGGACAGGGCTGCTCTTTGGGCTTGGCCCGTGGGAGGTTGAATTTGAATGCTACAAGGTTGCCTTTGAGGGTGATCGAAACAATTCAGAACGCGAGAGCTGCCTCAACACGCTCTGCTTACGATAAGAAATGGAACATTTTCGAACAGTGGTGCGTGCATAAGCGCATTGTTCCCTTTCTCTGTTCGGTGGCAGATGTGTTATGTTTCCTGCAAGAACTTTTGGATAAAGGCAGAGATTTTTCCACTGTTTTCTGCGTGTCATGTGGGGATAGACGACAACACTATGGGTCGCCACTCGCTGGTATGCAGGTTTATGAGAGGTGCACGGTGTTTGAACAGGGTGTCGAGGCCACTGATTCCACCATGGGACCTGTCGGGGGTCTTAACGTACACCTTTTGAGCCTATAGATAGCAGTGATCTGAAGCTCCTTTTGCTAAAGACCGCATTATTGCTGGCTCTTTCAACTGCAAAATGGGTGAGTGAACTTCATGCTTTGATGGTTCATAACTCCTGTATGCAGTTCGCTATGGATTACTCGAGAGTGTCTCTCAAAACTAATCCAGCGTTTGTGCCTAAGGTGAGCGAGTCAGCTCTAGCCTATAGTCAGGTGGATTTAGTGGCTTTTCATCCGCCGTCCTTCTCGTCACCAGAAAAGGGGCGGCTTCACTGTTTGTGCCCTATCCGTGCCTTGCATTGCTATGTAAATAGAACGAAAACGCTGTGGAAGAATAGTCAGTTGTTTGTCTCATGGGCTGATTCACACAAGGGTAAACCTATTTCTCGCCAGCACCTGTCCCACTGGATAGTTGAAGCTATTATAGTGGGTTATAACACTAGGGGCCTTAGTCCTCCAGAAAGACTAAGAGCTCATAGTACCCGAGGGTTGGCCTCCTCGTGGGCGTGTTTTAAGGGTGTTTCAATTTGAGATATTTGTGCAGCAGCAAGCTGGGCTTCGCCTCACACGTTTGTCAAGTTTTACGAGCTGGATGTTATGGAGCCGTCCTTGGCTCATTCCGTCCTAAATGTGTAAAAAAAAAAGAAAGAAAAAGAAAGACAAACAAAACACTGATGTTTTGTTTGTCATATGTCTCCATTATGTCTTGTGAATAATGGGGATTTACATTCTTACATCACACATCACTGAGTTGGTTGACATGAAAGAGAACTTTAGGTTACTCACGTAACCCCGGTTCTCTGATAACATGAGTGAGGTATCTCACCACACTTCCCTCCTTGCAGAAGCACGGGGAAGAGATATGCTGAGAATGAGGTGGGGACCATCAGGCGGTGCATATATAGGGAGAGGCGGGACTCCCGCATCACTGTCGTGATTGGTCTGTCAACCGACAGACATGGTGCAATTGGTGCTTCCAGGGTTGGTCACGCCTGAGGCAATTCCCATAGTGAGATACCTCACTCATGTTATCAGAGAACCAGGGTTACGTGAGTAACCTAAAGATCTCAGTGCTTGTTCCCAAACACTCCCCCATTACTCTAACAAATTTGTTCTTTTATTTCTTTCATTATTTTATTCAATTTCTGTAAAGCACATGGCGTAATGTGTTATGTAAATAAACCTAAACTTGAACTAACAGATTCTCAGATTTAAAACTATAAATAGAACGGGGGTCTGTCAGTGAGTCCCCCCAGAGCTCAGGGATGTGTAAAACATCTGGAAAAGACCTTAGTTCCACGTTGAACAAGCAGACATTTGGGCACTAGGGTTCCCATCACTGCTGTTAGCTTAGCGTGTGGCGTGATGTGATGATGTAATTTATATGTAATAAGCATGTGATGTCGTCTAGTGACTTTCTGAGTAAACTTCAGCTACTGAGTGTATAAAGAAAGTAGAAGAACGCTGAGTTTTAGGCAGCATGTGTGTGAGCCCCCGTTTGGTATTTGTAATTGAACCAGTTTAGTGAGGTATGATGTCTCAGCTTTTTTTTGACAGGAGTTAGGCATGTAACTTAGCTGGCATTGACTTGGTTGAATAGCGGTTGTTTATTTAGGTATAGCATTTCAGATTGAAGAACAGATGTGGACCAGTTGAGCACTAATGTACATCACTCTGGATAAGAGCGTCTGCTAAATGCTGTGAATGTGTATAAGGGGACACGTCACTTTACTTTAAAACCTCCATGAGATTATGAAAAGCACAATTTAAAAATTAAATTTTTTATTATTACTCGTATTAGTGGAACACATGTCTATCAAAGTTAGAATATACTTTCTGTTTTTTGTTCTTTGTGCTGCATTATAGTACAATTGTTTCAAAGTGTACTGTGTATATGGCTGAAATGACGAATGAAATGTGTCTTATCTCTAAGCTAAAAAAATATCACAGCATTTGCTTGCATCTGCAATAGTTTGTAATTTGCAAGATGATAATACTGTACACTTAGCTTTGCTTTCATTATTTCAAGGAGTGGTTAGCAATTTAATTACTTTTTCCCCATTCAAAGGCTTCCTAGTAGTATAGCTTATCTGGGGGGCAGCTGGTAGCCTAGTGGTTAGGGTGTTTGCCCTGCAGTCAGGTAGTGGTGGGTTCCATTCCTGCTAAGCACCTTGGGCGCTGTGTTACTGGCTGCCTGCTGCCTCGCCTGGTGAGTGGGTTAAATGCAGAGGAAGAATTTTGTGAAGTTCATGTATGACAAAATTATGCAAGAAGTATGACACTTTCACTTTCAATATGTGCCTTACAGACCTGCTGGTTTCAGATGAATAATGGACTTGAATTAAGTTTTTACTTCATATTGTGCCCTAACAATTTCAGTTCATTATGGTAATATATTTGTGATTTAATAAAGCTTTTACAGTCTTTTGCTTCTCCTTTGATCAGACACAGCAATATGAGGAGGAGAAAAAAGCACTGAGTCACGAGATCATCGCTCTTAATGACCACCTGATGGAGGCCAAGATCACCATTGAAAAGCTAAGAGAAGACAATGTGAGTCTTACTGGGAGAAATCATTTTTAAGCTTGCTGAATTACACTATCATTTGCAGATAAGCTGTTGCCGGGCGGGATATACAGAATGCCAGGATTAAGACATTTATTGTTTTGAAACACAGAATAATACCTCAGTCTCAGCTTCCTATTTTAAAATAATTTATGAATGGTCAGACCATGATCTCTTTGAACTATGGAGGTCTATATCATACCAAAGCATGAGTAAACAAAAATGGCTTGCTTCCACTTAGATTCAATTATCATCCAGGATACAGCATTCCCATAAGGTTAGTACTGGAATGATTAGGGGCTAACAAGAGGTCTTTGGTCTTTGGCTAATGGAGTTGGTACAGTTAAGAGTCTTTTGTTGGAAGTAGCTTGAGATTCTCTAGTCCACAACAACAGGAACTCCATCTGAGTTTTGAACAGCAGGTACTCTTGGATGAGGGAAGAGTGTATGGGTCGAAAGCAGCTGAACCAGATTGCAGACCTGGGGGCTGAGCTATATGAAAACACTCTTCCACCTTCTGTAGCTTTCACAATTCTGGGGACAAGTAAATAGCCAGCACACTGGGATCTGCATGGAGCATGGAGGTTCATAGTAAGAGATGAGTTTACTGAGGCCATTCAAGGCTTTATATATCATTAGTACAATTTTATAGTTAATACAAAATTTTATCAGAAACCAATGAAATCTTCATAATATCGGGCTAATGTGGTTGAATTTGTTGGTTCTGGTGAGGACTGGTTCCACATTCTGGACAATTTGAAGCTTATTTGGTTGTTGTTGGAGCAGCCTGATAGCAGGCTGTTACAATAATCAAGTTTAGAGGTTATAAAGGGGTGGACCAATATTTCTGCTGCATGGAGGGATAGTGCACATCTTAACTTGGCAATATTTCACAGATGAAAAAAATCTATTTTGGTAACAATACTTTTATGTGCATTGAATGAGCGATCAGGATCCATTATAACACCTAGATTTTTACAATTCACACTGGAGAAGCTGAGAAACTAGCAAGAGAAACCATGTTGTTGCATGGAATGGATTTAGATCTATGAGAAGGTACGTTTATATGGGCATTGGTGATTGCTGTGTTCATAGTAGGCTTGCATGTGTTGGTTTATTTTGGGTTTTGTTTGTTTATGAGGATAGTTATCACTTCGGCGTTTGACAGGGTGTGTGCACTGATTGTGTAACAAGCTTGTTGCCCTGTGTTACTTGCTCTTCTCATCAGCTGTTGGGGTGGTTGCCTTCCGCCCTCGTATGTTTGCGGTGGCCTGTCTGGGGTTGTGCTGTGCTTCCTGGCTCTCTGCTGTGGTATGTGACCAGTCAGCCAACTCAGCCTTCCATTATGGTTAAGCTGGGTTCATTCATCATTTTTGTATTTTTCAGCAGGTTGTATGGTGTGTGAATTGTGGCGATCCTCCTGTTTGCTGCTGCTGTTTTGCCTCCATTTGATTCTTTTTAGTTCCAGAATCCTTCAGTTTTCTGGCAGTTGGCAGTGCTGTCTTCGGTGCTGCCTTTTGCAGATGTTCGTCAATCTGTATGTGCACGGCAGTTCCCCATAACAGTTTGCAATGCTTCGTACTCTTGTCTCTGTCTCTCTCCGTTTCTTTCTCACTAAGGCTTCAGTGATCCCTGGTAGCCTAGTGGTTAAGGCATTCGCCCTGTGATCAGAAAGTCGGGGTTCGATTCTCAAGACCACTAGGCACCGCTGAGGTACCGTCCCCACACACTGCTCCCCGGGCGCCGTGTTCCTGGCTGCCCCCTGCTTCACTTGGTGAATGGGTTAAATGCAGAGGAAGAATTTCGTGCTGTACAGTTCACTGTGTGCTGTGGTGTGTTCACGTATAACAAATGGTCACTTTCACTTCACTTCATGGATGCCACTCCTCACTAAATGGTAGCCCATGTTTTGAATTTGCCAAGAGGCAAGAGGACAGCCACATAGTCCTCCATGACCTTGGTCTCCACCTTAAACAATGGATTGACCTGTGACCGAGGTGGTGTGGCATCAGGCAGGAGATGAATAGCACAGTCCCATGGCCAGTCCAGAGGAAGACGGGAAGCCTTAGTGGCACTAGACAACTCAGTTATGTCATGACAGATTGATTGGCAACAGAGCTGCCACCACTCCAGAGGGCAGCTGCCCATTCCTGAGCTCAACCCATAAGCCGCTGGATCAGCACAGACACCTTTTGTTTGGAGGTCATGTGCAGGACCTCTGATGGATCACCCCATACATCTCTGGAAGAGACCAGTGATCGGCTGGAAGAAAGCCACCACGCATGTCAGCTGATTTACATGACCTTGATGGTTATGATGAGTCAGGCAAGCCCGAGGTCACTGATCAGCGCTAGAAGAGCAAAGGGAAGAAGAGCACAATCAAAGTCCTCTGGAAAGACCTATGGAGGAAAGAAGTCAGTACGAGAATGAGGGCTAATCCTGAGAGGAAGATGAAGGTTTGAATGATGGTGTTAGTATGATGGAGATCTCGCGCCAGTCTTCTGGAGTGGCTGACAAATACTAAAGAGGGAAACACAAAACACAATTGAACTAAACAAGGATTACTCAAACTAATCCACATAAAAGGAGAGACAGCTAAACTGAATGAGAGAGCGTTTAGCATTGCAATCAGACACTGAACATGGGGGCTCATTCTGTTCAGGTGTGTTGCTAGGTACCGCGCCTAAACACAAACAAACCAGCACCCTGACAAGTGGGGCATGATGGGAAACTTAAGCTGGCGACGCTGGACCCATAACTTGGAATTCTCTACAGCTCACTGCAGTCATTTTAAACTCTCAATGTTTGTCTTAGTATTAGTTCATCTGAAATCTAATTTGTTTATTTTTCATATATATGTTTATTTCTTAATTTTCCTCTTTTTAAAAACTGAATTGTTAATATTTTCTTGATTTTCGATTTTTATTTTCGATTTTCATTTTCCTCTAAACTGTTTTCATTTGTTTATTTAGGTCTGTCAATTATATCTTAAGTTATTTAAATTTTAGTTTAATCTCTTTTAGTGCCTTTCCACTGTAAATTCTCAGCTGCATCGATAATGAGGTTTGCCCAAGTGAGCGAAATGTTACCAGGCTAAATGATTTGATACATTACTACATTACAAACAAATGTAGAAGTCATATATTTCATAAGCCATACAAAATAAATATAGGTCCTCTCTAGTCCACAGTAATGAAATGCCTCTTTCCCTTAGGACCTGTACAGGAAAGACTGTAACCTTGCTGCTCAGCTCCTACAACGTGGAAAATTCAATTACAAAGTGCACAAGCTGTCTGAGGTAATCCACCTTGCTTTCACTGTCACAAATTCTATCATTACTTGAAAAAGAGATTAGCAATTGTACCACTTTATTTGAGTTTACTATATGAATATGTGAAGAGCGTTTTTCCAAAATGTTATAAATTCATTTGAATACTTTTTAGAGAAAATAAATGTATTTACTCAGACAAATAGTTTGTTGGCTTAGTCTGAACATATTCAATAATTGTCAAATCTAACAGTTGTGTTTTTGATTAAAAATCCAAAGTTGTTTTTTTCAAAGTGCTATAATTCCATCTTTTTGAGGCAAGAGAAAATGCAGTTAGTTCACTCTTAAATTTAGAACCATTCAAAGTAGCCATCTTAATTTGACCAAAATATCTATCTTCTGATTGTATGGATATTTATGTATATATCTTTTAACTATCAGCAGTGAAACATGTTGTGTCTCAGCATATGTGTTGTGTCTGTAACCCCCGTCCCTCACCATTGTGCTCAGTGAGGACACACAGACCCCACTACACATCATGTAGCTATTCTTCAGAAACATCAAAAATCTCAAAACTCTCAAAAAACAGTTGTCAAAAGATTTAAACAAGCGAGATTTAAAGTTTAAACAAGCGAGCAAAACTCCTCTCTTAAGGGTGCCACCATGGTGGATAGTTTAGAACTCTGACTGGTCGAGAGTTGTTTTGTCGCGTTTTGTCAAATAACAGGTATTGCGCTTATCGCAGTTTGGAAAAGAACTGCAATCTGCAATCCATTTTAAACAAAGAAATACAGTAATTTGGCATGAGCGGTTGATGAAACACCAAGTAGGTTCAGTACACATCAGTAACATTTCAAGAGTACCCGCGTATAGTAAAAAAAACCTGTTGTGATGTGATTTAAAAAATGCCTAAAAGTGCCTATTTTTGTAGTGTAAACTCTAAGGATGCCCCTAAATATGCTCCCAAAACACTTTAATTTATTTTGACAGTCAGCTTAATACAATACCCTTAACAGAAATGTAAACCCATATTTCTACTGTACAGTTTACACTGAACTCCAGCAGTGTTAGAATGTAAATACTGATATTACCCCTGTATAGACTGTGTTGTAATTCATGTGCTGTCATTTTTAATGGCATACAGTACAGTATATAAATTTAGATTAAATACAGTAAATATTTATGTAATTTAGAGAACGGGGAAATATATCTATCTATCTGTCTATCTATAAAACAAATACATAAATACAAAATCTGAAGGCATATCATTATAGACCAAGGTCTTGGCTGTTCAGCAATGTACCGGTGCAACCTCCTCATTTTATTGTATTTTTTTTTCAGTTATTACTTCAGTTTTTTTCAACACCGTCAGACACAATAAAAGGCTAATTATTTGGCATACAGTACAGTATATAAATTTAGATTAAATACAGTAAATATTTATGTAATTTAGAGAACGGGGAAATATATATATATATCTGTCTATCTATAAAACAAATACATAAATACAAAATCTGAAGGCATATCATTATAGACCAAGGTCTTGGCTGTTCAGCAATGTACCGGTGCAACCTCCTCATTTTATTGTATTTTTTTTTTCAGTTATTACTTCAGTTTTTTTCAACACCGTCAGACACAATAAAAGGCTAATTATTTTTTATTTGGTGTAATATATATTTAAATCATTATCTGGCATCCTTAGAACTAATCTGATGTTGGTGACAGTGGCCTCATTACAACATACAATTATAGTCAATGGCTTCTTACATAACTTTATTGAATTGTTCCAAAAAATAACATACTGAGCACTGTGATAACAATGAATACAGGTACAATTTGTCACGTTCCCCTCATACGTTTATTCATACGCAAGGAAACAGACAAAACAAAAGAGGCTCGTGGGCCATACAAAACAGGAATCAAAACCTAGGTTTCAGACTACGAGGACAGGACACACAG
>JBBPDC010000001.1:35263238-35273264 GCA_037974485.1 Hemigrammopetersius urotaenia
AATCAAAACCGCTCTCTGCAGGAAACCACCATGTTGGAGAGTTTAGAGCGCTAGCCGGTTGGTCTAGGGGAGATGTGTGTGTGTGTGTGTGTGTGTGTGTGTGTGTGTGTGTGTGTGTGTGTTGTGGACTGTGTTGGCTACAACCTACAACCCCTGGAGTAGTACACAACATCGGTCATTGTCTCCAAGAACATAACTGCACACTCCACTCAGAAGCCATGGGTGACTGCAGAGGTGCGCACACTGCGGAAACCCCGAGACACCACCTTCAAATCAGGTGACAAGGCTGCCCTGAGAACAGCAAGGGCCAACCTTGGGCCATCAGAGCAGCGAAGTGCGTCCAAACCCAGAAAATCCACAGCCACTTCAAGGACAATGGGGATGTACGGCACATGTGGCAGGGCATCCAGGCTATCACCAACTAAAGGGCATCTCCACCTGCCTGTCATGTTAAGGCCTCCCTACCAGATGCGCTGGACAACAACTACGCACGGTTTGCAGCCAAAAACAACATAGCAGTGAGGAAATCCATCCCCACCTCCCAACAAGCAGATGCTCTGTCTGACCATGTGAGACGTGAGGAAAACTCTGCTAAGAGTCAACCCGTGGAAAGCTGCTGGACCAGACAACATTCCTGGTTGTGTGCTCAGAGGATATGCAGAACAGCATATCCTCTCACAAACAACTTCAAAATCTCTCTGAGCACCGCTGTTATCCCAACATGCTTCAAAACCACCAACATCATCCTTGTGCCAAAGAAGTCACCAGTGTCCTGCCTCAATGACTTTCGTCCCATCACTCACACCCATCATCATGAAGTGCTTCTAGAGGCTCATCATGGGGCACATCAAGTCACTACTGCCTCCCTCACTAGACCCTTTGCATACCGTCCCAACACAGATGATTCCATCAACAACACCCTTCACCTGGCCCTCATGCACCTGGACAAGAAGAATTAGGGCTTGGTCATATGGCCTAAAATCTATATTGCAGTATAATTTTGAAGCATGTGCGGTAACAATGTAATGATATTTATTGCTATATATTATTTTCTTCTGTATATACAGTAACCCCTTTTATGCGGATCAACATTCGCAGATTCAGTCTAACGCGGAGAACCAAACTGTATTTTTCTGAGAACCGAACTGTATTACCAGTCCAGCGGTGGTAGTATACACTGAAAAGTTGTCATCCGCCATAAAATGAGGAAGAAGCCTGCTGCTGCATGTAGCATGACTGCTTGTGTCTTGTCCTCGTATTTTAGTGTTTTAAACTTTTCCCCCCAATTTTCAACAGTTATCTCAGTTTATTGTGCCCTGTCTAAACAAGCGAGTAGAGAGAGTTATTTCAACGTTTCTTTTGTGTACGAGTGTTTGCACACTGCTAATGCTAACGATTGTTAAAGCAATAAAGTTTTCTTATTCTAATTATTTACATTTACATTTGCTTCATGAGTAATACCATAAACTGCATTTAAAATGAAAAAGTGTTCTGGGAGCATATATGTGGAGGCATATTTATGGTTCACACTATACAAATTTTCAGGCATTGTTTTTTACCAAAACAACAACGCGTTTTTTCATTACATGCGGGGTGTTCTTGGAACATAACCCCTGCGAAAAGCGGAGGATTACTGTATTTATATGTCAAAATGACTGTTTCTGAACATACTCACATCACATACATAGACGTTTTTGTTGCGTATTGTATCTGTGCTTGTTTGACTTCAGTGAGGCGTTACATTGGCGCTTATCAGACACTGTTTAAAGCCAGTCTGTAGCCCAATGTGTAGTTTTGTGTATTAACCTGTGAGGGCAGTAATTATTCTCTCCAGATTGTTTTCATGTTAGCCATTTTGATTTGTAGTTCTACATTGAAAGCATTGTAGATCTACAATTAATAAGTTTTATTCTTAGTTAAAACTTACAATTGAAATTATTGTTTTAAAAATCCTCCTGATAAAGCGGCGTAAGCAGGAGAGGATTTCGGTAGAAATTGATGGCAAAAAGACATTTTGTGATGCCTCACGAATGCCCAGCTGACCAAAACACAACAATGCGGTTGTGTTTTATATATATTTCAGCACCAGGTTTTTTTCAGTATTGGGGTAATTGCAGTGGTTTTGAAGGATGCAGGGACAGTGCAGTTGAGAGAGAAGAGTGGTGATGGCAGAGATAAGACCAGAAACGGAATACAGGCTTTAACAAGAGTGGAGGGGAGGGGATCTAGCTGACAAGTGGATTGTTTGGAGGTACAGAGGAGATCTGAAATTTCTCAGATGGTGGGGAGCTGGAAGGAGGAAGAGAATTGAGTAAATGAAAGAAGTTCAGGGGATAGATTGTGGACAGAGGTGCTAGTGGATCTTATGGATTTTTTCAGCAATGAATGACATGAGGGAGTTACAAAAAGTAGATGTATAGGTGAGGTGGTAGGGAGTCCAGGGGTTTTTGAACACTTTTACGCAGAAAAACCCACAATAACGCGGAAACTGCAAATATCCTCCGCGGGTGATTACTGTAGGTGGTTTTGGTACATATCTGTGTATATGTAGTCAAGTTTTTTAAGGAGTTACTCAAGTTGTCAGTCTTTGGCTTTCATGAGCCGAAATTCAGGCGTAAACCAAGCGGGCAGAAAGGGAGAAGAATACAGACCTGGTTTAAATGGAGCTACACAATTAGGAATATGGTGAAGACCAGTGTTGTATTATGTGACCAGCTTTTCAAGTGTGGTGACACTATGGACATCTATGAGGGAAACAATGCTAGAAGAGAGAGAATGAGAGCAGATGTTGAGTAGACCGAAGTTGACAGTACCTTTAACTGTTAGCTGACCGGGCTAGGCTGGCTAGGACACTAAGGTCAACAGTCCTACCGGTGTTACGTGGAGGGTGCCGAGACGTTGAAGTGTCTTGATGAACACTCCGGCGGGACCCACAATGGATGTGTCTCTGGCAAGGCTGGATAGCAATGTCCGGTTGAAGATAAAGCCAGCAGAGAGAGACGCAACCTGAGATGTTCCGCAGCCGACTACTGTAGCAAACCCGCCGCAGGTTATATATACGAGCCGCAGAATATTGCCAAAAGCATTCACTCAACTATCAAAATAATTAAATTCAGGTGATCCAATCACTTCCATGGCCACAGGTGTATAACTTCAAGCACCAACTTCAAGAGTGGTTCGGTGATAGGATGCAACCTGTGCAACAAGTCCAGTCGTGAAATTTCCTCGCTACTAAATATTCCACAGTCAACTGTTCTTGGTATTATAACCAAGTGGAAGTGGATGACAGCCACGAAATGGTAGGCCACGTAAACTGACGGAGCGTGGTCAGCGGATGCTGAGGCGCATAGCGTGCTGAGGCCGACTTTCTGTAAAGTCTATCACTACAGACCTCCAAACTTCATGTGGACTTCGGATTAGCTCAAGAACAGTGCGTAGAGAGCTTCATGGAATGGGTTTCCATGGCCGAGCAGCAGCATCCCAGCCATACATCACCAAGTGCAATGCAAAGAGTTGGATGCAGTGGTGTAAAGCACGCCACCACTGGGTGTGGTAGAACATGACTGGCCTACAACCCATTAGAACACCTTTGCAGGGCTCCAGACAAAATAAAAACCTTAAGAGCCATTGGCTCCTAAACACAAAATATTTAAGAGCCAAATATTTTTTTAGGAGACCAAATCTCAAAAATAATTTAAAAAATCTTAGCACATTTTGTCTCCAATCTTACCCCATGTTAAGAGTTTTAAAAAATTACTAGAATTACTAGAATGGCCACAGACATAGAATATTACTAGACTAGATCATAGACAGAATATTAATATACTGACCATAGTTACCACACTGCCTGACTAAACACAACTACAGAGTGACAACACACGGAAAAGCTGTGTAAGACAGTTCTGTTTTAAGGATTTTAGATCCTGTCCTGTATATATTTAAAACTAAGCCACAGTAACCACATTGCGTGTGAGGGGGAAAATTTCAAAAAAGTAATTTAAAAAACTGTGTTAATGTGCGATAAAATAATTGTCAGCGTTAAATAATGCATTAATGCAATAATGCGTTGTTCGTGGGTTTACTCTCATGGGTTTCAGTAAATATATCACTTTTGCCAACAAAGTACTAATGTTTCTACTCAATTTTACTCGTCTTGCCTATTTGGTAACATTTCCAGACTGCTTGGAAGTTAATACACTAAAATAATACACTAATATCAAATTTGTGATGTAAGAGCAGTTTGAGGTGACTGGAGAGAGAGTGTCTGAAGTTTGGTCCAGCCTAGTTGTGGTGTTTGTTGTTGTTCTTCTTCATTTAGCTGCTTTTGAATCTCTGCCTTGCATGCTGGTGTCTGTGTGTCCCAAGGTGTGTGGGTTTCCCAGCCCTGCCGCCCGTGAAGACTGTTTTGTCTGGGATTCCACAGAACACTGCACTGCCAGCTGATGTTCTGGAGAATGCCACAGTGATGTTGCCTGGCACCCAACTAGCTCAGGAAAGTACCACACTTCCATTGGCACACAGTGTAGTGTAGATACCTATGCTGTCCAACAGGTGGCACCGCCCCCAGAAAGGCAAAAACAACCACTAGGGTAAGGTCTGCTCATCTTTCATGAGCTTAGCTAAAGTTTAGCTTTGATGTCTAATCAATGTTGCAACAAGCAATCAACAAAGTCAAGCTCGCAACAGGCATTTCTGTGGTCTTGCAAGTGTGATGGAACCCAGTCTGTCATTTGAAAAACTGCAGGAGCTGCGGAAGCAACTGTACGAAACTGAGATCTGCATCCCAAAACTTTGTGAGGATAACAGACTGAACTTCACATATTTGTGAAAATATCTAATCACGGGAGGCTGAATTTTATATCCTGGCATAAGTACAGCTTATGTTCGGAAACAATTTATGTTTAAATTCTGTTGGAAGAATTTAAACACAGGTTTATATCTTTAAATGCAATTTCTCCTATCATAGTAGTGGCACATCACTCCTGAGAATTTCTAATCCTTATATTTATACAAAAAAAACTACAACAACAAAATACATTCAAGATTTGTGCCAAAAAAAGGGCTAACTGCAATAAGTAAGCAGATATGTGGCAGCTATGTTATGGTTATAAGTTTTTTGGGTTTTTTTTGAAGAGTACAAAAAACTTGAATAAAACTAAGAAAAAGCAAAACATTAAAATGAGATATGAGAATCTCAAGCCCCTCTTTAAAGTTTAAAGATACTCATCATGAAGTCAAGATTTTATATTGATTAAAGGTTTCTTATGTTTGTCTAAGCCAATAACATTATATTCAGAAATGTAAGAAATGTATTTTCAAATCATTATTTGTCTTTATTCCTTTATACATTTGCACAACTTAGCTGTAAATATACACTTGTGAATGAATAAGGGACTTAATAACCCTAAGCCTCACTCAAACTGGCCATATTAAAGTCAACATACCTTAAAAGTCTTGTCCATGGAAGCAGAAAGCAAGAGATGGCTAAGATGAGGCACTGGACACCACTGCACTGTGTTGACTGGACCCCGGTGGCCTTGAAATTGATGTTGCACATATCTAGGCAAATACATTCTTCCCTTTTTTCTGCTTAGGCATTGTCTTGCCCTCTCTGACATATCAGAATGAAGATGCACATTTACAGGGTGCAAGTTGGACAAACTGGCTTCATTAGGCTTTTTTGACTCATTAAGCTCTTTTGCCTGTGTAATCAGGTTCTGTCTCTTCGACACATATGGTCTCAATCCTGCGGAGGTCTGAGATCTTTTTGCACTCATAGCCACTGAATTGTTCACTGTTGGAAAAGGAGTTTTTATTGGTTGCTGAGAATATCCTGCTGTCCTTTGAGAATGCCGAAGATCTCTCTTAGGTTCTGAGAGCGCTCTAAACGATTTCATTTCATCCTTGCCGTAGTGGAGGTTGGAATCTGATGTTGAGTCTGATGCAAAAAACGTTTCCTCTTTCCTCTCAGAAAGGCCGCCACTCTTTCCAGGACAGGACTCATCGGAGTCAGAATCATCATAATCCACTAATGAACTCATGGCAATGTGTTATCACAATCAAATTTTTGATTTTGTACTGTTTGCCAGGGGGGGGGGGGGGTCTCACAGTCGGTTTTGGTTTCACTTCCCCAGAACAATTATAATGTACTCTGATACTATGCACTGGGCTATTTTCACTAAACCAACAGTTGTACACTACTTAACATGTTTCTTATTTACTGACTGCCTTAAAGACATATACACATCGTTTTTAGGTTTCACGTGAAGGCTCTAATAACGCTGCGAAATTCGCGACCACATACCAAATGTATTAAGAGCGGAGCAGCTGTATGACGAGCCTCCCCACAAGTTCAGTAAACTGCAGCGTGCAAACCGCAACACCGTGCAAAACGAAATAAAATGGTAAACTTCACGAATAGCAGTGCATTCAGCAATCTACAATTAAAAATCTCTCGGCATAGCTTGTACAATATTAACCACTGCAGGCTAAAGATTTCGATTTACCAAGCATCTTCCACAAGTTCACCAAAAGCTTTGTCAGCCAACAAAAAACTTCAAGTACAACTGGCGTCCTAAACTTAACAAGTAATTCGTTTATGCACGGAATACGCTGGTTTTCTCTTCAGACGGGGGAAATGTCAACAAAAACAGCTATAACTGAGTTGAGTTGCTCGGTTTTAAGTCTTCTTCTGCTTGAGTTTTACTGTCGCTGGCAAATGACGATTTGGTGCATTACCGCCACCTTTTTGTGGGGAGCGTCTATTATAGACTAATGCGTGGGATAACGTCGTTTCTTCTGTGGGTTATCATGCAAAGGAAAAAAAACACAGAAGAAAAAGTTATAAAGTAATTATCTTACAGTAATTCATATTTCAAATTCAGTGTGTACTGCCCAGAATACGAGGGTGTGGATAGGCGGAGCCACTGTCAATCATGTGATGTGCCAGCCAATCAGATAACATCTTTTGCCTGCCACGCCCTCTCACAGTTGCAGCATTAGGTGGAAGCATCCCAGTCCATTTCCAGGACAGTTGGTTTGTTCTAAGGTATAATTATTAGAAAATGTCATGTTAAATTGTCGAAGTTTACATTTTAATTATAACTGAATATCAGAAAGTCCCCCATAGTGTATGGTTTTCCTTAAGAGAAATAACTGCCCCTCACCCACAGATTGCTGTAATGGTAGCTCCCTGTTTGTGTGTGTTTATGGGTGTGTGTGTGTGTGTGTGTGTGTGTGTGTGTGTGTGAGGGACTCTGTTTGGACATGTAGAGGCTTTCGAACCTCAACTAAGAATCTTCTATTCCGCACAGATCAGGATGTCCGATCAGGTCTGGCTATTTTTCTGCTTTTTGACTGAATTCAGTGTGGGCTGGTTTAATAAACATACTGTATGGACAAAAGTATTGGGACGCTTGACCGCCACACCAACGGAGACTTTAATGACGCTGCATCTATAGACTTTAATATGGAACTGGTCACCCGTTTGCAGCTATAACACCTTCCACTGTTCTTGGAAGGCTTTCTACAAGATTATGGAGTTTCTGTGGGTATTCGTGCCCTTTCATTCTGGCCCAATACTTTTGTCCATGTAGTGTAAGAATTATTCACTAGAGTTTGATTGTGTGTGTGTCCTCAACATTTTTAATCTATTTAAAACCCAACCCAAGCCCAACACATTAAGCATAATGGTTTAAAAGCTTATCAGTTATAAGTAGGGCTGCATGATCTGGATACTATTGCTATTTTACTGTGACTGGTTGCGATTGCAATATATTTCAATGTATTAAAGGACCTTAGCATCAATTTTCTGTAAGTATAACAGCTGACGTGCTAATTTTAAAGGGTAAACACAGGTTAGTCATATAAGAATGATTAAAAATATTAAAAATAGAAGAAACATGTAAAATATGATCCAGTTAAGAACACCTCAGTGAATCAGAGTCTTTAACAGTTAAAAATGAGATCTCGGTTCATCAGAACGCCCAGTAACCCACCCGGAGCTATGATTCGTCACCCTGTCAGAAACACTTTGATTGGTTAGAGGCTCATTTGCATATTAGATCTTTTTGCGATATCAATATCGCAGAGACCGATATTGTGATAACAGTTAGATGATGATATACTGTGCAGCCGAAATTAGAGGCCGACTGGACTGTTTACATCATGTGAGCTAAATGATCCATATGGTGATGTTATATAGTTATTCTACGAACTCAAGCACAGTCTGAAATCGTTTTACATTGTTGGTTCCCGTCCTTGGTCACACTGGAAGTGGTCCATCATATGTTTTGAAGGGAAAAAAAAACTTTTTTTCCCCCTGCAATCTTCCATCCAAATGTAGTGTTTTACCCAGCCTCCAGAACTCCACAGAGTTGGAAAACAATGAGAGAGCTCTGTAATTTATTTTTAAATCAGCGTCTCTGAGTGTTAAACCATTCCAGTCCAGTGTCTGTTAAATTCCTACTCAAGCACCACTGCTTTATGAGGGACTGATTAGTGATCAGCTGAATCACATCTTATTTAATGAGGAAAAGTATAAAACACTGCTGTAATCGACACTCTCCTCTCACACTGAGATCAGTTGGATGGTGAAGCACTACTAAAAGTTCCTCAAAGGTCATTATTGCCATTTTGTTTAAGAGAGAACCAGAGATTTGTTTTCTTTGAATTCTTCAAGTTTTGTAAACTCTGCATCATTTCTCTTCTGTTTTTTTTGTAATTTCCTTTATGCTTTAAGAACAATCTTTTATTTGGAAATGAGGAAAAATATTGTCAGCAGTTCTTAAAAACTAAGGCAAAGCTGTTCAGTTCAGTACCTGAGAAACTGAACATTTTGCAGTGCTCTCTTTTTTTTTTCCCAGAACCATTATCTGATTTCATGACATCCCTGTGCACCAGTGGGCGGAGTCAACATACCAGATAACATCAGAATTGACAGAAGACACTCTACTCAGAGTGACTTTTGTTACTTGGTTACTCTTGTTACTTTAAACTCATGTTTGTTAACGTGTTTATTTTTCTTTGTATGGCTTTAACTCGGATGTCCAAGGTGTTAAAACTGTTTTTCAAGAATAGTTTTGCTCCAGTTTTACTCCTCATTTAAGACCATTATCTCGGTCACCACAAATACTACTAATATAATAATTAACTTCTACTACTACAATAATGTTAGTACATGCTGTAGTAGTGTAAACAATGTTTAATACAAATGAGCTTTCAAGGACTCTTACAGGTACAGGTTATCAAAGTCAAAGTCAACTTTATTGTCAAATCTGCCATATGTACCAGACATACAGAGAATTGAAATTACGTTACTCTCAAACCCCAGGTGCATACATGTAACATTAAATACAAAAAGGTGCAATTAAAAAAAAAATATACAACCAAATACAATTATCCATATGATCTATAAAAAATATGGTGCAGAAAGAGCAAGATTGTGAAAAGTGTTCAGTGTTATGTGCAGTGTCCATAGTATAAAAGTCAGACCAGTATAAAACTATACACTTTTAAGGTTGGTGGTTTGAGACTTTGCTTTTTTTTTTACTAAACTTTTGCGTGGAGGGGAACATGCTGGGACTGCCAGCTCTGAGACATCAGAAAGATTACAGACAAAAGATGGACTTCACTGAACAGCAGGAAACCCTGCACAGCCTTTCTCAAACTTTACTTGAGTAACTGAATAATTTTGACAGGCTTTTGGCATGTGTGTATGTATATTTGTGTGTGTAAATTTATATATATATATATACACACAGTGGAGGAAATCATTATTTGACCCCTTGCTGATTTTATAAGAAATGAAAAGTCTCAGAACAGAATCATTTTAATGGTAGGTTTATTTTAACAGTGACAGATAGCACATAAAAAAAAAAACTAAACAAAAATAGAAACTGATTTGCATTTCATTGAGTGAAATGAGTATTTGAACCCTTTAACAAAAAATACTTAATACTTAGTGGCAAAACCCTTGTTTGCAAGCACAGAGGTCAAATGTTTCTTGTAATTGATGACCAAGTTTGT
>JBBPDC010000001.1:35273364-35285390 GCA_037974485.1 Hemigrammopetersius urotaenia
CTTTTTTCCCTTCCTTTATTTCTTAAGTCACAATATGTTTATGAGAATGAAAGGCAGCCCTTTTAAGTGAGAAACTTTCACTTTTTTTGTGAAGCACTATTTTTGTCACAGACATTTCCAAACTCAGCCAATGAGTTCATCAATGCGCCACAGACACTTTTTTTCTGTGACATGCATACATACAGAAACGCATCGACAAAAATAAAATTATTCAGCTAGGGACCTTCATGTCTAAGGTTTAAAAACAGGACAAATGGCAAAAAAGAACCCAGAAAAATATAAATAACTCCTGTCCAGCACCTTTAAGTGCTCTGCGCAGTCCCTACGGCTGTGGAGGAGTCACAATATGGAAAGTCCCTTCTGATCCAAGTGCTGTTTAGGGGTCACTCCTGCTACTTCAGCAAACCCTTCAGAGGAACAGTTTCAAAGATGAACTGGAGTAGACAAAAGAAGTGGAAACCATTCTGTCTCTCTCTTCCACTCTAGGGTCAAAGGGCAGTGAAGCCAAAGTTACAGCGGCAGTACATCATACCACTGAAGTCCAGCCAGCTGTCTGAGATAGGGTCGTATCGCTGCACTGCATTCAGGTACGACGAGCCTGAATGACCGCCCACCACATAGAGGTAGTTGTCCACCACAGCAGAGCCAACACCTGCAAATAAAACATACAGAATATTCTGACATCACCAAATACTGCAATATTAGCTAGGGCTGGGCGATTTGGCCTAAAATCAAAATCTCGATTAATTGAACATTTTAACTCGATTACGATTAATGAACGATTTTTGCTCTCATAGTTCACTGACAAGTTGCTCAGTTGTCTCAGTGTTTACGCTCTCCATGCTCGACATGTTGGCGGAATAACGTAACATAACGGAGCGGGGTCCCTTTTTAAAGGGAAAGTAATCGAAATAATTGACCTGGAAAAATTGTCGATTTCGATTACTTTTCGATTAATCGCCCAGCCCTAATATTTGCTTAAACATGACCGTGAATAAAATTCTTTCTGATCAATCATATATTGGAACAACTTTTGCTTTGCAACTAAAGTACTTTGATCAAATCTTTTGATGAATCATTTCCTTACCAGTGCGAGGTTCATTCATTTGCCGACATGCAGTCCATTGGTTCTGGTGGGGGTCATATCTTTCAATGCTGGACAAGTGTGATACGCCATTGTGTCCTCCAACCACAAATATGAATCCTAACATGACTCCCACTCCAAAGTTGATCCTTTTATTGGCCATGGGTGCTACCATTTCCCAGGAGTCTTTGCTAGGGTCGTAGCGCTCCACACTGTAGAGAACCACAAGGTCTGTGTTTATACAAGCTTCATTTTCTGTATTTTTTACTAGGGGTTCCCAGCCATGATCCTGGAGACCCCCTTTCCCTGCACACGTTTGTGTTATTAATTACCTGATTTGTTGGATAATGTGTGCAAACCAACGGTGCGTCCCAGACCAGGGCTGGGAGCCACTGTTATAAACAAAATGCGTCTTCATGTTACTTTATTATTTTGGTGGAGTTCTCGTGTATTTCTTCTTCTTATTGCTCACTTGCTGTTTTGGCTATAAGAAATGATGGGTGTCTGTGCTGATGTAGGTGGAGGGGTGCAACAGGGGTGTCGCATTTGAAATTTGCTGGAACTGTGCTATTTTAGAAACCACTGGACCAAAATTACTCTTTTACCCCCAAATTAACAAGCACAACAATATTTTTCCTTGAAGCGTAGAAGCAAAGATATGTCCAAGTTCAGACGACAAGGTTTTGTGGATATACAGTATTTGCATCACCCTCTTCAATACAAATTCAACTAATTATTGTAAAAACAATATATAGTATCACAATCTGTCTCTTCTCTTTACAGACATCTTTTTAGATCACCACTGAAATTCCTGATTTTGGAGCAAGCCTTTCTTCTTCTCTTTAAACTTCTACAAGATTCTAATCATTACCCTGCCATATCATTTTTTTATGAAAGACCCTATGCAAAGTAATTTGCAGTGTGGATTAGATTCGAAAAGCCAAAAGAACAAATAAACCGCCAAAATGTAAAAGCAAAGGGAATTTTTGACCAAAAAAAACCCCATCAACCCCCCACCCGTCACCAAAACACAAGTTTTGTTCTAAGTATCACTTTATTGATCTTACCTGTTCATGTGAGCAGGGCCATAGCCCCCAATGGCATAAACCATCCCATCCAGTACTGCAGCAGCAAAGCAACTGCGGGATTTTGTCATGGGGGCCACAGGCTGCCATTCTTTCATCCTGGGTACATATTTCTCCACTGACTGAAGATAATATTGGCCATCATACCCCCCGAGAGCATACAGCTCCCCTGCCAACACCGCAACTCCTAGGGTGCTCCTACACTCTGCCATCCTCTCCACTGAGGACCAGGTGTTGCTGTCTGGGTCCCATTTCTCCACTGTGTTCTCATGGCGTCTGTAGCTGATGCCCTGTCGCATGTGTGTGGCAATGCCTCCCACCACGTACACCATCTGGTCCAGCACCGCAACTCCAAACTCACAGCGGGGCACACTGAGCGGGGCCAGCCCAATCCATGAATCCGTCTGAGGGAAGTACATTTCCATACTGCAGAAAACAAGGGGAAAAGCTTGTTCAGTCAGTCTTCTGTTGATCTTTCAGGTAAATGAATTACTCTCTGGAGGCAATGTTCTGTCTGTGTAGCTGACATGTAGCTTACGACAGTTTCACTGTGAATATTACAGCTCTTACTCGATATTATGGCTATAGTGTACTGTGTGCACACAGTATTTATACTCTGTTACACATTTATGTACAGTTTCTTGTGAAAGTTTGGGCGCCACCATACTTTTTTTTAAAATAGAAAACTTTTTAAAATAATGTTTTCAGCAATTGTTGATCTTTACCTTTACTTTTAATAACTGATAAACAATAATATTTATTACTTTTCTACAATTATTGATTAACAAATGTGTTCTGTCCAAACTTTTGGAGACTCCTAAGGGTCTAATATTAGGAGAACTAGCCTTCAGGTGATTCATTAAGATTGCTGAACTGAAAACAATTCTTAATAACAATAGTTAAAATATTGCAGAATTGAATTAAATTGTTAGGCCATAATTAACTGCGGTCAATAATCATTATTAAACATTCAGCTGATGACGATTCCAGCATGTATTAAATGATCTGACTCCTCAAAACTTATCCAAAAAATCTGCAAATCTATTTTCTAAATACAGTACAAAACATTCAGACAAGATTAACAGGAAAGCAGATCCAACTGTTAGCTCAAACAGGACAGTCATGGAGTCACCAGAAGGAAACCTTACCGCAATTCTCAATTTTCATAAATATGCAAAACAAGCAACAGAAACAAATGCTGTTGGTTCAGTAAAAATAGAGCTCTATGGTAAGAATAACAAAATATATTTTTGGATGCAAAGGAGGCAGCATTTGGACACGTATCCATTACACTTTCCAATCAAATTTTCCAAGGTTGATTATTTTGATTACTTTCCCTTTAAAAACACTACCGCGTGTGGAGTCACGTGACCCCGCTCTGTCATGTTACGTTATTCTGCCGACATGTCGAGCATGGAGAGCTTAAACACTGAGACAACTGAGCAACTTGTCAGTGAACTATGAGGGCAAAATAAATAAATAAATAAAATAATCGTCCATTAATCGTAATCGAGATTAAATGTTCAATTAATCGAGATTTAGATTTTAGACCAAATCACCCAGCCCTAACTAGAACATTACCTAGAACAGGACATCAATGAAAATGACATCCAAGGATTATAGAACTATTAAAAGCATTCTGCAAGAAACTAAAACCAGAAAGACTCTTAACTGATTATAAGAAGTGTAATCTGCTAATGAGTTTCACATACCATACTCAATTTTAAAAATGTTAATTTTAAAAAGTTAATGTAAAGTTATCTTAACCCTGTATGTTTACACTGTACTTTACGTCATACAAGTGCGGTTTTTTTTTGTTGGTATAATCAGGATAAATACAGTAATAATTTAAAGTCATAAAAAAAAAAGACTAAGAAAAACAAAACGAAAAACAAGAACACAGCAAAACACTCAATGGAAGCTGTTATGATGCGGGAATGCTGGAATGCAGCTGCCAGAGACGCTTCACAGTGCAGCAGCCAATATACGGTTGCTTTGTGTTCTCTGGACAGTACTAAAAAAATTTCGCCTGTACATTCATATTTTATATGGAAATGTAGCTGAATTTAAGTTGATTTTTATGTTACAAAATTAGTAAATTATATTTTTCTTAATTTAGCACTAAAATGCATGAAAAATTGTCATTAAAAAAAAAAAGCACAAAAAAAATGCATGGGATACTTGAACAATTAGTTTGGTTTAAAAAACAAAAAAAGCCGAACGACTGAAGTTAGTCGTAACACTATCATGATTCTGCAAAATAAAAAAAACAACAATATTATTTATGAACTACCATTCAAAAGGTTTGGCATCATTTAAATCAAAATTTTTTATAAAATATTTTATATATTTATAAAAAATAATAACGTTGCAATATATTAACATTATAAACCACGCACCAAATTCAATAAACTTTAGGAAATTATGTCTTCACTCCCACAACAAAAGGATGAATTCTGGTCTTAGCTCTTATGTTCAGTTCACATCAACAATCTCATAAACTACCCTCTTTCTAACACTCAGTCACTTGTCATTTCTAGACTGTAACTTAGCCGGTCTTTCTCTACAGACCAAGAGATCTTTAAAAAGCAGCAGCACGTCTTCAATTAGCCAAAATCCTTTCACGCCACTCTAATACTGCAACCCTGACTGGCTTCCTGTTGCTGATCCCATTGGATTAAAAACAGATCATAGCTCACAGATCACCTCTTTTGGTTGAAGAGGTACATTCTGAATGTGTATAATCCTCTAGAGAGCAACTTCTACACTGTTGTTTAAGCATTACGCTAAATGTGTAATTGAACAACTAAAGCTATTCAAACTTAACAACCGAATAAAGGCCTGATCTCAGGAACGATACAGTCACAAAACCAGGGATTTCTGCTGTCAGTTATTTCCATTTGACTAATTTATGTGCTATAGTATGTTCATTTATTCCATGCAGTGAGGGCTCAGAGTCAGAACTGGAAAAAAAAAAGGCAAAAGAAAATGTAATCTATGCATTAGTTTTGGGTTTCTGTTTCTAAATGAATTTATAGAATTGAACAAAACCTTTAAACATCAAATTCAGAAACCCTAGAAAGATTAAATACCACTTAATATCAGTTTCCTGTTGAGGCACCTTTTCCAGGATTAAAAAAAATAGTGATTGACATAAAAATGGAACATTTTGGTGCATTCTAAAACTAAAATACAGAGAAGCAAGTTGATGCTGTGAAATTTGGTTAATTAAGCTAAAACTTACCGTTTTAAGTATTATGTGTTGGCAGATATCTGATAAAAACCCTTCCTCAGCAACTACTGCTATTAAATATTAAAACAGATTGTAGTGCATTCTAAAAAGATTGTCTATTATTTCTGTTCTATTTCCTAAAAGGCCTGGACTGGCCTCTAAAAGGCACATTGTTCACAGACCTGGATGAAAGGCATTTGTGATACAGTTTGAAGATGGTCTCTATTATAACAATATCTAACATGTTCCATGTCAGTTTTTGTCAAAATCTAGCTAGTTGTAAATAAATCACACACATTAAGATAAATAAATTAAATAAATGTTTTTTTATGTCATTCCTAATCCCAGTCCTAAGGACGACACATTATTTTTTGTTTGGTCTCATCCAGCAACCCCGATTCCACTCAATTAACCTATTAACAAGTTACTTGGAGGAAAATTAAGTTAATTATACATTCTTCACATACAACTTATTTACAAATATCTTTACAGGACTAAAACTGTTCTTCTATGGCGCGACTTAAAGCAGAGTTACCTAAACACCAGGCCAAGGTCCGGTATCATTTGGTACTGGGCAGTACAGAAAGACAGAATGCAACCTGTGCTTCTGGAAAAGAAAGGCTGACTGGCGCATGACGGGCGTCGGCCTGTCTTTCTCTGCTGAAACGTAAAGTAGCTTTAACTTAAAAATATGGAATTCCATATGGAAGTAGAAAAAAAAAAAAGCATTTTCGGTTTTGGCCGAATTTCTTTTTACGTGACCAATACAGTGATGACACAATCAACAACTGCAACCTGCAGCACCCGACTGGATGGATATATCTAAGACAGTAGGGCTGCAAAATATATTGCAAATTTATCGTCACTGTGATATCAATATGCGCAATATCCATATCGCCAAAGACTGACTGAACTGCAATAAATGGTGTTTTTCCAAAACTCTTCACCCAGAGCCACAGAGAAGAGGGCAAAAACATCACTGGGCAGTTTCTTCATCTTCTGTGCTGCTGTTATAGATTGTTCCTTTTGCTATTTTTTCTGGCTAAGAACTTACTATAATTTAAATTATGTTTACATTTATTTAAAATTATTTAAAAATATTTTTTTTTCCCAACAATGTTCAATGGTTCAAATGTTTTATGGGAGGCATTAAATGCTCTGTTTAAGTAAATTCTTAAAAAAAAAAAACATGTTGGAATGGAAGTATTGCATTTAATTATTGTTTCTGTGTAGACTAGTCATTGTCTGGAGTCTCTGTTACCAGCAAACCCAAAGCAGAAAAACATTAACACTATAAAGGCTAAGTTTTTACTCACTTATCGCATGTGATATCACCATCGCAACACTTGACTACATTATCGCATAACGCATGCTTTCCTAATATTGCGCAGGCCTGATGGAAAGCCGTTTGCCCCCCCCTCCGTCTGTGTTTCTGAAAAGGCAAGACAGTTTTCCAGTGATTCCAGTTAATATATGTGCTGCCAGTCTTTATTTCTTTCAATAGTTTTTAAAGCACTTTGTTTAGAATATTAAAATGCACTTTTTATGAGAGAAGGTAATTAATTATATAGTATTTCAGCTTTCTTGCTTTTAGGCTATTCATGAGTGGGGCCAAGTAAAATATTTTATTTCAAAATTTATTTTTTATTGTGTATTGTTTGATTTCTAAATAAATATTTTCATAATTTAACAGATTTAGTATTTTAATTTAATAATAATTTCTTCCGGTGTTTCAGTTTTCGGCCAAGTATTTCCTCATTTTCGGTTTTGGCCCAAAAAGCATCCCTACTATTTATGTTACAAATAAGTTTTTTTCTTCTTAATAATTTAGATGTAAAATGCGTAAAAAACATTGTCACCAAAAAGAAATAAAAGTGGAGAATATTTGCAGATTCCGTGTTTTTGGAGATTTCTGATGAGTTTGATTCTTATAAAAAATCCATGTGTGACTGGATCCGCGATTCCTGATCCGCGTAAAACTGGGGGATTACTGTAATTACTGTAAGACTGTATATACACACTAGGGTTGTCAAAAAATCGATTCTGAGATACTAATTGAAACTAAAATTTAGTATCTAGTTGGAGAACGATTAACACTGCTATCGATACTTAAATGCCAGGTTTGCATCTGCTGGTTCACGGGAATCGCCGAACATTTATCACGAGACAAAAACGAGATGAGACGCAACGTAAATGCTGGTCATGTGACCATAACTATAACGAAATATACAGTAATCTCCCAGTTTTATGTGGATCAGGACTCGCGGATCCAGTCACACGCAGATTTTTTATGCGAAACAAAATCTCCACAACAACGTGGAGCCTGCAAATATTCTCCACATTTTCTTTGGTTTTTCGTGGCAATACTTTTTTTTAAAACTCATTTTACTCATAAATTATTAAGAAAAATGTACTACTGTTTTTAAACATAAAAAGTAGGGGTGCACTGAAACGGAAAATAAAAAAACGCTTGGCCTAAAACCAAAACCCAAGCACCGAAAGAAATTATTAATTAAACAAATAAATCTGTTACAAAACAGAATGAAAATATTTATTTAGCATTCAAACAATGCACAATATATAAATTAAATTTGAAATAAAATACTTTACTTGGCCCCACTCATGAATAGCCTAAAAGTAAGACAGCAAAATATTAAATTAAATATTCTCTCATACAACAAGTATTTTCATGTGCATTTTAATATTCTGAGCACAGTACGGTCAGAACAAGAGCTTTAAAACTGTTGAAAGATGAACAACATTCTCTGTAGGCCTTTAACAGAATAGTGTATTAAACAGAGACTGGCAGCCCATATAGTAACTGGAATCACTGGAAAACTTTCCTGCCTTTACAGAAACACAGACGGAGTGGGCGGCCTTTTCTCTGCTTCATGCTCTGCATGGCGATCAGGATGTATTGATTTTATTGAAAAATGAATCCCGACATTGAGAAAATCTTTGTGCATGCAACCTGAAATTTCAGCAATGCTCTCTTTACAAATGGTTTTCATTTTCTTTCTTAGAGATATCAAAATGCGCCACATGGCGGACATGTTGGCTCTAATCCAATCTAATCCAATATTTTTTCTCACCAAGGTGATATTTGAGCTCTGCCTGAAAATGTTTTTTCTCATGAAAACTGCATTTCCAATGAGTTGAATTTTAAACTAATTGACTGTGAAAAGACAAGCTAACAAATGTTTTAGTTTATATACTTCCAATAAACAGAACTGACATTGCTTAGAATATTTCAGGAACTACCGTTACCAATGCAACATAACTTTCAGTCATTTATTTTTTATAAGGGAAGTTAATGTATTCTGATAAATTTCCATGCAAACTGTGTGTCCATGAGGAGTAGCTTGGAAGTTTTCTTTTCTGGTGTTAATGTTAATGTGGATCTATGGAGATCCAAGTCCTTTGGATGTTGTACTTTGACCCTCATTCTAAGAAACACCCAAAAACTTTAGTTCTCTTCGAAGTTTCAGCCATAATCCTTTTACCTGCTGCAGCCTTATGCTCAAACTGTTGCCCCCTCAGGTTAAATTTAATCTTTTCCCTGGGTTACCTGCCTACTTCCAGATCGGAATACAGGAACCGAAAGTGCCCATTTTAAAGTTTACCTAGTTGTGATCATCTTACACAAATGAGGCTCACTGGTTCCACTGTTACCTTTCCAAAGTGGCAAAGAGTCCAGCCTTGCCGCCCACTGCAAGAAGGACCTTAGGAGCACAGCGTGGTCTTGTGGAGAGCACCGTCTGGTAAGAGAGCCGATGCTCAGGCATGAAGTGGTATTTGAGGGCCTCATTGAGAAGGTGCTTGCATGCATGATCATCACGAACAAGGTGATTGGCCTCATAGAGGCGGGTCAAAAATTTAACACTGAGCAGAGGCAGTCGCACACAGTGGAGCAACTGAGCCAGGTACTGCTGTCTCTCTGTCAGATCATATTTAATCCATGACTCCAAGGCGTAGAAGACTGTCTCTTCTGTGACTACTTTCAAGCAGTCATTTGATACTATCTCGTCCAGCTCTTCTCTGGTCAACTCAAAGAACTCCTCGGTCTGACACACCTCCTCAAAGTTCTGACAGATGTATTTTGTGGCCGCCATACAGAGATCATGGCAGCCATACATTTCTGCAAAACGAGAAATACCAATACAGTTTCCAGCATCCAACTGACTTTCTAAGAAATTGCAGCACTCTTTCAGAACCAGTTTGACCTGGAGGAGGTTGGCAGCTGGAAGCAGAGACTCCACTGTTTCCTGTGAAATAAACACTGTCCCAGTGTAGGCATATTCCACAATGGCCTGAAACATACACAAAAAGACAGTGTTTATAAAATGCAATAACAAGTTATTATTTTGGAAATCAGGGCTAATGGACAGAAGCAAGCTCCATCACCTGTAGTGCAGCTTCATCGATGCACTGGAACTCAACCTCTGAAGTTTCCTTCTCAGAAAGATTTCCTGTGAACATGGCCTTGAAGTATGGGCTGATGCTGGCCAGCACCACTTTGTGGGCATGGATCTTAACATCACCCACACGGAGAACGATGTCACACAGCTCATGGTCTTGCCGCAACAGCTGTAGGCCTTGCAGCAGCTGCTCTGAGTGGGGTCGTGTCAGACTGGCAAACATATAGGACTGTGCCTGTTGATCCATCTTTTAAATGAGACAGAAATAGTATTGTATTATTTCCACTTCAATCAATAAAAAAATCAAGCAACTTTGACAGTAGAAAGACCAATATTCTCAGAACAACAATCCTCTCATATATTTTAGAATAATACAATATACAGTTTTAGATTTCAACAGTTGGTTGAAGTGCTTTAATGAAGGACATGATCATCAGATAGCTAATAAGAGATTATTGTCCAGGGGAACAGCTGTTTAAGCCTTACTTCAGAAAGCACAAGATTTACAGTGCATCAAGTTATCCTACTTCAGAATAGTCAAAGTTGTCTGAAATTTATAACTGTTGCACTGCCATTCTTCAAGTGCAAACTCAGATATACAAGAGCATTCAAATAGGTGTTTTGACAAGGGCATACTTATATGCAAAAACAGGAAATATGAACTGTTGTGGCAAATGTACATATAACCAATTCTTCTAGGGTTTCTATATTTCATAACTTTTCCAATCTATTCCATTTTGAGAAATGATCATGCTGATTTTGTTTAGATATAAAAACATTACTAAAGGAATTAGATGAAACTTGTGCAGTGCAGGAGTAGTTAGTCCAATTGTATTTTAAGAAGCCATAACTGATCTACATGGCCTTGTTAATTTTGTGCATCACAGCCGGGGATATTGCTGAAAAAGCTGTACAACGTAGGACTGTATTGACAATTAATAACTGAACTTGCCCTGGGGTATTCCACAGCAGAAATATTTACTACTCCTGCAGGATTTCCAAGCAAGCTGGATAACCAGCTGACCTACAGGAATACCCCTTGCCACTTTTTCTATTAAACCAACAACAATGATCTAGTTAAGTGATAAGTACTTTGTGTATTACACTCAAGTGTTTAGACATTACTTGTTTGGCTGTCTTTTATCTTTGTGTTGCAAACAGATCAAGACTGTTGCTTAAAAAGATTAGATGGAGTAAGTGACTTCATTACCAAGCCATTCATGCAATAACAGATTTAGAATGTATAGTTTGATGGTTACAGATTTAAACAGACCAGATCTTTCAGTATCGAATGCCAACATTGTTAAATAAAAGTCAAGAAAGTATGCTGATTGTTGGATACTGGAGATACTGTGGACTACAGGGCACGAGCAGAACAGCAGCTAACCTACCTTTGACTATCAAACCAAACTAATGGTATCGTTAAACATTCAACCGCATTGGTTGGCGAATTAAAATGAGATGAGTGCATTTTAAGTTCACGGCACGCAGAAATGATTTCGCAATTATTAGCAAATTGAATACAACCGGTACAAAATAACCCGGCGTTGCTCTTAGGTGGAACCTAGCAAATGAGATTAAACGACAGATAACGGGTTTGGCTTCCAGCGCCACGGCAAAACCAAAACCCAGCATTTGTCACAGCCTGGTAATTCATGGTTCGACATAGCTACTTGTCCTTCCACAGATCGGACGTAAGTCAAATGCTACCAATCAGATTACCTGTCTGAATCCTGATGGTAATGATGAGGATATGAAGAAGATGAGGACGAGCTAAAACGCTAATGGCTAACTGGATCGGCTAACATTCAATAGCCGCCACTGTTGCTAAAAATAAACACTGCCAGTCTGTGGTTATGGTTAACAACAAACACAGACGAGTGTGCCGTACCGCACAAAGACACGGTAGAAAATAAACCGAACAAAAGCCCGAAACTTCGTGTCGAACCCCATATCTGAGTGAGATGTGATGTGTGACGTATTGCGCTAGCGCAGGTCAACACGGCAGAGACAGAAACCAGAGGAAAACAAATATGCAGACGCTCCTGCCAACGTCACTTCCGCCCGGGAGGGGCGCCAAATGTCACTTTTTTGGAAAAAAAACGGGGCGGGGTGTATATGCACTCGGCTTCTCGCGTGTTTCCTTCATACGAATCGCTAGGTGGGGCTATATAATGTATATATTTCACTCACACACACGCATACAC
>JBBPDC010000001.1:35289086-35307841 GCA_037974485.1 Hemigrammopetersius urotaenia
CATGTGATTGGTTGATTAGATAATTGCATTAATGAGAAATTGAACAGGTGTTCCTAATAATCCTTTAGGTGAGTGTACATTGATCTTCATTTGTTCCATAGGGTTAAAAGAACATTAACTTGAGTTTTGTTTACTTGATAAACAGTTCTGAGTTAATTATGAATATTTTTAATACAGCTCAACTGAAACATTAACACCCAAAGTACCAAAGCATTTCCTTCAAGTACTTTTTGCCTTTTACATACACTGATGAGCCATAGCATTAAAATCACCTAGCTAACATTTGTTTTAGGGCATCCTAAACAACATCATTGTGAGAACTCCACAAGACCTGCTGTGGTATCTTGTACTGAGATGTTAGTAATAGATCTTTTATGGTTCTTCTTAGGGGGCAGCATGATGTAAAATAATGTTTCGTTACAGTTCCAAGAGCACCTGCACATAGTGGGGAAAAACACTGTTTTTTTAAAAAAAATTATTTATATATTTTTTTAAAGGCTAAAAATGCCCTAAGTATGCTCCCAAAACTTTACCTTTATATCTTCATTAAGGGCAAAATGAAATTAAACCCCTAATTCGTGCTGTACAGTTTACACTGAACTGCAGTCTCCCTTAGGGCAGGAACAATATGCGATATGAAACGAAAATTGCGACACACCCGGTCAACTCCCAGAGTTATCCTTCCTATTCAGATTAGTTTTGTGTCGTTCGTGAATGATTCGTTCAAAATATCAAACGTTTTAAGGGAACGTACTGAACCGAATCACTTTCTCAAATTACTTGTTCGTTTCTCAGTTCAGCTGAGCTGTCAGCAGCGCCGGGAGGGTGGACCGCCTGCATGAACGAATCACTTGGTGAACTACGCTCTACTGAATCACTTACATGGCGACCGCTGTTCTCGATTGTTTTAGCAGATTTAGTTTCCAGATAAACGAACCTAAACTAGACTGGCAGTAATGAGAAGAGTGAGACTCACCAGCTGTGTTGTGTTCAAGTGTAACTTTTTTTTTTTTAATTGCCAACGCAACAACTCTCAAACAGTAGGACACAGTATGTAATAAGTAGTGTATAAAACAGGGCTGTGCGGTATGGACAAAAGAGACCATCACATTTTTCTTGAACAATTTTGCGGTTTTTGATTTTAATCACAATTTTGACACACACAGTTTTACAGTGTGATAAAGATGTAATTGTTTTCCTTTGGAAAATGTGTCCTATTCAAAGACCTGTAACATGTCTCTAAAACAGGCAAAAAAAGAAATCACCTAGTAAAAAAAGAGAAATCTCTAGTAAAAATGTCTCTAATTGTTTTTATGTGGGAGACTGTGGTCTGGGTTGTTTTTTTTGCCACTAAACAATATTAGAACACTGGCAGAATGCATTAGCACTGGAGGGAATGTGGTGACATGCCAAACACCCTCTCAGATGGTGAGCTTGTAGCTGGAATGCACAGATTTTTGTGCAAACCTGTTCAATCTTGGGAAGGGGATGTTTTCACCATAAAAGAGGATCTTCCTCACTGTCGATAGTTATTGTTTTTGTGAGGTCATGTTCCTCATCATCCGCAGCCAGTATTTTTGTGTTAAACAGATGAAGAACCGGTTTCAAGTAAGACACGCTGACATGAGCTTCACCAAACAGGGCATCTGTGAACTCCTGCAGAGCTTTCAGTGCCCTGCTCACAGATTCAAGGACCTCTGTGTCCTGCCATTGTGGCACCAGGTGTCTTGTTTTGCGATCAGCTGAAAGGATCTGAGACAGAACTTTCTGTTGTTCCAAAATCCACTGCAGTTCTCCCTGGGCTTCATTTAATGTCCCCTTTTTTCTTCTTTGTGCATAAAGTTGGTTGGACATTTTCCCCATAGCTCAGACCTGTTGCTTGGGAAATGAGTCATCTTTAACTGCATTTTCTAAAAGAAATAAATAAGACAAAGGTCATGTAAATTTAAAGAATTGTCATTGAAATGAAAACCTTTTAAATAAGAGAACTGCAAGTTGCAAATTTGAATTTACCATATATTAACTAACAGCAAAAATGTTATTTTAACAGATTTTTTAAATGGTGATTTGAAAGGTACTAATTCTGATGACATCACTAATGATGTTTGCCACCAATAGCAGTCTGCACAGCTATTTCAGTAACACAATTACAATTTTAAATGCTATTACACTTAAAAAATTCTAATAATTATATATGAGAATGTGTGAAACTGTCCTATCCAGGATTCCGTAATCAGGAAGTAAACTGTGTTACAGTAGCACTCCGCATACAGTATATTCTACTTTTAATGGATATAAACGGGTATTACGCACGGCAAGGAGCTGCTTTTTGCTTTCGGATTGAATGCTTTAGTGTTCGCGGTTAATTAATTGCAATTTCAGATTGTTACAGAAACTGTAAAGGTAAAGAAACTTACTGATTGCAAGATGCAGTCTATGCCGAAGCATTGTAATCTTGTCCATTTATTTAGAGCGACAGCCTTCACAATGTTTGATCCATTGTCTGTGGTGATTGACACTGGAAACCGGAGCATCTTTCAAACCTTGAGACCGATTTTCTCCCGTGTGATCATCGGGAAAATATGCTGTTTGCAGGCGTCGGATTTTGATTTCAAACTCCTCAATAATAAAGTACACCGTCAAACTCAAGTAAGGCTCCGATGTTCTGCTTGACCACATATCTGTGGAATACATTTCGGGGATGGCGACTCTTGATACCAACTGGCATCGCAAAGTTATTTTTCAAGAGTATTATTTTTTGGAAGCTGGCTTTACTGACTACATTTGCGGGCATCATATCTTTGCATAAATCATATGTGACTGCTTCGGTAATTTTTGTGTGCCTTTTTGAACGGTGTGCAGCTCGCAAATGCCTGCAATATAGATCACCTGGTTCCAAACTTGTTTGGGGTGTACTTTTCTCCGTGTTCACAGATTTAAAAAAAAAAAAAAAAATAATAATTTTTTTTAAGTCAAAGACCTTTGTGACGCTACCTCAGGTGTTGAAATAGGTTTGTTGTGTTACCCTGTTTTGCTGCAATGACAGACTGACCGGTCTTACAAATTACCTGGCTCTGTGATACGTTATCTTTCCTGTATCCAAAGTAATCCCACACCACAGACGTTGATTTGGGCACCAAGTCCTCCTGTGCTGAACTCATCCCTGTTTCCTGGTTGCAGCCTATTTGTCGTTAAGCTCAGTCTCCTGTTCTCGTGCTCTGTTTAGGCGCACTGCGTTGTGATTGGTTCAAATAGCATACAGCGGGGGAAAAATCGTGCTGTAAGGCATATTCATGTCACGATTTCGATACGAGTTCAGTTAATCCATCACTGAATGTACTGTGGGGTATATGTTCAGTGAACGGATCACTCGATGAGCCCCATTTGTCGAGTAGACCAGTTAAATAGCATGCCATAGGACAGGACACTTAAATGTCATTATTTATAAAGTAGCTGTGTTTATTTTTACAAACATGTTTGTAAAAATAAACTCCCAACACTTTAGTCTCCCTGGCCCGGAAACCCTGAACTGAACTGAAACCTGAACCGTTCAGCCATGTATCAGTTCAGGAAGTCAGACTCGCAGGCTCCTCCCTGCAAGCATTGAATTAATCTTTTTGAACTGATTCTAGTGATTCAGTACATCTATAAGAACAGCCATGTCCATCACTACCCCCTCAACAGCCTCTATTAATTTATTGTAATAAAATTACAGGGCTTTAAAAACTTGAGACGCTCCACAGGGAAAATTCTGGTCTGCAGCTGCCACAGGTGTATCAAACGGCAGCAGCCAATCAGCAGCAAGGAGAAATAAATAACATTCTCAGAGATGGGCTACTTTCAACCCTCCCGCCTCTGATTACAGCAGTATTTAACCATCCCAAGATGTGCTTTCTTTGTGTTCGCTGGACAGTACAAAAACATTTATACAGTTATATTTCATATGAAAATGTAGCTGATTTTAATATTTGTTACAAAATTAGTAAATATTTTCTTAATTTATAACAAACGCATTTAAAATAACGTTGCAATGAAATAAGCAAAAAGGTAATATTTGCAGTTTCTGCGCAATTGTGGGGATTTCCGCATACAGTTATTAGTTAGGTTCTCCAAAAAAATATCTGTGTTAGACTGATTCCGTGGTTCCTGATCCACGTAAAAGCAGGGGGTTACTGTATATCAGACCAGCCTCTTCCATTGCTCCTTTGTCCAGTTTTAATGCTCATGTGCCTGTTGTATGCACTTTCAGCTGTTCATAAACATTAGTGTGTACCAAGGGTGGAGGTAGCTCAGTGGGTAGGATACTTGCCTCCGGACTAGGCGGTCATGGGTTTGAATCCTACCTTCAGCATACCACCCCTGGGTGCCTGAGCAAGACGCTTCACCCCAATTTGCTCCAGGGAGAATGTCGTTCCTGTAGTTGGGGAATGGAAGTTGCTTTGGATAAAAGCATCTGTTCAATGCCATAAATGTAAATGTACTCTGAAAAGTCAGTAGATTATGCAACCCTCTAAGCAGCAAGACTATGTGTTGACATATTTGTGCAACTGCCACTATGAACACTCTCAGCAATTTGTGCTACCCCTGCTATGGGATTGGACCTGATCAGTCACTAGTCTTTGCACTAGTGCCAGGTCCCCAATTGTCTTCCTTGGAAACCTACTGGAAGTGACTAAGCAATGCACATTGGGACCTGGACCTGTAGGACCCGCTGTTTTCATGATTCTCTGACGCAGTCATCTAGCCATCACAATTTGGCCTTTGTCACAGTCATATTGTATGCTACCAAAAAATTATCCTCAAAAAATAACTTCACTTGCTGTCTGATAGACTGCATGTATTGATGGGTAGAGTTGTTTCAGTAATATTTATTATTCATGTCCGCGTTTTTATGTTCGGGTTGATCGACGTAAATGAAAAAGAAACCAGAATAACTGATTACCATAATTTTGTTCTGTGACCAGTGAGCTGCTGTAAAAAAAATATAAAAGCATTAGCTCTTTCATACAAATGCTGTAATCTAGTAGTCCTTTGAGGACCACAGTGGGTGAAGCATGTTTGGGTTTCATCTGTCGAGGATGATAAACTGTACTGTGAATGCTGTGGTGCTGTGTGTTTGCTTTAACCCAGAATTTGCTTCTACCTTTCCACGTAGAAGGGATTCAAATAGTGTTTGGTCCAGAAAATATCTGCTGACACTTTATCTGCGGTACTTGATGGGTGTAACTGCGAACCCAGAACCTATGCAGTGCAGTTTGTAATGCCTTTGTCGTTTCAGTGGAAATAAAATTAAAACAAATGTAAATATGGGTCTGGGAAAGTATGTCTGTTTAACCACTAGATATACAAGAAAGCACTAGAAATACAAGAAAGTATTTAAGTATATCTAGTGTTTAGAGCGAGGTTTTAACTAGTTTTGTTCATTTACCTTTTTCTTAAACTAATTGCTTTTTAAAACGTTTTGTTTTATTTTTTGCAGCATCTCCACTCATGGGTGCGCAGAGCTTTCCTAACCTTACGACTACTGGTACCACCTCAACTGTTACAATGTCCACCTCTATAGTAACAAGCAGCAATAATGTAGCCACGGCAACAACAGGTTTGTCTGTCGGCCAGTTGCTCAGTAATACGCTGACGACAAGCCTGACCTCAACGTCTAGCGAGAGCGACACGGGTCAGGAGGCTGAATTTTCCCTCTATGGTAGGCCATGCTAAATGTATTCATCCACTGAAACTTCTCTCTTCCCCATAGTCTACACTAAACCCCCTTGTCTGTCAATCTCCATTTTAACTAAATTTGTTCTGTAGTCTAGTTTTCCATGGTCCTCTCTTTTGAATGTCAAGTGCTTTCCTGTTTTCTTTCTTTTCTTTTTTGCTTGTATTTATTTATTTATTTATTTTTATAGATTTTTTGGATAGCTGTCGGGCAAACACATTGCTCGCTGAATTGGATGATGAGGAAGACTTGCCTGAACCAGATGACGATGATGACGAGAACGAGGATGACAATCAGGAGGACCAGGAGTATGAGGAAGTTCTGGTACGGTCCAGGGTCAACCTTGGTTACCACGTTCATATTCACAGGGTAAAACCTGTTGTAGTTTCAAAAATAGTACAGTTCCCCTTAATTGTTGCTTTAGTTTTTTTTCCCCTTTTGTGGTAATCGAAGCTTTTAAATATTATTTGTATTTTCTGCCCCTAAATAAAAAAAAAAAATATTCTATATTAAACCTCATTTCTGTTAGCATGGTGTCCCATGAAAAGCATGTTTGTGGTGAGGCAAGAGGATATAGTGCGTGTATGTGCATTGAAGTATAACACAGTACATAAATACAGATATATTTGATGATTGATTGCCTGTCAGGAAGAAGAGGAGTACGAAACCAAAGGTGGCCGACGCAGAACTTGGGATGATGACTTTGTGCTGAAACGGCAGTTTTCTGCTCTAGTGCCTGCATTTGACCCCAGACCAGGGCGAACCAATGTTCAGCAAACCACTGACCTGGAGATCCCTACACCAGGTTCTCCACTTTCCACATCTTTTAAGTTTATTTATTTTTTTAAAAATCCTTTTACGGTTTATAGATTACTTATGTTGAGCATGTTCTTCCCAGAATTGCATTGACTTTTTCTACTATTGAAAACAGCAAGAGAACACTGCACCAGTGAAGATTTGTCATTATGAATCATTTGAATCTTACAGGTACCCCTCGTTCAGAAGTGCAGGAGGAAGTGGAATGCGCACCCTCCCCTCACTTGGCTCTCATGCTGAAGGTGGCAGGGCTGGGAACCACGCGGGAAGTAGAACTACCTCTCTCTAACTACAAATCCACAATCTTCTATTATGTCCAAAAACTGCTTCAGCTTTCTTGTAATGGCAGCATCAAATCTGACAAGCTTAGACGCATTTGGGAGCCAACATACACGTGAGATTTATTTTTATATATATGACTTTCTTTTTTGATTAGTTTGCTTTGTACTGTGAAATAGACCTCCTATACTCAACCATGTGTTTTATTTTAATAGGATCATGTACAGAGAGTTGAAGGACTCTGACAAAGAGAAAGAAAGCAGAAAGATGGTAAGATTTTACTTGTTACCATATTCTTACTCACCCACTCTCTCTTCCAGCACATTAAAATCCTGCCTGTGATTTATTTCTTTGGCTGTTCCCAATGTGTAAATGCAGATTCAGTCTCAGCCTTCACTAACCTTAAAAGCTATCAGCCTGTGTGTATTGGGGGGTGGGCAGGTGGGGGGTTGGAGGGGATCTGCCTAGTGGTTAATCTTTGTTATTGCACGAACCTCTTATTAGTTAATCCTATTGTAATGCATGTGTATTGCGTGAGACTTTACAATCAGGAAAGACCAACATTTGGTTCTTCCTGTTGTAGGGTTGCTGGTCTGTAGAGCATGTGGAACAGTACCTTGGCACAGATGAATTACCAAAGAATGACTTGATAACCTACATGCAGAAGAATGCAGACTCAACTTTCCTGCGCCACTGGAAATTAACCGGCACTAATAAAAGTATTAGGAAAAACAGAAATTGTTCGCAGCTCATAGCTGCATACAAGGTATAGAATGGTATTGGATGTGTGCGCACACACACACAAGCGCACACACACATATGTATGTATGTGTATACAGTAATCCCCCAGGTTAATGCGGATCGGGACTCGCGGGTCCAGTCACGCAGTGTTTTTTACTGTTCGTTTTACGCAGAAGTCTCAAACAATGCAGAATCTGCAAATATTCTCTGCTTTTTTAAAAAAACAAACTCAGTTCTTCTGGCTCCCGGTGCGTGGCCTCTCTCTCACTCTCTCTTGCTCTCTCTTTCTCGCTCTCTCTTACTATCTCTTGCTCTCTCTCTCATTCGTGACCTTTCCGGAGCGCGTGGATCGCTCTCTTTCTGTCTGTCTCTCTCTCTCTCACTCTCTCTCTCGTGACTTTGCTGTATTTAAACCTTGGGTATATCTTTACATTTTCGTTAAGGGTAATGCATTAAACTGAATTTAAAATTAAATTAAAGTGTTCTGGGAGCAGATTTGGGGGCATATTTAGGGTTTACATTATACAATTTTAGGGTTTACGCGGGTGCTCTAGTAACATAAACCCTGCAAATAACGGGGGATTACTGTGTGTATATATGTATGTATGTGTATATACACACACTCTTGCGTCTTTAATTTTTCCTGTCACTCAAGTTTTTTTTTTCCGTTTGCTTGTCACTTGTGTGCACCTGTTTGTTTCAGTGCCCTGTGTGTAAATGTTTTGAACCCCAAAAAATTCTTGATGTTATTGTGAGGTGCCATTTATTTATTTTGCTTTTTTTTTTTTTTTTGGTCACAACAAAGCATATTTTTGTGAGATTGGAGTAGCAGTAGCCTGATATCCCTACTGTAGTGTGTGTGTGTGGTGTTGGAGGATAATAAGCTGAGGAGTTAGAGCATGAGTTGCACCTTAACTCTGCACACACTTGGTTTTTACAGGATTTCTGTGAGCGGGGCTGCAGGTCACTGGGACTCGGCTCAGGCTCTCTGTCAGCCACACAGAGCTGCGACATCCTGAGCAGTGCACGGGAGCAGGCACAGGCTAAGGCTGGGTCAGGTCAAAGTGCTTGTGGTGTGGAGGATGTGCTTCAACTCCTGCGCATCCTCTTCATCATTGGTGGAGAACCGTCGGCCGGTCGCACACTGCAAGAAGGTGGACTACCTAAATTCTTCAAAACCATAGTATTTTAAAACAAACATTTAACATATATCAAATTGTTTCTTGAAGGGAATATTTTTTTCTAAAGAGCTTTTTTTTTTTTTTTTTTTAAAGATGTGGATGATCTACAGTTCAAAGCATCACCCGAAGAGTTTACCAGCAAAAAAATTACAACCAAAATTCTGCAGCAAATTGAGGTTTGTATCACCTTCATTTCATTCAGTTCATTGCAGTTTTTCCTTGCCACTGTCGCCGTCACCTTTGGCTTGCTCATCAGAGGCATTTCATTCACACACATTCATACACACACATTTATTTTATTTATTTCATTTTGTAAAGCTGCTTTGTGACAATGACCATTGTTAAAAGCGCTATATAAATAAAACTGAAATGAATTGAATTGAAGCCAAATTTCTGTTCAACTTTGCCTCACAAACCTAAATGGTCCCCTCCCACCACATATGTTTCATGAAATATACTGCATAGGGTATAATTGTTTGTGGCATTGACTAATTATTGTTGTTTTCTCATTTAGGAGCCTCTGGCCTTGGCTAGTGGGGCTCTTCCAGACTGGTGTGAGCAGTTAACCAGCAAGTGTCCTTTCCTCATCCCTTTTGAAACCCGACAGCTCTTCTTTACATGCACTGCATTTGGAGCCTCCAGGTCAGTGCTTTGTCTTTTATTGAACTGATAATTGACTAAAACATGAAAGGGAGGTTATGTCATAAGGAATTGCCCAAAAAACATGATTGTCAGCGAACACGTGTGAAGTGCACGTTTCAAAGTGGCTCTGATCACCTAGGCTGATTTAAAAAAAAAAAAAATTTTTTTTTGCTGAAGGATGATATTAAAATTCAAGCATTTCTGTAATGTGCTGGTGATGCTGTGTGTCTTCAGGGCGATAGTCTGGCTCCAGAACCGGAGAGAGGCCACTATGGAGCGATCACGGCCATCCACCACGGTGCGGCGGGATGATCCCGGTGAGTTCCGAGTGGGGCGGCTCAAACATGAGCGTGTCAAAGTGCCACGTGGAGAGAGCATGATGGAGTGGGCTGAGAGTGTCATGCAGATCCATGCCGACAGAAAGTCTGTACTGGAGGTAAAAAAAAAAATACAATCTATTTGCTCTTGAAATATAACCCTTTATATGTATATTTCAGCCCCTGTAAAACACATTTTCTTTAAAACCTAGAATTTAATGGACAAGAAATGAACATTTTTCCAAAGCCAAGAACAGAATGTTTCCTGTAAATGAACTAAACATTGGTATAGTTCTAACTGAAGCACTATCAAAACATTGCTGTGGTGCTTGTCTGCAGGTTGAGTTCCAGGGAGAAGAAGGCACTGGTCTGGGCCCCACACTGGAGTTCTATGCCCTTGTGGCTGCTGAGTTTCAGAGGACCTTGTTGGGCATCTGGCTCTGTGATGATGACTTCCCAGATGATGAGTCACGCCAGGTAAGAGCATTTGCCATTTTTACATTCAGCTTGTATAATGACTACAATGTTTTAGGTACTTATTTCCTCAAGATTAACATCAGCTACTTTTAAGTATCAATTTGATTTTCCATGGATAGTCATGCTGACCTTTATAATACATGGTGATCATTGTGTACTTGTGAAAATGAATTAGGTGGATCTGGGAGGTGGCCTGAAACCACCAGGCTATTACGTACAGCGCTCTTGCGGCCTTTTCCCAGCCCCATTCCCTCAGGACAGTGACGAACTGGAGCGCATCATCAAGCTGTTCCTATTTCTTGGCATTTTCCTGGCCAAGTGCATCCAGGACAACCGGCTCGTAGACTTGCCCATCTCTCAGCCCTTCTTTAAGCTGCTGTGTATGGGAGACATTAAGAGTAACATGAGCAAACTCCTGTACCAAACTCGTGGGGACTCGGACCACCGCTTCTCCGAGATTCAATCGGAGGCCTCCACTGAGGAGGGGCAGGACACATATTCTATGGGCAGTTTTGATGAGGACTCGAAATCTGAATTTATCTTGGATCCACCAAAGCCCAAACCCCCTGCCTGGTACCACGGCATCTTGACATGGGAAGACTTTGAACTTGTAAACCCTCACAGAGCAAGGTTTCTGAAAGAGATGAAAGATTTGGCAGTAAGAAGACGGCAAATCCTAAGCAATAAGAGCCTGTCGGAGGATGAGAAGAACACTCGGCTGCAGGATCTCATGCTGAAGAACCCTATGGGCTCTGGCCCACCACTGAGCGTAGAAGATCTGGGGTAGGTTATGATTTTTTGGAAATATACTGAGGCACATTTGAAAATATATTTTGTAAAGTATTTATCAACTCATTAAATGGTGGGGTTTTTTTGTGTGTTTGTAGATTAAATTTCCAGTTCTGTCCCTCCTCTAAAGTGCATGGTTTTTCAGCTGTGGACCTTAAACCTAATGGGGAGGATGAGGTAAGTCATTGAATTAGAAGAGCTTTGGGTTTATTTTTAATGTTTGTCTTGTTCTAAAATCTGATCTTTTGTGTAATGAAAATAGTAATGGTGTAATTGGACCTTGATTTTGAGGGGCTCAGATATTTGGTGGTGGTAAGGATCAATAGTAGGGCTTATTTGACACTTTTTATTCATTTATTATTTTTTAAAGGGATACTGGAAATGTATGCAACATGTCTACGCTTGTGCAAAATGTGTTGTTCTCATCAGATTGTTACCATGGACAATGCAGAAGAGTATGTGGAATCAATGTTTGACTTCTGCATGCACACTGGGATCCAGAAGCAAATGGAGGCCTTCAGAGGTAAGACATTGCATGATGTAGCATCCTCTTATATTAAGCTGATGATTGTAGAGTTTCTGGTGTCATTGTTTACATTACGATTTGGGTAAAGGAATGTAAAGAGTGAAGATTACATACTTGCCTCAAGGACGTGCTGAATGACCATTTTATCAAGTAAACCTTGTGAATGCACTTCTTAGGTATACAATTACCAGCTTCAACCCATGATTACTATTACTGTTGGCATTGCATGGGTCAACCTGTAAATCACAGTTCCCACAAGTTGGCCTAGGGGTTGGGTGAGTTTGGATCAGCATAGCAGACAATGTTGCATGTGTAACCAGTCAAAAAGTGACAAAAGCAGCTTTCTGTATCTTTTTTGTTTTTGTAGTAGTGCCATTTTGATACTTTTCTACATTTTCACATCATGAAAATACAGTTTTTGCGGTTCTTGGTGCCATCACAATGTGATTTGAGTTGAAATGCACTATTGGATTCAATTAAATTATGTCTTGCACTGTTAAAAGCACTCCCTGTCATTAAAGTTATGTTTGTAAAATATTTTGCCTGATTGTGTTGGAGGAATTTGGTAAAAACAAATTACCAGCTAACAGAAATCTTGTACCATGTTACATGATGCAATACCTCAACCAAGTATTTTGCGTGATTGAAAATAACCCAGAATTCAAAATATCTATCCAGGAGGGGTGTTGTTCATTGTTTATCCCATTATGAGTGATCAGGTTTTGAACAACACAATGTGCATGGAAAAAAGATTCTCTATACAGTAACCCTGTACGAGGATCAGGTATCGCGGATTCAGTTCAGTTTTTTGGTTTTTTTTGCTTTTTTTTTTTTGCTTTTTTTTTTTTTAGAGAGGGAGAGAACCGAACTACTTGTTTTACATGGAAATCCCGACAATAATGCGTCAACTGCAAAAGGTGAACGGATTTCGGGGAATAACCCCTGATTGACTCGGGCTAAAAATACAAATTAAGGCTCGTTGGAAAGGTCTTCTGGAGATCAATCGTGCTTGGAGTCCCCTTGTGTGAAAACAAGAAGAAAAAAATGGCAGAGGGCCTTTTTGGGGGGCATATTTAGGGTTACGTTTGTAAGGTTTTAGGGTTTATTTTTTTTTTATAACTGTTTTTTTTGTTTTTTGTTTTACCAAAACACGTTTTTTCACTATACGGTGCTTTAACCTGCTGTCTCACTTAAGAGGTACAGTGTCGCCCCTCAAACAAAAGTTATTCGGTTCTAAGAAAGGAAAAAAAAAATCCACGAAATGTCTGTTTGTTTGTTTATTTATTAACCACATCACACATTCGTGTTTTCAACAATTTCCGGGTGATCTTGGATTGGAACCCCCACAAATTTTGGAGGTCTACTGCATATCTAATATGTCTAATAAAGTGCCTAGTATATGTGCATTGTATAAAAACCCCAGAAACATCACTGTGATTAACCTGGTATGTAAGTCAGATATACAGACAGATCAACATAGTGTTTTCTTTAGATTTTAGATACCATACCATAGATGTGTGTGCACCTGTGTTTTATAAATGGCTTTTTTGTGTTGTCTGGTGCAGAGGGCTTTAACAGGGTGTTCCCTATGGAGAAACTGAGCTCGTTCAGTCATAAAGAGGTCCAGATGATCCTGTGTGGGAACCAGTCTCCATCCTGGACAGCTGAGGATATTGTCAGCTATACTGAGCCCAAACTGGGATATACTCGGGACAGGTATTAAACCATTCAGATTCCAATTTCAAACCAAAATCTGAATACACTTTCTCTAATTGCCTCTCCCACCTTTTATAGTCCTGGTTTCCTGCGATTTGTGCGAGTACTGTGTGGAATGTCCTCGGATGAGAGGAAAGCCTTTCTCCAGTTCACAACAGGTTGCTCAACTCTGCCCCCTGGAGGACTAGCCAACTTGCACCCCCGCCTCACAATAGTCCGTAAGGTATATAGCGTTTTTTTAACATTTAACAGTCAACTGGCTGCGATGCCACCCAATGTCCTCTGGACTGTAGACTCCCTGCAGTGTTAGCTAGCGGATGCTGTTTCAGATGCTGTGGTGAACGCCAGTACTGTTTGAGTGTCTAGAGTAAAGTATCTCCACACATGGGATGTGTGTCTTCTCTGGTGCATGTCTCTCATGCCAACGTTACTGCACTTTTTGAAGGAACTATAATAATTGGGATATATATATATGTGTGTGTGTATATAAAATATAAAAATAATGGATTGTTCTATTTCCTCTTCTAGGTAGATGCAACAGATGCCAGCTACCCCTCTGTAAACACATGTGTGCACTACCTAAAGTTGCCAGAGTATTCTTCTGAGGAGATCATGAGAGAGCGCCTCCTTGCCGCTACCATGGAAAAGGGCTTCCACCTCAACTGAGCATGCTGTCCTTGCAACACTGACCAACCTATACTGATGAAGCCTTTTGTTTTGTTGCAGAGAAAAAAAAGAAAAACAAAAGCTGTGCTCACCAGTGAAATTTACCCCTCCCAAGTACAGCCTGCATCTATAACCAAAAGGAATCATATTTTCAGCTCTATTAGCTACTGAAACAGATTTAGGGCCATGCCCCGCCTGCCTTCCCCTCAGACTCCGCATCGCCTCTTATTGGAGTCCTGCACTGCTTTAAGGGCTCGAGCCGCTGGTAGCCAAGGTCACTCATGTTTTGCGTTTACTCTTGTACCCTGGCTCAGAGTGTCTTTGTATAGTTCAGCATAGGTTTTCAGATTTCCATATACCGCCATCTTGCACACACGAGTCTCCTGTTTCCCTGAGAGATGGACATAAAGCACCTGCTTCTATATAGCTAACTGTAGAGTGTTTGGGTATTTCCAGATTTTAAGTTTTACTAGTGCCTGCATTATTTGAACTATAAGGATTTTTTTTTCCCTTCCCTTTTTCTTTTTGCTTAAATTTTCAGCATACAATCATGGACATGCTTTCTTTTGTTTCTTCTTCCCCTTCCATTACTGTGTAAGTTTCAATTGTTCATCACCCTGCTAAAAGGATAAGTCCCTGAGTGCATTTGTGTAATTTTACAATAAAGCTATAGAGACAGAAAACACTGGTTCTGTTTGCAAGGTGCAAAAAAAAAAAGAAAAAGAAAGCTATGCTTCTCCTTGTATTTTCTTTGTATATTATAAACATTTATTTAACTCAAGGTGCAGTTTGAAGTAAAATATTTTCAAATGTGTATGCTCCGAAATTATCATTAAAATGTTTGCAAAGTATGAACAGCTGAGTTTTTTTTTTTTTTCTTCTTTCAATATGGTACTTGTCCTACTTCATTGCATAACCTGTTCATCATTACAAATTCAAACTCGTCATTCACATGACATGGCTAGATATTAGTGTAAAGTCACACACATGCATAAAATACTGTTCGTTGCACAACTTTGAAGACCTCTTGGAATAAAAATTAAAGCTCAATGAAGTGGTAAGGCTGTGCCCAAACTAAAATATGTACTTAAATGGTGGACAACATAATGTACCCTTCCAATATTTATTAAATAATCTCCATGTCCTCAGTGTGGGGCTGTACCTGTCAGCCTTCAGCCATCTTGTCTAAAGCCAACAGCGGTGTGAGAATGCGGTTCTTGTTGGTCTCCACAATGTGTCCATTAAGGATCATCTCATCGAGGATGACGTGCACCTTATCCAAATTGAACATAATCTGGTTCACAATTGAGGAATGAAATCCTGTGTTTTATTTTTATACAATGGTAACAAAACTACACTAGTTACATGAGGCAAAAATAATGTACAGAGGCCAGTTTGAGCAAGGATACATCCAGTTCATTCTGTAAAGAAAACAATATTGTTAACGTGGTGACGACTTTTTTAGTAATGGCAATTCTTGTTCATTTAACTTACCACTCGACTGAAGTACTTGTCAAGCACTTCAACAAAGTTGTGGACAAGTTCGTAAATGGAGAGCTCGTTCTGTACAAAACATGGATTTGTATGAAGGACACATCACTCCGTGTTTGGTAGTTAATGCTATATACACGCGGAAAACAATTCATATGCATAACTCACTTCGTTGTCCGTAACGCCGACTACAACAAAAAGGGCTGCATACTGCCGATACACCAGTTTGTAATCCTTGTATTCCACAAATGAACACTGCAAAAGAAGGAGAAGTGAGAAAATATTTCAGGAAGTTGAAAAGGCAGGTCAGTTTAGTTTAATGGTTTCCCCAAATGTTCGAGGCTTCCGTGCCAGGATGAGTGATTAAAACTTTATTTCCGTCAACTACAGCAGCGGTCCCCAACCTTTATTTCGCCACGGACCGGTTTAATATCAGAAACTATTTTCACGGCCCGGCCTTTAAGGAGTGGCAGATAAATATACGTATTTATACAAATAAATGATACCTCATTATTATATATTTAAAATATCCATTTTTATGCGTATCTTTAAAATATAATAATAACCGTAAATCCAATGTGTACTCGCAGCTTCATTAACAGCATTTTCATACAAGTTTTCTTTTCTTTTCTGTGCGGCCCGCGGACCGGTACCGGTCCATGGCCCGGGGGTTGGGGACCACTGATCTACATGATTCCATCATTGACTACAAAAGGACCTGACAAATGATTGAACTTTAACTATGCAACAAGTACACCAGGTTTACAAGGGATATTAACAAGATACAGCATGTTGTTGTTGACAAGCTATTATGAAACACGAAAAATAAAAAGAAGCACCAAGAGTCAATGAGCTAGCAGAGGAAGGAACTCCCATTGTTCTCTCACGATTACTTCTAATAACTTATAATCCACACTTTATGTGAACCACTAATCAGGGTCCAGGGGGTACTGGAGCCTATACCAGTGGTCATAGGATGAAAGACAAAGAAACACTCTGGACAGGCCACCAGTCCACTGCAGGCCGGCAAGCAGAGAAACATATTCTCAAACACTTCAAGGAGCAACATAGCATCTCCTGTTCACCTGATGTACATGTCTGTGAGAGAAAACTGGAGATCCCAACAGACCAACTTATATTTACCCCTTTACTATCGTAGTTACAGCAAGTAAGTATCAACACTTTTGAAAAACCTTTTCTTCAAACATGAACGGCAAAGTACATTTGTCCATTCATTTAAAAAAAAAAAAAAAAAAAGCTACTTGGCATTAGGCTTAATGTTGTGTTGTAAGAGTGTTTTGTTTTAAGATTTATTTTGCCCAGAAATACAAATCTGTCCATTTCTTTCCAACTGTTTGAGAGCTCCTTCACCATGAATGGCGTTAAACATTAAACGCGCGTGAAACGTCAGTGAACATGCGCTCTGCACTCTTCTTCTTTTCCTGTAGGTCCCGGATGCAAGAGCGTAACTTTGTGCAAGGGCGTAACTTTGGGGGGGGGTCAAGAACTCTGTCTAAATAAATACATTTTTCTTAAACACCAGAGGAACACCTGCTTTTTTGCTTGTGGGCTCCACGCTGCTGTTTTGCCAGAGAGCAAAAATACCACGTGGTGACGGTTAAACTCTAATTATTTATGTATGTATTCCATCATTTAGCCTACTTTTGTAAAAGTCAGGCTACTTTGGTGTTCCTGTATTAGAAATATGTTGTGATACTTTTACAGTGATTTACTTAGTTGCAGCTATACTATTTAAACTAGGGCTGGGCGATTAATCGAAAAGTAATCGAAATCGACATTCAGAACCTATAATCGATCAAATTTTTCCAGGTCGATTATTTCGATCACTTTCCCTTTAAAAACACTACCGCGTGTGGAATCACGTGACCCCGCTCCGTTATGTTACATTGTTCTGCCGACATGTCGAGCATGGAGAGCTTAAACACTGAGACAACTGGGCAGCTTGTCAGTGAACTATGAGGGCAAATAAATAAATGAATAAAAAAATGAAATAATAGTTCATTAATCGTAATCGAGTTAAAATGTTCAATTAATCGAGATTTTGACTTTAGGCCAAATCGCCCAGCCCTAATTTATACCACAATGACACAGTAGATCATTCCTATTGTGATTAAGCACTAGCTAGCGAGACCATGGCAGCTTCCACTCAATTGATTTTGTGCGTTTGTCCAATATTTATGAAAAAAAATCAAAAAAACTTTAAAGATTAATCTAATGCATCACTGTATTGACACAAATAAACTATACACAGCAAATGTCACAATTCATGACAACGCACAATACATTCCACAGGGTGGCACATTTGAGTATAGCTTGAACATGGCAAACTGATTTCACATATTGGTGGGCATCACCAGTTCAAACTAGCTAAATCAAAACAAACGCATGAAAATACAAAAGTATGCCTGTAAACCTACAGTAAATCTGTAAACCGCATATTAAGGTATGTACAACATATTAGTCTACAATTTAACACATATACTACACAATGACAAATATTTGGCTAAAATTAACAGGATGCCACGGTGGTGTCAATCCTGCCAGCAACAGACTATAGATATTTTTGGGCAATTCAGCACCAAAAACCTGTTCACGTCTCAGTGTAAATGAAATGCACTGACTTCTTAGTTAAGAGGTCCAATTTGTAGTCTTGTTGGTTACATCTTTTTGTAACTAACAAGCCTACAAATATGCAGTTTGCGTGTCTAACTCTCTCTCTAAAACCAGCTTTCAGTGCGTGGAACAAGCTGTTGTTTGTTTACTGCATGAAATGGGGTGTGTTATCACCGCCCCCTACTGCAAAATGAGCCAATCATGCCACTGCTATTCATTTATTCAGATTGCTGAATACCTGAGGGGCGTGTTTACAACAGAAAATCGCATGCTTCCTTTTTATCCTATTTACATGACCCCTGTAACCCCCCTGGAAATAACGCACCTGCCTGGATGTCAGACTGAATTTCAACTGAATTTCCAACTAAACTTCCTACTGAATTTGTCCAAGTGAAATAGCCCACTTGAAATGCCAAAGCTGATATTAAGGCGTTGAATGATCCAGACTGAATCATTAAAGTTGTATGTTTTTTTTAATAAATTTTTTTTTGCTGAATTTGAAAGTCTGAATGTTTTTATATTGAATCTTTAATGCTGTAATTACAACTGAAATATATTCTCTGAAACACACTAAAGTAGAAATACAAAACAATCGATAAATGAAATAAATTAAAAGAGCACAGTTTGAATGGAGCGGTCTGGAAGGCGTCTGGATGTGGCCGTGCCACCCAGACGGGGCAGCTGGTTGCCTAGTGGTTAGGGCATTCGCCCTGCGACCAGAAAGTCCGGGTTCGATTCCCAAGACCGCTAGGCACCTCTGAGGT
>JBBPDC010000001.1:35317893-35343620 GCA_037974485.1 Hemigrammopetersius urotaenia
TCTCTCTCTCTCTCTCTCTCTCTCTCTCTCTCTCTCTGTATCTCTCTCTCTCTCTCTCTCTCTGTATCTCTCTCTCTTGCTCTTTCGTTCTGGAGTGCACGGATCGTCTCTCTCTGTCTCTGTTGTTCGTGACTTTTCCGTATTTAAACCTCGGGTTTATCTTTACATTTTCATTAAGGGTAATGTATTAAACTCTTTAAAATGAAATTTAAGTGTTCTGGGAGCACATCTGGGGGCATATTTAGGGTTTACACGATAAAAATAGGCATTTTTAGACAAACACAACGCGGTTTTTCATGTAACGTAACCCCCGCGAATAACGGGGGCTTACTGTACTGCTGTGACAGCATTGATATGCATAATTAAGCATACTCAAAAGGTATAAAAGGCCAAAATCTATTTACCATTTAGGCTGTAAATATCAGCTGACGTTATGAAGGCGTTTCTGCAAGCTTGTTTGTACTCTTTAATGTTTGCTTTCTGGAAAACAGCGGTGGGAGCATTTGTGCTCTACTTGCATTTCAGAAATTATACAGAGAAGTTTATACCCAACTGCAAACACTGAGAGTGGAGGTGTTGTCCCTTTTATCCATCTTTCACAGGTCATGACTGTTCCATTCGGCTGTGGAACTTGGACACCAAGACGTGTGTACAGGAAGTCACTGCTCACAGAAAGAAGTCTGACGAGTCCATATATGACGTTGCCTTCCACCCATCTAAGGCATACATAGGGAGTGCCGGGGCTGATGCCCTGGCCAAAGTGTTTGTATAGAACACATCCCTGTTAAAGCCTAAACAAATTCACTTTCGCAATCAGACAGCAAGAGAAGGATCGGACTGGTTCACTGCCTTGTATAACGAGAGTAGCATTTTTTTTACACTACATTGAAGTGGCATCTGCCATGCACCCTTACAATGAGCGCATGCACGATGACCCCAGGTGCCAAGCGGTGGACTGTTGGTTTTGCAAGACCTGGGTGGAGTGCCTATTTAGTTTTAATCTTTGCTTTTCTTCAAAACAAAAAACAGAACAAAAGTGTTTAACTGTTCTTTATGGTAAGTCAGAACTGGAGTTATGCCAATGTGGTTTGAAATGAGCTGATAACATGTACTGTAGGTATGTTTCAGTGACGATGAATTTAACGTGCTTGTCAGTAGGTCTCCGGTGACCACAGTGTCGGCAAGCTGCATCAGAGGAATTAACCCCTCCCACACCACCAGGCCGTGGGCCAATGGTTTTTGTTTCAGAAGTTGCCCTCTGTAGCGCTATTAGAATATAAAAACAAAGACATTAAAAAAAAAAAGATGCAGCTCAAATCCTCTTCATACCTTAGCATTAGTGTCATGATGTTTTGTGAAAAAAAAGGTATAGTTTTTATAATCCTTTTTATATAATTGAAGACTGTCATAACAGCGCTGAAGACATTTTTAAAAAACAAAAAAAAAGGAAAAAAAGGGAGTTTGAAGATCAAATCCTCCATCTCAACCCTTTCTGACCCTTCACATCTGACCCCGCATCACTAGAAAGCCCTTGACGAGTCCTACCCTTATGAATGCTACTGTCTGATGTCGCTGTAATGTTTCATCACATCATGGAAATACTAAATGATCGTAGAAGCACAGTCCGTTTTGCCTTGAGAGCTCTAGGTTATCGACAAATAAACTGCAGCATCCTATCACTATGTGATGTTTTTGTACATCTTACTGTAACTGGGTTTATTTATCAAAGGTTAGGCAACTGAATGCTATTGGGTTATTTATTTCACTGTTTCAGGGTAGTCTTATCCTCTTTTGTAAAATGTGTGCAGCCCAAGATTAATTGTAAGATTGGGCTCTTAAGAAAATGGAGCCATGATCCTAAAAGAGGGTTGTTTTTTTTTTTTTTGGTTTTTTTTTGTTGGTTTTTTTTTTCCCCCTCTCTTTTTAAGATTTCATCCTAGACTGAAAATGGGGTTGACATTTACCTCGTAGTTTGGCAGAACATTGCTTTGAAGCATGGGGAGATTTATTTTTTTTCCTTTATTCCATTTTATAAGTTAAGGGATCCGGATAGCTAGTCTGGCGAATCGCAGTTGTTCTGTCCCTACATTTTATCTTGTAAAACAATTTTATTTTCAAACACAATTTATGGTGTAACTAAAGACCTTTTGTTTGTGTAATGCATGAATAATACATAAAGTATTTTTTCTAGTCTTCCCCAAAAAAGAAAAAAAAAACCCTGATCAGTTTGAAGAGTTTTGTAAGTTTTTTTTTTTTTTTTCTTTGATTTACAAACTATGGATTAGCAGATTTTAAAGATTGTACCACATAGCAAAATACAGTTGTTGAAATGTATATAAAATGTCTATAATAAATATTAAATGGTGTACCTGTATATGCAACCTGCCCCATGTCTTACTAGGTTGCACAATTAGTTTTTTCATGACAGTGGGTGGCAATAACAAAGGCCCAAAGAGTTAGACTGTGTGGACAGAGAGGACAATAAGTGGATGACATACTTGGTCTGCCTTTGATTACTGTACCACACTGAGGAAACAAAACTTGTGCTTAGTGAACATTGTGTACCTTCGTGGTTCATTTTGTGGTCATTTAACATGACCCTCCATTTTTCAAATGCACTACCAGTTTAATAAGCAACAGTGGATCATGTAAAAATACCTTGTCCTTTATTGAGAAGTAATAAATTAAATAGAAATATACAGTCACTCTAAAGCCCCCCCCCCCAACCCCCCTTGTCAGTTTGCAAATCAGTTAAGCATGCATATATGGGTATACAAGAAACAAATACGTAAAAGCATAATTTAAGCTAAAAAATGTATATAATGTGATTGAAATGCTCCCAAACGTAACGATATTAACCTATTATGAAAAGATGAAACTGAAGAAGAAGCTGTATGTACGTCAGTGCATGAGTAGTTTGGCCCACTTTGGTACAGAGCGCTTTATGTTACGCAACACACTGACTATCTGTACTACATGAGGCGTGCACAAGAGGGCGCTCTAATGACGGCTTTCCAAGCGTAGCTCTGTTTTGGTTACTTGTCCAGATCTCTCCTGTGCAACCATGTCCTAGAGGAATCAATTCTAACTTGTAATTGACAGTCTAACCATGTGCATACATTGGCTTATTTTAATACAGGTTTAATACAGTAGAAAAAAATGCTTGTGTTCGTTTTGACATCAACCTTAGAAAAGAAAAAAATGACAAAGATGTATGTTTTCTAAAATACAAGGACAAGGCCACATCTCAGGGAATTACACTTTCCAGGGTCACGAATTTTAGGTTATACAGATCCTTTGCATCAAGCACACCTTTGAAGCATACAACCATGCAGACTCTTTCCTCAACCAAACAGTAGGGCTGTCCCTGCTCAGAAAAGATAACTAGTTTTGTGGGAAAAAAATCTTTTATTCTAGTATGTGTAGAAATAGTTTCCTTCTTGTCTTTGTATCTTTGTGTCGTTCTAAATCTTCGTTTTTTCTTTTTTCTTTTTTTTTTTATTGCTGTGTTTCTTTCTCCCACCTGCCCAGGACCGTTCAGCCCCCTATGCAAACAAGCTTCTAATTGAACTCGGTGAAGTCCCTGCAGATCCCCCGTACGATTGGCTGCTCAAACTGCTCAAGGCCGCTGAACTCACGGGTAAAGAAAGTGTGGGTGTCCTTGGGCTCGGATGCCATGGCCCTCAGATCATCCATTGGAGCCCAGGCCACGCCCACAGAGAACACTGTAATCCCTGTAACAGGACAAGATTAAGAGGTCCCAATATCACTGTTCTAGGAATAGAAATTTAAAGAGCATTCAGCATTACAATGTATGTTACAACAAAGAAAGAAAGCCATTGTTAAAGAATCTAAGGCTTAAGGCAGGGGGAAAAAATGTAAGGCTTAGTGTTCAATTGGCTGTTTTCATTGAGGGAAAGGTACAAATCCACAGGGCAGCATCTAGTGAACTAAATCCTTTATCTCTTATTTTTAAAATAATCCTATTGCTTTGTCTCTGAAAGCTATTTGTTTTTTCAGATGTTAAGGCTGAAAACCCACTGTTGTGGATAAAAAACCATAGATGGTCAATGTTTGTGTTTTATGTCACATCGTGTCTCATTTTGAGAGAAATCTCAGTAACATTATTCTCACCTGCCCTTTGAGCGGCGATTGCTGGCCCTCTGACATCATCATAGGACTGGCCATCTGTGACGATGATAAGAAACTTCTTGCCCATGCCCATAGAACGAGGCTGGAAGAGATTCTCGACAGCGTAGGTGATGGCATCTCCAGTGGCTGTACCGCCACTCATGTACGGGATATTCTGGATGGCCCTCAAGGCATCGTCTTTCCTTACATGCTCATTGAACCCAAACTCCATCCTTTGGTCATAGGTAAACTGGATGGCTCCGACACGTGATCCAATGTCTGAGATGTCAAAGTTGCGAGCAATAGAGCCTAAGAGGTTTAGCACGAGTCTGAAGTTTGCATCGCCCACACTGCTGGAACCATCAATCAGGAAGCCCAGGTTGACTGAGTTATAGCACGTCTTGCTGCAAAGTAGCTGGTCAATAGAGCAGAGCTTTTGAGCCAACGGCTTTACGAACTTGTTCGTACTGAACCAACTGGGCATAGTCAATGTGAAGAACCCATTGTCTTTGCAAACTGCCTATAAGACACACAAAAACAGAAAAGTGGTCACTCGGTGACTATTTTCTTTAAAAGTAGAAAAGCGTTCTTGCTCTGATGAGAAACTTACTTTCCTCATGTAGTCCTGATCCCGGACCACTCCCATCTCTTCAGGGATAGGTTTGGCCACAGACACAACAAACACATTAATACCAGATTCTCTAGCCATTACTGCTGCATCCTCCAGGTTGTCAGAGGGCCATCCATCAACAAAGGCCACTATAATCCTGGGATGACCTCTTCGCACCCCGTGATCAGGATTAAAAAAATTCCTCACGGTGTGTAATATGCCCTTGCCTGTGTAAAGAAGTTAAAAAAGGTGGCACGATTAGGAATAGTTCACCCCACCCCAGATGTAGTTGCTCAACCAAGACATGCTAGAGTGATTAATTCTTTAGTACTAAAGCAATGATGCTGTTTTTTCTCACAAACACTAGAAATCTACATTTTCTATAAACATAACATTTCTCAACGGCTCAAACCTCATCCAGCTCCGTTAGGGTGTTGCAGACTTGTTGATATGGCTTAAAACAGTGTGGCACAGTATGTGATGTGTAAAAATGAGCAAAACACCACTCCAGGCAGCAATTTAGGAAAACCCTACTGCTGCAGAGGACTGGTCCTCGGTCTTAGCCACAAAGACTGAATCTAAATCATTGACATTCATTTTAATGCTTCCAGGAAATCTGATCTTAACATGTACAGCTTTGAGCTTTTGTTTGCTATAGCATTCTTTTAAAAGGAGTCATGCACCTGTATTGGTGTTTCCCCCTATGTAAGATGTCTCTTTCAAGGCAAAAATCACATCTTTAGGCATACTGTAGTTGCCCAGATAGAATTCAGTCCGAGGCGTTTCACTGAAAAGAAAAAATATGAAAAATGTTTAAAATGCTGATTTTTGCACAGAACATGTCCTTATAAAAAAGGGTACGTACCTTGCTTGCACCACCCCCACGCGTGGTCCATCTGGTCCAACTTTTAGCATGGCAGCAAGTCTACCAATGAAATTTTTCTGCAGGTTGAAGCGCCGTTGCCCTATGTTGTAGCTACTGTCCAGCAACAGAGCAATATCCACTTGGCAGTCTGGTGCAAAATGAAAGGTACTTCAAAAGACAGGACAAGGAGGCCCTTTTCAAAATGGACATGTCATACCTGTAGGTTACGCACCTCTGTTTTCTGCTACTGGGGGTTTCTTCAGAGTTTTCTTGACCGTTTTCTTCACTGGAAGGAAAGACAAAACAAATGGGTATCCATTACTGTCCAAGTGTGGACAATGTTTACATTTGAAGTAAGTCTTGGTTACCTGTTCCAGGCGCTGGGATGGCGGAGCTGCTGGTTTGACTGGACACTTCCATAGGTGAGCTGATGGTTCCTGACGGTGGTAAATGTGAATGTTTTATTTCACAGCAGTATCACTGAGTAGGACATGTGTAACTTACAAGAATTTATTTACATTTATGGGATTTGCGTACACCTATATCCAGAGCAACTACCCTCCTGGACAACAGGAGGCGAAAAGTGGGAGGGACAAAACAAATTATTTTGAAAAGTGGGGGACACGTCGCCCCTTCATGGTTTTACCCACTAAGCTTTTTTTCGTATCCTGGGTGGGCTAAATGTTAGAGTAACTGAACCGTTACCCTCTGCACCCTACTGTAATGCTATTGGAAAGAGCGCCACCTACTGGCCACAGTGAAAGATGCAGTCCATCGGGACAGAGCTTGAGACTGGATGCCGTGTGCGTAAGAGCTGAGGTAGTTGGTTCTGCCCGGCAGCTTCTGGATCTCCAGCGCCCCGCCCGACACTCCTATGACCCCTCTGAAACAATCATAAATAACTAGTAAGTGAGAAGGCTAAAATATAACACCACATACTGTAGCGACCAAGAGTGCGCACAGTGTGAGCGTGTTTTATCAGTTTCTATGAGGTTCGCCCTTCTGTCACATTGGAAACCGCGTCGCTAAGACCTTTATTGGTCCCACAATATATTGATAATGTTAGTAATAGTGTACAATCATTCGCAGACATTTTGCCCTGTTTATAAAGTATCATCCAGTAGATCAGCGCCGAGTCTATTTGCAATCCGAGCAGCTAAGTCAGTTGAAGTGTAAATAAGATCAGTGCCCTGCAGGGGTGTGTCAAGATTTCCAAAGGTGGGGGTGTTCTGGGATGGGAATTATAAATATAGTCTGACCCATATAGCATTGTTTTAATATGACAAAAGTGAGGGTGCGTGGGGGTGGAATCGCAAAAGTGGATGTTGCCTCCCTCCGTGTGCTACGTCAGATCATTTCTCCTGCTGCAGCGCCATCGTCTGATAAACCTTTTCATGAAGACCCCTGAATTAGTCAGGGCTATTTAGCAGCAGAATTCAGCAGTTCACTGGAGAACGGGTCGTAACCAACCTAACCTCTTTTTCACAGCTGTGGAACCAGAGTGTCTAAGTAACTTTTTCTCTACTTTTTCTCCCTCTGATTTCTAATCCTCCACTTTATGCTGATATCAGCTCGATATGGTCCCTATAGGAATCGCCCCGTCTCTATTATCATTGCTTAATCATTTTTAATCTTTTTCTTAAACTGTTCAACCATTTAAACAACATAGACACACTGGTTATATACAGGCGTTGCATGCTTTAAGGGCACAGGACATTTTAGCCTAAATGAAATATTCATCCAACTTCACTATTTTTTTCATCGTTTCTTTACCTGTGGACTCCCGCGCCGCACACGCTGGAGATCGAGGCGTAGACCCCCGAGCCGAACACGGACAGTCTCCACAGGGTACAGTTGGCTGGACACAGGGCCAGCTGGACGGTGTCCGGCAGGTCCGCCGCACGCGTCCCGCACGAGATGGACTCTGGAACTGAGCGAGCATCAGACCAGGCATCAGATTTATTTACTGATTTATTTGTACACATTCATTCTCTGTTACCGCTGAATCCTCCCTATCGCGCGAGGCAGGGATTCAGGCGACCACAGAGCTCTTTACAAACATGTATAAGTAATATTTGTTGTTTACATCAAAATATTAATATATGTTTATATAAACAACATTGTAAACTAGAATAAAACTATCAAATTTTGACTATGTATATGATACAAATGTTTTGATAACTTAAATTCTTTGAGTAATCAGCCTGAACAGGTGATTGCTACAGCTTTATTATTAAAATCATATAAAATTACATTTTGAATTAAGAAGATCTCATATCTCTGGGTAACACCAGTCAATCAAACAACTTGCACACAAAATAGGATAAAAATAACGACATGGGTGAGTATTTAAATTCTTATTTCATTGTTTTCCTGAAAGGTAGCTGACAAAAATGGACAAAGACAGACCACCTAATTCAGATTCCAAACTGCTGCAGGTCAGAGACAGAATGCCTGTGTCAAAAGAGACAGTGAGTAAATAAATGCACACATTAAATAGTTCTTTCATATTTAAGCTTATGATGTTTTTTTTACTGCAAAGAGGTGAAAAATGTAGCAATGTACTAATGACCCCCAGCCTACCTAAGACATGAAGAACTGTGAGCCGTGCTGACATGGTAAATGAAGACATCTGCAGAGACACACAGTAGGACATTCATCATGCTCGAGTAATCAGAGCTCAGAAAGCAGCTGAGCAAAAAAAAAACCTTTGCTTCACTTAAATCCATGTAATGTTACCGTTATTCTTTTACTAAGGAGAACTTATGCCTTTGGTCTTAAAGGCATGCTTGCTCAACAAATGTTGGTTTAAGTTTGCTTTTAATATTTGCTTTTCAAACGGCAATGAAATTAGATAGTAGAGGAGGGAAAAATATGTAATCCCCAGACACATCCATCACAAGAAGCTACTTTAGAAGTGCATACTTCAGTTAATCCCCACAGAGAGAGAGAGAGAGAGAGAGGGGGGGGGGGGGGTAGTAACAAAAAAGCCACAGATCTTACAATATTATTCAATACTAATATGCACTAAACAAGCAAATATTTTGTTAGAATTAAAGCCAGCTTACAGGGACGATATAGAACGTTTTTTCCCGGGGCCTCCAGGTTCAGAAGCTTTAGTGAGAGGGCAAAAATAAGTAATTCCTTTGAAGGTGATAGTCCAGGTCTGTCTGAAAACGGAGGGTAAGGCAGGGTCTTTAAATACGGTCCCTGAAAACCTCTGTAATTCTTCTGGTGACGTCACAAGAGGAGGCCCTCCCAGCTTGGCTACCTGGGAATGGGTGCAGGATACTTGGAAAACTGTGTTACGCTCAAATGTACCAGACCTTTTTAAAGCAGAATTCCTACAGTTCACACAGCTAAGGCAATTATGCGCAAGCCGACTTTCCTCAGTGGATAGTGGAGTGAAGAGCAGAGACAGACTGTGGCAAAACAGAGTGAATTCAAACATTTAGGTAAACAAACAAACAGATGCATAAATGACTTTAGTTTTAGCGTTGTTATTATCTGAGTAAATAACTGAAATTAATCCTTAAGTGTTTGATCCAGTAACATGAGGGTACCACACACAGTTATACTTTAGTACCTTTTTCTGATGGTAAGATGGACTATATTTTGTTTTTATTTGATTATTAAAATATATATGTAAAATAAAATATTTTCTATTGTTGTCTATTCTGTTGTATTCTATTATTGGATAAAATATAAAAATATAAAAACATTACAGGAGAAAAAAACACCTTTCTAACTTGAAAGTTAAAACAAGATATTTTTCAATCCTAAGTAATTTTGGAACATTTTTATTTCACAGTGAGACCACAACACAAAATCCCAACACAACAAATATATCTATATTGTAATAAAAGACAAAAATCAAAATATAACGTTTTGTTCTGACAGTAACAGTGTATGTGCACTTATTGTGTGAAGAGATTTGTGTCAGACGAAAAGGAACTGAACATAACCAGTATGTCTGTGTCGGTTAAATTGTTCAACAGTTTAAGAAACAGATAAAAGAATGATTACGCAATGATAATAGAGACTATAGAGATAATAGAGTGTTTACTATACTAGGTAACCGTATCAGGCTGATATTAGGCTGGATTAGAAATTGATGGGAGAAAAAAAAATCCAGACCTGTAACAAATAGACTGAAATAGCACATTGTTATCTCTGTATTTCTTCCTGTATTTTTTTAAACATGGCAGTCTGCGTTTAGGTGCTTCTCTGAAGTGCTTCAGTTAATTTTAAAACTGATTTTAAAGGTTTTTATTTTAATTAAAATATATTCATCATCAGTATTGAAATCATCTGATACTCAATTTCAGTAACAGAATCGGTAAAGAAAAAGTGGTATTGTGCCTCTCTATTATACACAAACCTGCAGGAAGTGTGTGTGGACACAGAGTCAGCAGCGTTAATGATGAGGCTTAAAATAAGAAGCATGGATGGGCTGTGCGAAGGACATGGAAGAAGGCCAGATAGTTAATGGCTGTGGGATCAAAACTTTACCTTGGTGGTATTCTTGCAGTGGAAATAACCTTGCTGCTGCAGCAAAACTAAATGTTATCCCTCGATAAAGCCAGTTATGTCTGTAAGATTTAGAACGCTGCAGTGGTCTGACATGGCAGTCCAGTTCTCTTGTTTACTGCATAGTTAGCATTAAAGATAAGCAAAAAGCATTTTTTCTATAATATTTGAATTCAGCAGCTGTCATTTACATTGTGTGAAACTTTCAACAGGCCAATAGAAATGGTCCAAAATGACTTTGAAGAAAATGTTTTTGTATGAATTTACATTCCAAACAGACAAGTTTTTTTTGCCTTCCCTTGTGGGGTTACTATTTTAGAAATACTTAGATATACTTGGATTTTTTTGGATAGTGAACAAATGCAAGAGCAGATATAAGCAGAATGGTGCTGCTGGAAGCTTTGAATTACTGCTACAGCAAAAAAAAGAAAAAAAGAAAAGTGATTTATTGTGGCTAACCGTAACCATAACATCTGTCATCAGACTAAAGTGGACACCCCTAGTTTAATCCTCTTTCAAATATCTCATTTTCAGGCCCATTCCCCTTGCAGGGACAGATATCAGACGAAGGGACGTTTTATTTAATTTTTTTACATCTACAATCACTTTGCATCAAGATTAGATACGGATGATCAGATATTTAAGGCCTTATTAAGTGGAAATTTACAGGTGTAAGTTCCAGCAAAGGTAAAGTGATCGGCTGCTGTTTACCGTGACATCTCCTAGCTTGCTGGCACGTACCGATGCAGTGCGGAGGAAGTTTGTATGGAAATGTGGCATGCGACAAGGTTCTTATTCAGAGAGATAGATGAAGAGCACTCAAAGAGCGATACCTGATCCATCTGTTATGGTCTGCATGGAACAACTGCTCATTGTGACAACTGGGAAGCCTCCCAGGTTCTCAATTAATGAGCATTTCACAGCACAGAAATTCTGAGGCTAGAGTGGCAACCAAATTCTTCGGAAGGGTGCTTTGGAAGGGTGTGACGACAGCAGGTCGCTCAAGCCTTTAGACTGTGTGTGGTACACTGATCATATGAAATCCTTAGAAAGATGATTCTTGATTATGCACACAACCTTTTACCCGAAAGCTACTTAATCACAGAGTTAATTGAGTGCAAAAGTCTTACAAATCTTTGGCCTAGCACAGGGTGGGCTGGCACATGTCTTGGGGTGGTCTTTTATATTGCTACTGTGACCAATACTGTTTCAGGAAAGGGACCAGTTTGGCACATTTTTGAGAGTTCAATTAGAGCATCATTAGAGTACAGACAGAAAGGATGATGATTATAGTTCTGCAGTGCTGTCAGATTCTAGTCCTGTTTAATATTTTCTAAATATCCAGATATCTTTCCTTCGTACTAATGACAACATTCAAAACATTTTGCATGATTGAGCTCTGGGTGATGCAGTTCTGAGGTCTAGTCTTAAAATGATTTATACAATCAGGTTGTCACCCCATTCAGAACCAAAAGCCAAAGCTTTTACCTTTTTCAAGTTCTGCATTTGTAACATGTCGATTTCATTCTGAGAGATTTTACAGAAAGGTTTCTTAATGCTCATTTTGGTGTGTATTCTTGATTTTGTCTTAAATGAGCTGAAATTGTTCACAATAGCAGGATTTTTTTCTTGACTAACCAGTAAAATGAGATTTCTGCCTCATTTGTTTTGTAAAATCCTTTCTCTGGAGTAGATTTGTGTGTTTTTATTAATTTGCAAATGTGTGCATATGTTAATATGGTCTCATTTACATATATAGAGTATTTTATTTTACAAAAACTAAACAAAATTGTAAGAATGAAGGTAGCTGACTAAGGAAAAATCTATTGTGTTAAAATTGTTTTATTAGTCACTACAATTAGAGAGAAGCAGTAAATCTTTTGAAAATGATATATCAATTTCGGTAATTACAAGAGATGCTGAAGTAAAATAAGGGCTTTATCAATTTCTAACTGATTTCTTAATAGAGTGAATTTCATCATAATGTCCCAGGAAGAGAATCTAATCCCAGGTATTTTGGTTTTATGTAATTGGGTTTTATGAAGTGTTTGTTCCCACTGAGGTGGATGACGGTCATATAGAGAAATTGGCTTAAGGCTGAAGCCTGTGAGCTGTGTGTTTGGCCAGACGAAAGGCTGAGTTTAAGGAGATGTGACACACTTGTTTCTGCCCAGGCCAAGGTTGCACTGTCACATGCTGCACAATGTGAGACTTCATGGGAGATCCACTGCTTTTTGCAAAGGAATGCAGCAGCTACTACTCCACTCCATATAAATAGCGCCTGCTGTCCAACACTGTGATGGATGTCTCATTTAGGCAACCATCTTCACCTATACAAATATTAGCGCTGGCTAATGCAATATAGGTCGGAGCCCAGATTTGTCTGCGAGGATGAGAAATCTGTTTTCCCAAAATAAAACTTACATTTCACTCTATATGTCAAAAACATTAGCCTGGATGTATTTCACCATTAACATAAAAGAGTTTAGATACTGTGTCTCCTTTCTGGATGAAGGTGCTCCATATGCCATGTTCCACATGCAGGAAGCCACAGGACAAGAAATATGAAACTGTCTTAATTTGGGAGGACAGATGTGTCTGAAACGTCTTTAAAAACCTTGGCTCCATTCAGGATCTGGAGAACCTTGCTGAGGTAATTCGCAGGCACTCCATGTGTTTGTGTACTCACGTCAGTTTGTCACCAGCAGAGGCCTCTTAATTTGTTACTGTGCGCCTGTCCTCCTTCATCATGGCTGCTGCATATTTGTGACGGACACTCCAGTTAAAACCGATATGCAATGCTATTTTGTAGTACTGCGTTACACAACCACCTCTGAACAATAACATCAAAGTGGAGGTAATGACTCAACACTGAAGAGAGTGCAAAGAAGGACTCAGAGTCACTTCAACACCCCCACTTAATGTCTTAAAGGATTATTCACACATGAAACTTTTCTTCCATTCTGAACCAGAAGGTGTTCTCAGCCCACTCTGGGGTGCCTGAGCCAGTCCCCAATCCTGATCCTCTCCTTCCGCCTCAAACCATCCTGGAGTACAACCACTGAAGTTAGAATATAACAGATATGGTTGATTTCTGTTTTCTGTTAATTCTATAACAGTTCTCTAATAGTTGCCTTCTGTTATAGTTTATTGCAGTACATTGTGCAGAGCCACTTCAGTAAAATGGACGATCTGTGGGCTGAGTTTGAATGCTTCGAGCAGTGTAATTTCCCCACAATGTTCAGTGTAGGGCAAAGTAAGAACATTTCCCACATTAGCAGGAGCAGGTCACGGAGGGCTCTGTCCGTACAGCATGCCCTCTCATTAACACGGCTGTCAGAATTACACTACACTACAAAAGGCTCTAAAAAGCCTTCATCCATAAACTACTGTGCATGTCACTTATATACTGCACAATATACTGTTTGTTAAAATAAATGTCTTTGCTATATTGATAAAAGCGCTTTAACAAATATTTTTCTATTAAGCGTTTTAAGTTACAGCTGCAGGTGAAGGTCTGCAGTTGTTTTGATAAAAAAAAAAAGCATATTTAATCCACCGCAATGTGCTATTGCTATTTCAGTATGTATTAGTATAATGGCAACACTCATTTCGCAGTCTTTTCCTTTGTGATTGATAAATGAAATGTCTGTATGCTTTAAAAAGATGGATGAAGATGATGTCATAATTGCTCAACATTTATGTTAATCAGCTCGTCAAAGTTCAAAAGTTCTCAAAACTTTCTTCACATTAGCAACAATTAAACCACTTGAGAATTGTCTGTTTCGAAAATGAAAAGTTGTTATGTAACCGTTTGGGCACCTCTGGCTCAATGGCATGTTTTGATTTGTAAACTTCCTCTACAGAAAAACGTACCTTTTAATCAACCCATACAGTGCTGACGTTTACACACTGGTAAAAGAAATAAAACATAGCTTGTGCATAAGTTATTTGGTATTTTACAGTTTTCAAATGTCTTAAAGTTAGTAAAAAAAAAAGTGTCATTTTTAAGTTTGTTAATAAAGAACAAACATGTAACTTGACCGGGGTGTTCTATTTATTTTTGCATACAGCTTGCCACGGACTGTTGAAATTTCACAGCCCCTCTGCACCATGCATGTGAGGCTTACTATCTTATGACAGGATCCAAAGCAAAACAGGCAGAGATCCAGGTTACACACACCTGCTAAGGTTTATATGTCTGGGGGCCATTCATTTAATAAGGCTCAAATGACTACAAAGGACAGCACAGATTGTTTAACTAGCACCATCTTTGGACAGCTGAACAGCAGACACCTACTGTTAACGTCTGTCAAAGCCAGTGTGGGATTTTGTGTCCTTGGATCATTGAGTAGACTTAAAGAAGATATTTTATTAGCATTTTTTCCCCCATTTCTTACATGGACTTTTTCTCATTCATTAAGACAATATGTACAAACAAATATGAGACATAGTACATAACAGACCCATGACTTTCAGAATTACTTCTCATGGAATAATTTAAGCTGGTCAAAAAAAAAAAGCTCACAATCTTCCAGAGTCACTGAGCTTCCTCAAGAATGCTTGAGAAGGGGCACTTGGCTCCATTAAGGGGTTACTTTTGGTGTACACTTCAGATGGGATCTCCTGTCTCTCCTTTTGAGCACTGTTGCTTGCACTTTCACTGTGGCCCATCTCTACCCCAGAGTCAGAATTCTTTTCTTCTTCTTCCTCCTTGCAGTCGTCCAAATGAAGCTGCACATCATTAGGCTGGGCCACCAGCGGGACTCGTGGGGTGGCGCTCTGAGCTGCACTGGGTTTTAGGAAAGGGAACAGAGCCTGCAGATCCTTCCGGAACTTGGAGCTCATGCCAACGTAAATGAAAGGATTGTAGAAACTTGCTGACTTGGCAAAGAGACTAGCCAGGATTCCGTTGAGCGAGGGTACTTGGTAGCCCCAGGCAGACCACATCGAGATAACTGCATATGGGGACCAAGCCAACAGGAAGGCTGCACACAGAATGAGGGACACCTACAGGAGAGGAATAAATCCAAGGAAGTGGATGGATGGATGGATGGATGGATGGATGGATGGAAAAAAACCAGTAAAACCTTTACATGGTAAACAAGTAAAGAACATTAACAAAAACATGGACATTAATATCTGCAGAAAAATGACAGACAGGTATCTTGTAGAGGCTAAGTTAACTTCTTTGAACCAAACATGCAATTTGACTGGGGATGTGGAAACGTTTGCATATAAGTGTATGTATTTTACCTGCGTTATATTGCGCTCCATCTTCCGTTGCCTCTCACTTATGTCTCCTCCTCGGCTGGTCTTGTGGCTGGAGTTGACCGTGCGGATGATGGATACATATGTAAACACTATGACCGAGATTGGTACAAAGAAGTTGAAGAAGAAAATGCAGATGACGTAAACCTTGACCAGCATGGAGAAGCTGGCCTGCGTCCAATCAATTTCACATGTCCCATACCTGCGGGCTGCACAAAGACAATGACTTCACTCATCTCGGATTCTTAGACATTCTCTCTCCTCTACTTCAGCATACCTTTTCATGGAGATAAACAAGATTTTATAATTGGATACCTCTAAAACGGCCCCAGCCCAGGAGTGGTGCACCAGCCCAGAACAACGAGAACAACCAGACTGCAGCTATGACGAGGCCAACTCTACGTTTGTTGATGTGATGAGCTGAAGGACAAGAGGAAACACTTGCATCAGTATGGTTACACTCCAGTCTGTGCTGATTTATCTACCATTTGTACAGCCAAATAAGATCTGATATTTCTAACACGAGACTGAAAAATCTATTGATTTATCAGAGACTTAGCGCATGCACTGTTGTTTTTTTAAAGGTCAAGAATACTCAGCAGTCTAATAGTTGACCACAAAAGGAAATATGATCCGAAAAGAAGGTTTAAGCAAAATGAACTGGCAAGACAAAAAGCCAGAATAGGGAGGCAGGACATAGGAATGAAAGGGGTGTGTGCAATAGACTTGGGTGGGACAGTCAAAAAGGGCTGGGTTTTAACATAGCCCTAATTGACCCCAGCTGCCCAGAGCACCTGGACTCAAGTGGTGGGAACTCAATGTTGTACATTTTTTTTGGCTTGGCAGTGCCGGGGCATACCGTGCTGAGGCTGGCATCCTTTGATGTAGCGGATGACGCTGATGGCCGTCAATGTGTTGATGCTGATGAGGCCGAAGAGCAGGATCAAAAATCCATCCACCTGGCCAAAATACAATATCTCAGGCTGTGCAAAGATATGGCTTTTCTCTGCCAGCACAGGGCTGTAATTGCTCGAACATGTCTCATCACCCACTAACCAGTTCCCTGAGAAGCAAGCCAGCAAGATTAGAGGATAACTGTGCACATGCCTGTATGTTGGAAGTTCAAATGATACAGCTTCCCTTTATACTAGCACCAGTCATGTAACACATTTGACATACTTTTAAAGTGCTTATGATGTACAGAAGTACTTCAGAAGTATCTCATATGCTAGGAAGATACTTTCAAATACTAAAAAAAATATACCATACCAGATTTTGATTTTATAAATAACTAATAAGTTTGGGCACACTTTCACTCAATATTTTGTAAGATCTCATTTTCATAGACAAAAAACTTACAAATTTAGTTTATTCAGGACAGTAAGGCATTAGGCAAGTAGCATCAGTTACTTACCTTGCATGTCCAAAATGTCCGTATGATATATCCCTCATCTTTAAACACATCAAAAATCTCCAGAATTCCACGAGAATACCCAAAAATCGCAATGCTTGCATCAGACACAGCAAGGTTAAGTGTTAGGAAATCCTGTGGTTCAAGAGATTTCCTTTGTTTGGTCAAAAGTATTATTACAACTCCATTTCCAATCCAAGAGAGCCATCCTATCAAATGATAAAAAGAAAAAAAAAGAAAAAACCCCAACATTTTCATGAACAATTTCAACAAAATAACCACAAAAGAAATCATAAAACCTCGTCAGCGTTTCTACTAACTATCCTGAATGATCATGTCATGTTAAGACTTTTCCCCCCAAGGGATATATATTCAAACATGTCAGAAACTATAATGAAGTGAATTGCATTATTACCTAGTATCACCAAATACACACCAATGGCTGTCTCTCCTCCTTCAGAAACACGGTACACTGTAATATTTGGGAAATCATAAGAAACCATTTTTCATTATAAAAAAAAAAGGAACAAGGTGAAATCTGAACTTGTCAAACTGGACTCATCTCAGGATAAAGTCTTCACAGTGCTGCCTTTGTCTTGCTGTAGACTATCTCCACACGATCATCAGATGCAAAATGTGACGAATCAAACTCCCCACCTCAGTCAAACTGCGCTTAAAAGCTGCCCGAATTGTAATGGAGCATCATGCTGCACTTCGGATTACAGTGTGCTAATTTCTTAATCCTGTAAAGGATTGAGATCGTCTGGGGCAGTGTTAAGTCTCTATCAACTAACTTAAGACGTTTGCAGCTGCTCACTGATCCGTCAGATGTCAACAAGCCTGTTTGCTACCTAGATGTACATATGTTGCTTGGTACAGGACCCTTTCTCGAGCTAGTTAACTTTTTTAAAGAAAAATGATACATGAACAATTTTTGAACCATGTTTCCATGTGTATGTGCTCTTTCTATTTGTAAGATAAACTTGAAAACTTGAATCTTAGCTTTATTTAATTTGGTGCTACATTGCTTAATTTAGCCAGCTGCTAGAGACTAGGACGAGCAAGGAATCTACAGAGACGAGGAAGCCATCTGTGCGAGACTGTTGAACTTTATTGTTGAGAGTTAGCTGAGCAATTTCATTAAATAACAGTAGACTAAACATCATTAAGTACACAGAATGTCAACAATTGTATTTTTATAAGAACAATTGTGTATGAATGGACTATTTTTGATTGCAGATCTGAATGCTGGAAAAAACAGGATCCAGGGCACTATCTCAGGAGGACAGAAGTTGATCCTACTTCTGGCCCAGCTGGGAGAGCTATGGAGAATTGGGGGGTAAAGTCAGTGAATGAAGTGAAAATCTATTTTTTTAAAACACAAACAAGCAAACAAATAAGCAAACTCTATTAAAAACTGTGTGATATACTTGATGGTATGTTTTGCCTACACTCTCCTTAGCTTTGCATTACTAAGGAACATGATAAAGAGGGAAGGAGAGATATTGTTTACTAATGCAGAAAGTGGGAGATATATTTACTAGAAATGCAGATGAGGACAAAAATAGGCAAAAGCAGCTGAAAATATTTACTGAAGGACTGACATGTTATGGCTTGATGTCAACTCTGTTAAGGGAAAGTGCACTAAGGAAGATTTGCTTCAGGGAGCAAAAAGCATTCCAGTGCACTCAAAGCAGTGTCATCTCAGTGCTCTCCTTTAGGAACATTAATTGTATGCTTTTAGCATATTAACGCGAAATATTCTTGTAACTTGTCATTCTCTGGTCAACTGTGACGCAAACTGTGCATAAGGCGTCCATACATCTGATTGAAATCGATGTTGTCTCATCAACAGATTTTCCTGGTTTGTGACTGTGGTGTGGTCTTGTACAGGCTATTAGGAATATACCTGTTGCATGAACTGTGGTGCATTAAACAGCTCACTGCAGCCATACATCACTCTTTTCCCCTGTTTGGCCTGCAAAAAAAAACAGGACATCATTATGTGTCATCAATAGCAATACAACAGCAATATCCCTCCAGACGATCAACATACCTTTGTGTAGTCAACAAGATTTTGATACTCTATGTAATTTCCCCCACCAACAACAAAGACAATTGCCTATAAAATAACACAGAGATCAGAGGCCACATCAACATTCAAAGAAAGAAAAAAAACAAACACTTTGTGACATTGGCATTAAATTGGAGTCTGCTCTTCATTGGCTGCTGAGCACCAGGCCTAAACTAGAGTGCAGGGCAGAAAGCAGAACGCCTGTCAGAGCCTGCAGGATTATATTATATGTCCTGTCCTAAATTGCTCATACAAAGCACCTTTACAATTACGATTTATTTTGTTAAACAACTTGATTCGCTATTGTTTTGATCCAAGTATAGCGACTAACTATACATCAGTATGCACCTTTACAAATAAAATATAACCTCAACCTCATCACGCCGCCATTATATATAACAGTAATTTGTTAGCAATTGATCGAGCCTACCTCCTGGAATGGATTCTTGTTCCTTGGAATTGAGCTGCAAAGGTGAAATGAAAACAATGAATGAATCATTTCTCTCTGGTGGTGCGTGAATAAAGTAATAAAAATAAACGATCTGTTATGCTCTAAAGATTTTGAGGTGATAGATGTAAGTTCTGGTGGATCAAATACAAATGACAGACCTAACTCCACAATTCCAACCACAGTCAACTAGTCGCCATAATATCTGAATAAAGCTGGATAAAATAAATGTACAGATACAGCTTTACAAAACTGAACTGGTTCTGAAAACTACTCCCAAAGTACAGGATTTTACCTTTCACTGCCGCGAAGCATCTTTGGATCGAAGTACCTGTAGTCATCCGTCTCCTGCGAAAACACAGTGTAAATTAGGTTACACGACACATGAACAAATTAACGGCTACAAAAACCCCACCGTCATCAGTCTGTATTAAACTCTTATCAAGATCCTAATGCTTCCCGGCAACCATTTGTCCAGGGGTGATGACCCTCGAATAGCAGAAAGACTTAGACGTTACTGTCCCGTTTATTTCAGCAAAATTAGAGAGAGTTGACTCTGGAGACCGTGGTCGATGGCTTTGGTCCTCCTCACTCATCCTCCCTACTGGCTGAGGCCAAGCTTGTCTCCTCTCCCACAGGACCTCAGTCAGCCTGGCCTGGCGCTCCCGCACATACTTCACCTCAAGAAAAAATACTTTGCCGTCAGCTTGCTGAAAGAGGAGCACCATGGGCGCTTCCAAGGGGCTAAATGCTCCAGATTTTTCTGCTATCAGTTTACCCCATTGCTGGGTAATGGCTAACACTAATAACAAGTCAGAAACACAGCTCTTAGAGGCCGGTACTATTGTTTTCATGGACACACCAGGTCGATTACATGTGTCTGTGTGAGGACCATCTGATGAGGGAGCAGAGGCGGTAAGATCTGGATACTTCACTGCCTCTGCTTTTTTCCAACAAGAGCTGTATTGTACATGGCTCTGTAACTCCAGTAGCTGAGAAAATGATAATATTGTTATGTCCTATTCAAATGTATGGTGAAGGGGATGCCGGGTTTGGGCAGAAGCACTTCCAGTCTGTAATGAGATCTGGTAATCTGTCCGCCAGCGCTTATTGAAAGAGTGAGGAGCAGCAGAAAGCAGAGGGTGAATCAAGAGAAAATAAGTTCTTTGTGTCCGAGAGGGAGAAAGGAAACAGCTTGCAGGATAGCGGTATAAAAATAACATTCTACAACATAAAGGCATAAGCAAGGTGATAAATATCCAGCATTAAACCAGAACAGGGTGAGGGCACCACATTTGCGGTGGAAGTGTCTAGGGAGAACCACGCTTCTTGAGTGCATTCTCTAGAAATCTCATTTCCAGGAGTCTTATTATTGGAAGGGTGTCGAAGATTTGCCACATCATATCCTCTCTGCACAGTTCCACATTTATAAAAGATCAGCATTAATCATTCCCTCGCACAACCTCGGCAGCTTTAGAGACATTTTCAAAGGCGGACTTTCCCTTTAAAACGGTCCAACAACAACTTGAAACAAACCGATGCACTTAAAGGGGAATTTCTCACACAAGGCGTATGAGGTACATGGGGTCCAATCAGTTTAAATGATTCACTTTTGTTGCATATTTTCTCTCTCTCTCTTTTTTTTTTTTTTTTTTTTAAAGAAAAGAGTTCAGTGTGGTGTGTAAACATGTACTCTTGTATGCACTCACCCTACATCAGTTCAGTCCTATACATTCATGCAAATGTTTTAAGGAGTGTGTCAGGCCAGACTGCTTTTTGACTGAGGCACAGTGGAGGGCAACCAGTAATGAGTTCATTTCATAAACGTGCATTAACAAAACAATCTGAGAGATAGAGAGATGTAATGATATATATAAACCCACACAAACATCATGACTATAGAGAAAAATAAAATGTGTGAAAAAAATACAATACTGGCCCGTCAACAGATAATTTGCTATTTCCTCCAAATGCAAGTGTAGAACGGTTGATATGTGTACAATTCTCCACTTCAATTAATTCTGGCAGTCCATGGTTTAAACTCTCTGTCTATTCTTCCTCCACTTCTCTTCTCCTCCTCCTCCTCCTCCACTCTTTCTCTCTCGCTTTCTCTGCAGGTGTTCCCCCAGATGAGGCAGTGTATATTAACAGTGCAGATCAGATAGCCTAGTCTGAGCCCTTTCTGAGGACTGAAAGAGTCTCTTCATTGTTCTGAGCAGTGCAAATTCACTGTTGCAAAGCACTACACACCATACTCACTAATGCAACTGGGCAGTAGAGTGATATGAAACACCAGGCTACTTACAACCTAGACAGGCAGAGACTGGTCAAATTCTGCTATTATTTTGGTAATTCACAAGTGCAGCCACAAGGAGGCAGTATGATAGGTATACAATTCATTAATGTAATGAAATTGGGTGTCTTACACACTACCAACAGGAAGGTCTGAAACAAAGCAAAGAAAGAAAGCTCACCGGATTTGATTTGACGTCCATCAAGTTGTCCAAGATTCGAGTTACCGGCAAATTCTATGTAAGGGAAAAAGAAGACATTCACAATCAATTAATTGAAAGTCATAGTGGAAGAGATCCCATTACAAACATATTGTAACTAATTTATCTATAAGTATGCTATACTTATACTGTTTCTTCTTTAATATGCACATTTCTGGGAGCTTTTGTCCTACAGAGGTTGCATGAACTTTATACAGTGGGGAAAAACTACTGAAACTGTCACCACTCTCTAAAAAGAATCAAATCTAAACTACAGGTGTAAAAAATGAACATTGTAAAAGCAGATAAGATGTGCAAATAAACATTAATTGTCTAAATGAACTACCAGGCATCTTAACACAAAGACATCCTACATTATTCTTGTATTCATTGTCCCCCTAATGTTTGGGTTTACCCCCAGTTTTACGCGGATCAGGAGTCGCGGATTCAGGTCAACGCAGATTTTTTTTTAGAACCAAACTCATAGGTTTATGCAGAAATCCCCACAATAACACAGAAATTGCAAATATTCTCTGCCTTTTTGGTTTTTTTTTTGTGACAATAAATATATTTTTTCTGGATGTTTTCAAACAAGGGAACACAGGGCAAAGTGTGTCCGACCAGGAAGCATTTTTTTTCGAATTCAACACCAGGGCTGAGCCCCCGCACTCCATGCATGATTTCTCCGCTGTGCACTCCAGGAGACCTTTCCAACAAGCCCTCATTTGTATTTTTAGCCCGAGTAGATCAGGGGTTATCCCCAGAAAAATGTTCACCTCACTGCCATGTCCCAATACTTTTGGCCAGCGACCTTCAGAGTTGCATATCTCGGCAGGGAATTTAAATTAAAACCTTTACATTTACAGGAGGTAGCTCAGTGGGTAGGATACTTGCCTCCAGACCAAGAGGTCATGGGTTCGAATCCTGCCTTCACCACTGGGTCCCTGAGCAAGACCCTTAACCCCAAGTTGCTCCAGGGAGACTGTCCCCTGTAGTTAGGGAATGGAAGTCGCTTTGGATAAAAGCGTCTGATAAATGCTGTAAATGTAAATGTCTTTGTGATCAGCTAGAAACTTCAATCTTGCTTCATTTTGTGCAATGTAAATTCAAACAAAACTAACTCTGTTTTGTTCTTAACGACAGGTCATTCTGACAGTATGATTTGAGTATGTCTACGCTGAATATATTCTGATTTTTAGCACCACTTAATTGCACACACATGTCTTTGGTCTTCATGTTGACAGCCAACCACAACAGACTGAATACAAATATAACATCAAGAATCAATAGAACTTTGGCTTTCTTTTGCACATATGTTAATGAGGCCACATTAAAGGGTTTCTCAACGAGTAATCGAGTAATTACTTCTATGGTGAATCTCTAGTACATCTCTAGCAACTTGGGGTCAAGGGTCTTGTTCAGGAACCCAGTGGTGGTATGCCAAAAATAGGAGTCAGACCCATGACCTCTTGTTCCAGAAGCAAGTATCGTACCCACTAAGCCACCACCACCCCATTCCTTTGATAAACATATTGAAGTATAAATGTTTTCTGTTAAATGACTGCGTCAGTATTATTATGTTAAAAACATTTGTCAGAATTATTAGGAGAGATAGTGATAAACATCAGATTTTTATAGACGAGTATTTTTCTTTATGCAAGTCTGGAATCATGGTGCTGATATATGACTAAGAACTTTTGGTGTAAACAATGCCACCTACAGCGAAAGTCAATACAGCCAGTCCACACATGTATTGTCATCTTTTGCAAGGAACTGAGAGCCACTTGGGAAAGCATGCAAATTTGAGGGATTGCTTCCTTGACAACCCATCAGCCGTACTAGTGGGTTTATACTCACATGTTGTTTCAAGACCAGATTCTTCACTCCTTCCATAACAAATTGTGAGCCGGTATTCATCACCCTGGAGAAAAGGCTGAGAAACAAAAGAGGTCACTTTAAATCTTTGCATCCGCAACAAGTGCATTACCAACAAAATGATTCATTTTTTGAAAATGAAACTTGGTGTAGCCTCATACCCCATTGGTTTCACTCCACTCTGGCTGTAATTGGCTGGCGCGGCAGCCATCTTTGTGAAAGCTCTGGAAAATTAACTGTATTAGTTGAAAAGCCACTGTTGTTATTATTTTCTGTTTAATTTACTGCTGTTACTATGAAATTGTGATGGTACGTTATGAAGTGTTTGTTGACACTGGCCAGAACTCACTTCCACTGCTTTATGTAGTTCAGGGGGAAGAGGTCACAGCCAGCATCAATCAGAGCCTTTTTATATTGCTCCAGATCTCCCTGCAAATAACAAAATGTCTGAGGTTCAAATAAATATATTCCTTCAACATTCTTATTGAAGAAAAAAAAAACATCTGAGAGGCACACTATTTGCCTAACTACATAATGGTGGATTTGAGACAGATCACTAGCTATTAGGGTTCCATCAGCACCCTTCTATATGAAGGATGATGATAAACCCTGTGTCCTCTTAGCAAAACTGGAGTCTGCACCACATTAATGTGGAGGCCATTTTGATTTCACCAACATCATTACTGACTCAGAAAACAAATAACAAAATGGCTGAGTTTGAGCAAAGGACTAGCCAACAATAATCTGCCAGGGGCCAGAAGGACACAGATGAAAGGAAGGACGCCACAAGTAGTGGAAAAAGATTTCCTGTTCAACTTCAACTGTCAGCCCTCTAAACACACAACCCCTTTTTGAAGATGACATGCTTCAACAGCCTGCACTGATCAACATGATAGTCATGAGACAGCAGTGTCCTCTACCCACAGCACTCATCACAGCCCCTCCTCTGCTGAGAATAACTTAAACTTCAGGGGTAATCAGTGGTCACTGTTGCAGAGGCAGCAACACCCAGCCACTGGCCACACAGGGGTCATGCACATCCCAGCTTGGTCCCTTGGCTCTGTTATCCTACCACTGAAGAGCAGAGACAACTCACACGGTCATACTTGCGGTCGGTTAAGTAGCGTCCAAGAGGAAAGACCTTGCCATGAGCCGAACAATCCTGCATTATCTGGCTACAAGAGTAATAATGCTTGGCCATGGCATCAAAGGGTGTCAGTGTTCCTCAAATCTGCGCCACATGTGTCCCATAGAACAAGAGGGCTTTTGAGAACGGTCGGAAAGTACGATTTAAGAGGACAGACAGAACATTGCAGGAGCAGTCATGCTGTGTTTGGCTTGGTGCTGCTCTACACATTGAAATCCATGTGTCCACCGCTAATTAGAATAAACCACTACATTACTGAAAGTGCACACCAGGACAGTGTACCACAAGCCATCTCTGGAAACTTTAAGTTGCTAAGAGCCCAGATGATCTGAAAAGAGTGTTATATAGTGTCCATAGTGACAGCTACTAACAGAAGAAGAGCTCTTTAATGTTGAACAGTAGCAAAAGTATGGGATCTTACCTCAGATGGAGGCTGCTGGGAGGTGATGTAATAGATTAGGAAGAGTCTCATCTTATCCTCTGGGGTCCCGGCTACAAACCAAAAGAAGAGTAGATCAATAAAGTTTCTTGTCCAGTAACAATTCACATGGTTTATTTTAAGGGCAGAGTGAACTCCACTGTGAGAACACACAAGTGTTTATGCTCTTAAAAATACAGGGTCCACAGAACAATGAAACTCTGTATAGATTAAAAACTTGGCAAGCTATTGTTAATTATTATTGTAGTCAACGTCTGTGTATATCAGTTTGTGTACTCATCAGAAACCTATGAACCTAAAGAGCCTGGGGAGTCCAAGACATGAAAGTCTTCAAAAAAAAAGGAAAAAAACCCCACAATGCTGGCGAAAGAGAAAACACATTCTGTCCTCTGCTAGCATCACAGAGTGTCTTTAAAGCTGACCGCCTCTCTCCA
>JBBPDC010000001.1:35343720-35358907 GCA_037974485.1 Hemigrammopetersius urotaenia
GTTCAAGACATGGAAGTCTTGAAAAAGTCACAACCCCCCCCCCCCCCACTCCACCCCACAATGTTGGCGAGAGAGAAAACGCATTCTGTCCTCTGCAAGCATCACAGACTGTCTTTAAAGCTGACCGCCTCTCTCCAGGGACAAGATGTATTTCAGGAGGCTAATTTTGGGGAAGAAAACTGGACGAGGAAGAAGGTGAAACAAATTCCTAGTATGGAACTGGGGCATAAGTTATTCAAACATTTTGTTTCATTCGATCTCTTGTGACCAAACAGTTCGTACTTCAACATTGTGTACAACAATCTAGATCAATTACATTAGAGTGTTAATGCAGGCTACTGTTTATTGGGTTGTAATTATACCGTTAATTACATTTTTCAGTTTCAGTACAGAGCAGAGTAGAGCCAAGAGGAAACGTTAGAAGCCTATGCTGTTTTATGTAATCGAGCCTTACCGTCAGGATCACTGATAACGTCCAGAAGGGACTTGTCTACGGTGGACTTGCTCATTAGCTTCTCCTCATACTCAAAGTAAACATCCAGCTTGCGAGACTGTGGACAGACCATACAGGTCAGGGAACAATAGACAGTGGGCTTTGAGGAAATCGTGTTACATGCTGAGACAATGTAATCCAAGAGATTAATAACATTTTGTTATGTAGAGAACTCACCTTGATGTGGTCCAAAACCGCTGTGGCAACGTTGGTATGGAGGTCAATCAATCTCTTCTTCTCTAGGAGCTCAGGAAGAGAACTGTTTGGAGAAAGAAAATACATTCAGGAGGTCAGACAGCAGTTGAAGTAAAATGTTTGAACTCCTGTCATACCTATACTAGGCATGTTACTGCAAAAGAGCACATTTCTATTTATTTGCTAAATTTGACATATTGGGAAAAACAACTTGTGCACTAATGTGTTCTCTGTAGAGGATTTGTACTTATTTTTACAACATGTCATTTGAACATGGGCATGCAAACGTTTGTTCCCTACAGAGAAGTTTAAGCCAGCTTACTCTGAAATAATAATACCTGTAATTAGGAAGACAAGTTGCGTATGTTTTTTCATGCTATCCATCAGAGTTTTTGGTGCCATGCCTCACACAATCTTACCTTACAGCTGAGGTTAGCTTGGCAGTGTTATCTGACAACATGCTAATGGCTCCTTCATCTTCTCCTTCCAGTCCCTTTGGTTTTGGAGAAAACCAAAAGGTCAGACATGCAACAGTACATTTACAAACTATCCAGTGTTAGTCCACCCTCAGGGGCGTTAAACTCCAGTCCTGGAGGGATGTGGTCAAGCACGTTTAAACGACTTCCCTGCTCAGAAACACCTGGTTCACCTCACCAGTTAATTGTCAGTCTAAATGAATGTGTTTGAGTAAGAAAACCATCCAACTGTGCTGGACACCGGCCCTCCTGGACCAGAGTTTGGCACCTCTGGTTTACCTGGTGTAATAGGAAATGAAATGGCGATGTTCTTCTTACCATGATGCTTTTAAGACGCTTGACTTCGTCTTCTTGGGCCCTGTATGTATCCAGCTCCTCCTGCACTGATTCTGCAACCTCAGGGAATGGGCTGAAAAATGTGAAAATAGGGAATTTTAAGTAACGCTTTAGTAAAAAAACGTGCTAAAGTAGATACCACTAAATAAACAGAAACCAGTAAGTGTGGTGTGATCCCCAAAAAGAAGCAGATCAACAGTAACCACAGAAAAACTGGGAGATTTGCCAAACTAATCAAATAATGGGCACTATGAGCTTGATTTAAGGTCTTGCAATTCATTTATCTTGGCTAGAACATTTATTTCAGTTCTTATAATAAAAGAAACAAACACTGAAGTGATGATTTGGGCTCTGTATAGTCATGTTTTTTTCCCCTCAAATTTATCTAAATCACAATTCATTACACCATGCAGAGAAACGAGCATTAAAAAGCCTTCGCAGCATTCCGGCTACCCTCTTCAAGTGTCTTTCCAGTCAAATGATTCAGGGCAAATGACTTTGTGCTTACGTAAATTTTTATAAGATCAATTACTGAAGTGTCATTTTTTTCAGGAGTACACACAGCCTATCAGCAAATCAGTCTATGAGGAGATCCCACCTTCCTTTGTGCTTCTGCCAAAACTTGTCAGCAGCAGTGAGATCATAGCTTTTCTTATTCTTCTTTTTGGGTCGAGCTCCTGCTGGACTTGCTTCTGACCCTGGAGATTCCTCCAAACTGACCCTGTTGAGGCTGAGGTCCTGATACACATGCACACACAAACAAGGGAATTGTACATTACATGGTATATATTAGGCAAGCTACAATTTACAATATTACATGCTGCACAACAGGGTATAATTAAAATGGGCCTAATACTGTGCTGGTTCTGCATGTGCAGCGAGATCACTGCCATTTTAGGTGCTTTCTGAACTGGACAGGGTCTGGGGCTCCGCAGTCTGTGGCTCTGCAGACAAATACATGGCAAGCTGCCATGCATTGGTTGTTCTGATACCTTTCTATCATAGAATGGAGTGTAAATGTGAGATTATACAGGAGTAAAAACCCTTGTAATTAACAATGGCACATTCAAATAGCGCTCAACTCAAGTGAGTCACAAGGTTGTAGACAGATGTGTGTTTTATGATAGATAATCTGTTTGTTTTTGTTACTATAATAATGGAGTTTTTAGTTAGTTCTACACAACAGTAAGAACAATAAAGTAAAATGTTATCAGATTAAATATTGAGATAATGAACTAAACAGCCACATCTATGTTTGTTTGACAGAAATGCATCTTTTCTAAGGTATTCGATTATTGCTCTGGGATACAGCCTACTGGAACCTGTGAGTTTGAGCTATTGTCAGATACAATCCCCATTGATTGCAATCTTGATTAAATTTTTTTTCTGAACCATTTGGGGGTTTTGGGGGGTATTCGGTCACATTTATAAACATATCTTTTGGTGTTTATGTAACCTTGGCTTGTATGTGGACCAAAATAGAAAGTTTGTGTGCCCGCTGAGATCTGATTCACTGATTAAGGAATTTCCCCATTGTGGGATTAATAAAGTCAATCTAATCTAATTAGTCTACTTTAATATGCCATGGTGCTAGATCATCATTAGTGTTTCATTATTATACATATTTTTAAAATAGAAAACTGTAATTAAAAGAAATGAATCTGTGTATTTGATAAGTAGCTTAAGAGATGGCTCTGTAATTCAGCAGTGTAAGTAGCCTCACCATAAGGAGCCCAATCCATCACAACAACAACACCAGGAACTGATAGAAAACCATCAGAGGGCAAAGCTTATTAGCGGGCTAATGTAACATCAGGCCTACTTGATTTTTTTCCCTTTCGGATTACAAGGCCTCTGTGGAATCCACTTGGGACATAGTGGGGGTGAAGGATGAAGATGGTGACTCTGTAGATGGCTTTTGAATGGACAGATACAAGAAGTGGAGTCATGTGACAACACCAGGTCCAACTGATGGAGATCTGTTGTAGTGATGGAAAACTTTAATCCCTGCCTACTCCTATTTCGTCGGTCTCACCCTTGCCTCATTTTATCTTGGAAAAATCTATGATGTATTCATAACAATGGTTGTCATTGGGAAGACAAAATAGTGGGACAAAAGAAGCATTCCAACTTCTCAGTCATTTCAACAGCCCTGTAGAGACCCGGAGGTTTGCTTTATTAGGGCAGAATTATATTCCGACAGATTCTGGAAAAATAAATATTAATGTACATTGGCACACACCATCTACTCGGTGCATACATTCCACACCTCTGTCATTCATATGATAAGCGCAATTATTTCATCTTCCATATGCCACAACTTGGGAGGAATTTCACACAGAAAAGTTGGGACTTATTTCACCATAAACTTGCTTGGACAACTAACTCGAGAGTCTTTCAGCTCTCCTTACCAGGACGTCATGAATGAGGGCTTGGTAGGTCCACGTGTGATGGAGTGGGGTGGCAAGATCCAGGTTGCGGTCGGCAAGAACAAATAGCGGCCTCTGGAAACTATGATAGACAGAGCGAAAGAAGGAGAGAGAGAAAAAGCACAACAGATGATTAATCTCCGCCCCCCCCCTGGGCTTTCAGCTCCAGCAATGAAACCAATCTCCACTTCTGGATCTTTCCCCGAGCTTCCCAGGGTTGGGAGCTGGGTACTGAGGGAGGACGGACTAGAAGGCCAGCAGGGGAAAAGATTTCTTTGTAATTTAAGTTGAAGCTCCAATGAGCACAGAGTGTACGTGGGGAAAAAGAAAAGCTAGTGAGGCTTGTGGAGTTTCTGAAAGGCTTATGTCCTGGATATTAAATTCCTGTACACAAAAGCAATGGAATGAATACTTACTGAAGATTTATAACTTAAGCTGAAGTGAATGTTAATCTCGTCAAATGTCTGTGAGTATGTTCATCTCGTTTGCGTCTGTGAGTATGTGTGTATCACCTGAACTGGCCAGTGCCCATGGTGTCTCCGGTGAACAGGCTGTTGCGGGCATCTCGTAAATTCTCTCGTAGTTTCTTGTCAAGTTTCTGTAGAGAAGGAATGATCTGTAACTTTGAATTTTGCCATTAAAAAGTGCACAGAACTAAAACGAATGCTTTTTACACACAAAACACCAAGAATTGTGGTTCTCTGTAAGCCTTTGCTCTGGGAAGCGAAGCTGACAATTCCACAGACTGGTTTTCATGGCATGACAGCATGACAGATGAGACTTACCACGGCGACCATTTCAGCTGCATTCCCTCTTGGACACCGGATTATTGGGACAGCACCTAAGAAAACAGGAAATGCCAGTTGCATGCCAAAAGGAGGGCACATCAGATTCTGTGCAGATTATCCCTAGGTACACAAGAATGTGCCAAAAGCTCAATTGTTCTTATATTTCATCTACAGTGGTAAAATTTGAAGGAAAAAAAAAAACAAGTCTAAATGAAATATATTTAATTTAGCCATGTTAGTTTAGCCAACGTTCCTATTATCTATTTATAAAGCAGTCTTCCACTAGATTGTGCACTCATGCAGAAGTCTTTTTTTGAATACGTAATAAAAAAAATGGTTACATTAACCCCTTTTAACCTGAGTTCCAGAAATTGAGTACGTGTTAAATAGTACATCAGTAATAATAAAATATCATGTGCTAATTCCATTTCACACCTTTCTGAAACGCAAGCTGACAGCGTTTATTACAGAGAAATGCAAACAATTGATGAGAAATGCTGCCATCTAGTGAATACAAGTAGAAACAAGCAGAAACAAGCTTTCAGTGTCAGTGTTGATTTTTACCACCGTATGCATAGCAGACACTGCAATGAATTCCTTACCAAGGGTGACAAAGAAACAAAAGAGACTGTCCACTACGGTGTCCATGATAGCCTCCATATCTGTGTCCATGATATCTGGTTTGTTGATCGCTGAAAGAGGAGGAAATGTTTTGTTAGCAACAAAAGCAAAAAATGACAGTATTGTGTAGAGCATAGTGATAGTAGAGGACGCCAGATTTCACTGAAGGACGAGGCGACCTGACTCGAAGCGTCTGGGAATGAAGAGGACGGAATCCTTCCTCACGCATCTTAGCTCTGTCCTTTGACATTAACTGATTACAGACATTGTTTTGACAATTAACTAACTAAGCATGTCACATACTCACAGCTCACTGCTGTGTATATATTGGGGTACACACTTTCTGTATCTGAACAACTTCTCTGTGTGACCAGTTCCCTGCAATAATAAAAGCACTTTTTGATTTTAACTCCATCTCATTGTGAGCATCCTTTCATTAGAGTTTATTAGAGTCCTTATTGGAATTTCTCCAACAACGTCAACACTGCCTGATGTGTGAATGCTGTGCTACTCTCAAGTTACTGTACACTGCTGCAGGAGCTTGTGACTGTTATGCAGACCATTTTGTTTGCAGCGACAATTCACCACTGTGCTCATAGTCGCAATGTACATCCCATTACGGTCTCTTGTATCCAGGTGCTGTGTTCTCCCCAGGTACAACGTACATGCGTCCATATGGTTTAAAGAAAACGTGAGCCATCAGACAATTTCAGGTTGTTCCATTGCTCCCTGATCCAGTTTTAATGCCCATAAGCCCTTTGGAATCACAGCAGACAGGCTTGCCTTCTCTCCCCACATGCATCTATGAGCCTTGGACACTAAGTTCACTAGATGTCCTTTTCACTATTGGTGGCTATTGACCACTACCAGAAACACTCCACAAGACCTAGTGTTTTGGAGCTACTCTGTCCTAGCCATCTAGCCTTCACAATTCGACTCATGCCAAAGTTCAGATCCTTACACCTGCCTCTTTTTCCTGCTTCGAACACATCAACTTAAAGAACCAACTGTTCAATTGCTGACTTTTGAATTGCTGACCTTGCTACCTCTCGTCTGACCTGTCCCCCCAAAGTGTGAAGTTTGTGTATGTATGGTCAGAGGCGTCCAATTTCACTGCATGTAACTGTGTATGTGACAAATAAAAGCTGATGAAGATAATACAGCATAATCTAGGATAGTAGGCAGACCGCATAAAGTGAACAAAGCACAAGGCATTGGTTCATAAGAAAGCAAATCTAGATTTTAAGGAAATCTCAAGACAGCATTTATTGCAACATATAGTCTATATGAACACAAGAATGCAATTTGTATTTTGCAATTCCGGGTTTCGGGTTAACCAGGATACTGAGTCACTACCATCCAAAATTTTTTACTAAGTCTACAATGAGAACAAAGATTCCTGAGTGGCTGCAGACCTACAAAAACATTTGTCCTCTTTGTATTAGAAGACATCTCACCATGATAGGATATCTGTTCTTTGTTTTGGTTGCAGAGGACAAACATATCATCTTCTAGTGTGATGAAGTTCAAATACTGATCAAACACCTATGGAAAGACAAATGAAATTTATACTGAAACATCCTGTTAGCATTTTTGCTGTCAGAATTGTTCACATGTTCAAGTGGCACCAAATCTGCACCAAATGAGAAGCACTAAAATATAGCAAATATGATGCTCATTTAGAGGGTCATACATTTATTTTTAGCCAAAAGCCCAAAAATTAAGTGTGCGAGTTAATTTAATTTGTTACGCTGGAAATTAACTTTGGATACATTTGATGAAAACAAATGAAAGGTTTCATTATTAGCTTAAAAATAATCACAGTAGAAAATGATGACATTTTAGTATAACTTACTTTGGTCACCTGGTTCACAGCATTTGCTGCAAGAGCTGCACTTGCAACGTCCTCCAGTTTGCTTCTGGAGATTGCAGAGATAAAGTTCAAATAGTAGGACTCATAGAGTTGGTTCCGCAAGTCCTATAAGTACCAACGTAGGCATGGAAAAAGAGATAAAATTATGTTTTTGTTGCATGCAAATTTAAAAATAAAAGTATGCAAATAATTTGATGCCACAGAGGAACACGAGTGATGATAGCATCCAAAGACTCTGAAATTAACGGACATAAATGCAGTTCAAAATAAATGTATGTGTACAGCTTACCACTTACCTGACATATCCTGTCTATATTCTCTTCTGTGGGCATTACAAAATAAATGGCAGGGACATCTGGAATGGGATCTCTGTCTGAATGCAATAATCTGGGAGACAAACCAAGACATTCAGAAAGACACACACTCATAAACATACATACATACATACACATACATATACATACATGTATGTGTGTAATATGTGTGTGTATGTATATAAAACCAAAAAAAAGTTGACCCTAACATGCACTAACATTCACAGATGTTACATTGCCTAAACGTTTGAACGTACATGTCCAAAAGTTTAGGTGATTTTTACACAACTTGCTGTTCTCTTGCTGTTCACAACTGGTGTTTGATCCATGAGTCGACCAAAACATTTCCTGGTTCAATCAGAATTAGTCTTTAATCAGTACTCATCATGCTGTTCACATTTTGCCATCATGAGACCAACACAACACCTAACAATGGATCAAGTGTACCTCGCCATTGCGAGGCTTCTCAGACGGAAGTGGCCACTGAGCTTAGAGTGTCATAGAGTGTTGATACAGAGAGACAGGAAGAGTCACAGAAAGGCACAGAACTGGACATCCATTGGCCACATCCCAGACTGATGGCCATTTCATTGTGAACGGTGCCCTGCGGAAACGGATGATAAATGCCACTCACTTTAGGCACATTTAAAGAGGCACCCAAGTGTCAAGCCAGACCATTCGAAACTGTTTACATCAGCATGTTAGATGACCTGCAAGGGTACCTGACCACACCACTGGCACAGTGGGCCTCAGTGCTGTCCTCTGATAAAAGTCAATTCACATTGAGCAGTAATGATGGCAGCCAACTATGTTGGAGACATCAAAGACGTTATGCATCAGCCACTGTTGTCCTTAGACGAGTCTTTGGTGGTGGTGTTACAGTGTGGGCAGGTGTGTCTAGTCAATACAGAACTGCCCTACACGTTGTGAGTGGTACAGTGACAAGCCCATACTACCTGAATAACATAATTAATCAAGTCATTGTGCTCCTGCCTGAACAACACAGGCCTAATTTCATCTTCATGGACGACGATGCTCCAGCTCAGAGCCCACAGAAAACTTATAGGAGTCGCCATGTAGAGGCTCGTAACTCTATACCCCAGAACCTCAAGGACCTGAGGGCCACCCTTCAAGAAGAGTGGGGTGCCATGTCTCAGCAGGCAATAAGATGACTTGTGAACAGCATGAGACGTTGTGAAGCTGTAATTGATGCTCATGGGCACATGCCACGAGATATTTTTGTTGTGGTATACTCACCACTGCTGTTGGCTTTTGTTTCAATAAATTGTTTGTGATGAGGAAATCACCAGTGCATGCTTCTACTTAAATGCCACTTTCATGGTATAATATCATTTAGTGTGAACTTTTTACATTTTCCATAAATTTCACCTGAAGGCCAAATATCCCTAACTTGTAAGTAGGACTGTAACGGTATCGTCACGGCACATGGGTCACGGTTCGGTACATGATGTCTTTCTGAAAACACACGGTACAACGGAGAAGACGTGATTGATGTAATACGGAATCACAGAAGGACCAAAAAGCGCTAATAAATCATAAACCTGGGTCGTAGTGTGGTGCAATAGTGCCACCTACTGGCGTAACACTTCTGCTGCCTTACACATAGATAAAAATATAAGCAAGAGTGTGTGTTTACTGGTTAATACACTGCTGTTTATTTAAAAAAACAAAACCAAAACAAACCAAGCCTCATTCTTCAGAAATTTTTGTTGCTTAACTTTGCTGTATCGTGAACCGTACCGAACCGTGACCCCAAAACGGAGGTACGTACCGAACCGTGACATCTGTGTACTGTTACGCCCCTACTTGTGAGTAGTGTAGATATATGTAATATAGATATATATAGATATATGTAATTTAAAAAATTAACTATCACTGCAAGATTCACATCAAAAGATCCTTACAGGTGAAGAGTGATCCCCAAGTCTCTTAACTCTTTCACAGACAAAAGGGGAGAGATGATATCTTGGCCATAGCGATCGTAAACAAGGACCTAATTAGAAAGCAAATCCACCATTACAATGTCATAACCTTATTCATCAATACATAACAGGCTATTTGATACCTTCTAAGATTGTGCACAAGAAAGAGTTACTACCTTCCATACTGGTTCAGCCGTCGTGTTTTTCAGAGGTGGGGCATTGAAGTTGAGCATTCGCTTTAAGGCAGCTAAGAGGAAATTAATTAAATAGATCATTAGCGATTAATGAAAATTCCAATAATGAGAGTGCATTACAATTTATGATCAGGCCAAACATACTTGGGCTTAGCAAGTGTAACACCACATAAATACCAAGCGAGCAATTTTATACAATATTCTTAGTTTCCAATAGGGGAGTATGATGGTTTACTGCACTCCAATGAAACAAATGACTCTCACAATTTTGACATAGATGTGATCTTAAGGATGTCAGATAATGGTTTGTGTTTGTGCATGACAATAACATTCAGTGTTGTAGTTACATATTTCAGACTTGTTCCATTTTTGGCCCCAGTAGCATTGAAAATATAGAGAAATTATATTTAAAAAATTATATAAAAAATATATAATAATCATATATAAATATATGGCCATTATATAAAATGTTATATAAAATTGCTCGCTTGGACATAAATGGATAAATGACATAATCTGGTAGAAACCACTAAACTACATTTCTCAAGTGTTGAGTTTAGAATGAAAGCACTGTAACCTAAATTGAACGATGTACACACACACACACACACACACACACACACACACACACACACACACACACAAATAGAAAACGTGTTTCGTCTAGATCTTTTGTATTTAGGACACAATCGGTTGTAAATCCCCATCAACTCCGAATCGGTTCAAAATCTACATGTTCAGAATGTTCACAGCTCGAGGTTTAAAGGAAATAACAGCTAGGTTTCGGCTAACGCTAGCTTAGTAACATTATAACTTCCCTACGATACATTCTGCCGTGTGGTTTACTCTGGGCTTGTCCGACCACAAGATGCTCTTTAAATAATGAATGTTTTGAAGAAAGTATATGTACTTATAACAGAGTATCTTAACGTTGACTAGCTAGTCAAGTTGAACGTACAGATACTGTCCACAATGCTGCCTAAACCAAAGTATGATTCTCAATTTTCAATAGCTAAGGAGGTGAAGGCATACATCGCAACATTTAAAATAAACCACACAAGTGGTTAAAAAGCGCACAATTTCTTAACAAACCTGTCTGTTTCTCCCGGATGGACGCGGCCATCTTTATTATTTATGCAGCGGTGAGTTCGGGTGACGTGGCAGAGCGGAGGAGCAGCACAGCGCCATCCAGCGGAAAGACCGAGCAGCTCTGACCCCAGATACACAAAACTCCATTAATAACTTCGAGTGTAAAAGTGTGAAGTACTAAATTCTCATATGTAAACGCACTACAGCACACAGTGTAAACAGTTTTTCCTATATATGAAAAAACCCTTACACAGTATATGATCGAAAGAAATTGCTATTCTTACAGTCCCAGACGCACGGACAGCACAAAACACAACACAAACAAGAACGTACGAAATGAAGACAAAAAGTAACACAAGACAGTATAACAAGTATCAGTGCAACAAACATTTAAGAGGACAAGCAGCGGATACATAATGAAGTAGATATATACTGAGGTAGGATAGTTCAGTGCAGAGATGCCGAGGATGTGCAAGAATTAAACTGTTTGTATATTCAGTCAACATGTGGAAAAAAGTTCAGTGCAAAATTCTTTCTCTGCACTTAAACCATTTACCCAAGTGGAGCAGTGGGCAGTCAGGAACACAGCCCCCTGGGGAGCAGGAGAGTACCTCAGTGTTGCCACTATTAGTCATTGGATATGAACCCACAACCTTCTGATCACAGGGGCAACTCCGTAACCACCAGACCACCAGTCAAAAAACTAACGAGACGTCCCTTAAGGATTTAATTCCCTACACTCTTTAGAATTACATTATACAGTTATAAAGTACATGTAAGATGCTTTCTAATTCTATTGAGCATCTTACAGGTGAGAAGTTTTAGGTGAGAATCCTCCTGGTGTTGAAGTAGATACAAGTTGGGTAGCCTAGTGGTTAAGGCATTCGCCCTGCAACCAGAAAGTCCGGGTTTGAGCCCCAAGACCGCTAGGCACCGCTAAGGTACCCTGAGCAAGGTACCGTCCCCACACACTGCTCCCCGGGCGCCGTGTCCATGGCTGCCCCCTGCTTCACTTGGTGAATGGGTTAAATGCAGAGGTTGAATTTCGTGCTGTTCACACTGTGTGCTGTGGTGTGTTCATGTATGACAAATGGTCACTTTCATAACCAGCAGCTGTTTTAAAATAGTTCTGTATTTTATTTGTTTAATCCTTTAATAGCCCAGTGACAAGGGGATCATCGTAATCATCGGATAATTCATTTTACAGCCGGGTATATAGAATTTGTTTTGTGGGAAAACTGTACTGAAACATACTACATTTAAAACCACATTATGTCCCATTACTTTTGTCCGAGGTGAACGGTTTTCAGCTAATAACGGTTTTCGAGGGGTCGTTGGAGGTCACCGAGCCCCATCTAACTGTAGAGTTTCACATTTACAGTGAGAGATATTTTTTTCATATTTAATATTTAGATTTAAGATCATTTAAGACAATCCTCCATGTTGGTGAGGGCAGATCACAGCACGCAGTCCCGCCCCCTGCTAAGCAACAGCCAATTGTAATCACGTGGCGTGGTCAATTAGCATATCACAAACGTTCACTCAAAGACTTGGGACTTGACTTGGTAAAAATTACTTGGGAACATCTCTGATAAATATACATCATACATGGAGAGCCAACTATTTTCAAATGTGATATAAAAATTTCTTTTAAAAAACATAGTAATACTATGTGTTTCTCGTGTACTTAATCTTTATTTTTTGTATATTTTCGTATATTTTAGAACACGCTCTGCAATGGGTTGCCAGGCTGTGCGAATCGTTTCAAACGAAACTCAACACTGCTGTCGGTCGCGAACGAATCGGTTCTTTGACTAAATTTGGGCACAGACATAGAATATTACTAGTCTGACCACAGACAAAAAAAATGTTTTTTGTATTTTTTGTAACTTAGTCTTATTGTGTTTTCATCAGAAAACCACGTCTACCTGTATTACTTTACATGCCGCATTGGCCATGCGCTGCTGTATCGTGTGAACTGGGAACGCAGGGAATGCGGCGTCTGTCTATGCGTTTAAAAGCCAACAGAGCCGAATCTTCTTAGTGATCTAATCCAAATGATCCGACTCAATAAAAAGAGAAGAAATTCCCTTACCTAATCATGTGACAGTGTAGTAGGAACGGTAGACTCCGTTTGAGCGTATCTGCACATTATGAGATGTCACAATTCTTGTACTTTAATTTTAATTCCTCTTGGTTGTGAGAGTCGCATTGGCGACCATTTCAGTCGAAATCCTGCATAGATTCCATTTTCATAAAAACAGAGTGTAAACCATTTTAGACAAAAGACCTGAGGACAAGAAAAAAAACAAAACCAAAGACCTAATGAACATCTACAAGAGATCTCAGTGCATTTGTCCCAGGCTTTCTCCTGAAGCTAAATGCGGTGGTTAGTTTCAGGTAAATGCTTCTTGATGTGGTGCTCATTAATTCTAGTATTTGGAACTATGTGAGAGCGACAACCGAAGCCCTTCACCCTTCTGAACAGGACAACTGATATGAAAGACTGCAAAGGCTTAGAATTATTAATTGAAGGCAATTTATAAAACAAAATGAGACAAGAAATAACAAAAGATATAAATACACTTTAAAGTCAGAATCTCTGTTGGCCTGGCAAGGTTCACAGACGTTCAGAGTTTTTTATTTCTATAAGAGACTGGAAAATATTCTTACGTACAAAGAAAAAATATTATTTCTTATTTTTAAAGCAAACAGTAAATAAAACTAAATGGATTCAATTGTTGAGAACAGCAAATATGCAGGCTTATGGCTGTCATCAGGAATCAAGCTGTTTGTACAACTGGGAAAGGAGCAAAAATACATACACAGGTGAACGCTTTAAATGAAGATGAAGGGGAAAAAAAAGAAAAAACCAAATTCCCACATTGTTCTCTACAGAGGTGGGGGTGGTGGGGGGGGGGGGCTCATACACCTTTAAATTCACTGCCAAGTTCTGAACCGGCTAAAACAGAGCACTTTGCCCCATAGCTCAGCCAGGAAATAACCTAGCGGCACAACATTTCACAGGAACTCTCAGCTCCCAAAGACCTATTGATCGAGGTGCAAAGCTCTCCTCCACAGAGAACCGACGCGATGGCCCTAGACCGTCTATGGTCCTGCAGTGGCTAGAAATGGCGATAGCCCAAAATGACAAGGCAATGAGGAAGTCCATCCCGCTTCCCAAAGACCAGGTACTCGGTTTGACTGTGGCCGAGGCGAGGAAAACTCTGTCAACCCACAGAAAGCTGCTGGACCTGACAACATTCCTGGTTGCGTGCTCAAAGGATGTGCAGAACAGCTGGCAGAGGTTCTCACAAACATCTTCAACATCTCTCTCCCAACATGCTTCAAAACCAAAAACATCATCCCAGTGCCAAAGAAATCATCAGCGTCCTCCTCAATGACTATAGTCCCGTCGCACTCACACCCATCATCATGAAGTGCTTCGAGAAGCTCGTCATGAGGCACATCAAAACACAACTGCCTCCCTCACTGGACCCCCGGCAGTTCGCATACCGTCCCAACCGCTCCACAGATAATGCCATCAACAACACCGTTTACCTGGCCCTCACTCACATGGACAAAAAGGACACTTATGTTAGAATGCTGTTCATAGACTTCAGTTCAGCATTCAGCACCATCATTCCTCAGTACCTGATTGGGAAGCTGAGACTGCTGGGCCTAAACACCATCTCCAGCACCACCATGCTGAACACAGGGCCCCGCCAGGGCTGTGTGCTCAGCCCTCTACTGTTCATGCTGCTGACCCACGACTGTGCAGCAATGCACAGCTCAAACCACATCAGCAAGTTTGCTGATGACACAACTGTGGTAGGTTTGATCAGCGGGAATGACGAGGTGGCGTACAGGGAGGAGGTGCAACGGCTAACGGACTGGTGCAGAGCCAACAACCTGTCCCTGAACGTGGAGAAAACAAAGGAGATGGGTGTTGACTTCAGAAGGGAACAACATGACCACTCTCCGCTGAGCATCGATGGTTCCTCAGTGGAGATCGTCCAGAGCACCAAGTTCCTTGATGGTCACATCCCCGAGAACCTCATGTGGACCCTCAACACCAGCTCCGTCAACAAGAAGGCCCAGCAGCGTCTCTACTTCCTGTGGAGACTAAGGAGAGAGCATCTCCCAACCCATATTCCTCACCATGTTTTACAGAGGGACCATAGAGAGTATTCTCAGCATTCTCAGTAGCTGCATCACAGCCTGGTATGGAAAATGTCCGTCACAGACATTTACTCCACACACTGCATCCGCAAAGCCACTCACCCCTCACACACACACTCTTCTCTCTCCTCCTGTCTGGTAAAAGGAACGTTGGCTAAACGTCTGATGCATATGGTTCACTTAACTGGAAACACTTCAGGAATGTCGAAGTCGTCATCTGATTGGTTGAATTTTATCGGATTTCCGGGAGACGC
>JBBPDC010000001.1:35371021-35394526 GCA_037974485.1 Hemigrammopetersius urotaenia
AATTCTTAAGCACTGATGTACGTCGCTCTGGATAAGAGCGTCTGCTAAATGCCGTAAATGTAAATGTAAATGTAAATTTATTTTCCAGTATGTTAAACTAAAACATGAAAATACCATATTTAAGTTTGTTCCATGTTAAGAAAGGTAACACACTTGACCAGGGGTGCTTTTGACCAGGGGTGTTTTTTAAACTGCCATAAATGTTGTTCTGTACACAACACCAAGTAAACAGGCTTTGTTTCATGAGGACATCATAATTTAACCTTGATATCCGCACAAGAGCCTACCACGGTTAGCTTTGGGATGACTTAACTTATAAGTGTCTCATTCATTATTTATTAGGTTGATTAGCAATGACTTGCTAATATACTCACACTGCACCGCTTGAGAGTAAAGGTTTCAGTATTTGTATACAGATGAAGAACGAATGACAGGAAGCTTTCCGATCTGAAAGAGGGCTGGGCTTTGTGTGGGTCCATGACCATAATTGTACTGAACCAGTCAAACCATAGACCTTACTGACTGTAATTTCAACACTATCAGCAAAAACCAGTAGATGGTAGTAAAACACAGTGATCTGCAGTCTGCATCAGTCTCCTTCAGTAAATCAGTGTTACTTTTCTTTATCACTGTCAGTAAGCATGCTTTAGTGGAGCATCCTATGAATAGGATATATATCTTGGAGAATAAAATAACTTATGTCATAACAAATTGGTTTCAGTTACTACTGGATTCTGTGGCTGACAGTAAGAATGAATTCTAAGCTACACTAATATATAAAGTCCAATTACAGCACTAACAACCAAGCAGCCAGAAAAAGTAATTTTATGTGCTATTTTTGATGGGGCATCGCTGCCTGCTACATTTAAAATATCCCTCTGCTGCAGGTCAGGGTTCTGTTGTTTCCATATCTTGCCTTGGAGGAATGGTAAGATACATACCACTTTGTGAACCTCAGCCTTACTTAGCCTGAGGAGTTTTTTGGCTCATAACACATTATACATGTTAGCTATAATTTGTATCAGTTTCACATTAAAATATAATTAAACACACTTTGTCAGGGTTTGACATGTGATGTGTGTAAGGCTGTGATTTGACAGAGGGTTATTCCCCCCTTGGCAATGAGAAAAGTGTCGTAATAGTTACTGTCACACTGTTGACAGTGCTCACATGGTGGCAGGATGCCACTCTTTGGCTACTGGCTGTCCAGAAGCACTTGGTTTGTCCAGCCAGATGTGATGACAGAATCATGGATATATGTATAATATCATGGATATATGTACTTTTATATGGATAAGTCAATTTTCCTTTGAAAAAAAATCACATTTAAACAAAATCTGTGGGGTTTATTTAAAATCATATAAACCCTTATGGCATCATATAAACCAAGAAATGATATAAGCCCAGTTGTTGCCATATGGCAGCAACCTGCAATGATTACAGTGAAAGGAAATGAATACACAGTGGACATTTTGATCAATTAAACACAGAAAAAAATAACACGGTCAAAATAATTTATGCGGATTAATCGCACCACGTAACTTCATCCCGGTCAGGTGTTCTGCTGAAACATGCTACCCACAGAGATGGCTACCGTGCCCTCCTGCGCCAGTGCAGTTCCACAGTTTTGGGATTCCAGTGCCATGCTCATAAATCTGTGTATCCTTGGGACACTGGCAGTTGTATAAACTTCAAGGGAGCATTTTTCAACAGGGTAGCATGAACTTCAGAACACCCTGCTTCACTCTAGCAATTCTAGTTAGCAACAACTCTAGTTAGAACCTGACTGTATAAACAGCTCTATGCATCTCTAAAGATATATCTATCTAGGCCCTTCTCATTTAAATAAATATTTTTTCTGGGATTATGTATATTATTTTCCTGTTTCTCATTATTATGCATGCTAAACTGGCTGTATTACAGCTTCAAGGCAGCACAAGGCAGCTGCTGTCGATTTGCGCTGTGGTAGCATTTTTCAAAATGGCAGCATGAATTGTACATTTTGTGTATATATATATATACAGTATATTGTATATATACGTATGATGCCGTTTTCAGTCAGAAATACATATTTAATGTGTATTTCATAAGTCATATTCATCGTGGTCCATAGAGCACAATCAGTTCAACTCAAGTCTGCCTCAAAAACTTGAATTTTGTGTACATCACTGTGCCCCAGAAGGTGGGAAAAAGTCTGATTAACCAAAAACATTATGATTCACCTCCGCTACCAACATCCTGCTCCTCACAATTGTTTCAGAGACTTTGCTACTGAAAGGAGCAGTGAAGTGAATTAAAGCAAATAAGTGCTGGGTTGTTTGCCTTTTTTTCCTGCTCAAGCAGATCCAGGATAACTAGACCAGCATCTCAACTTGCCTATTGTTTGACAACACTTGCGAGGGGGGTCTTCGAATGCACTCTTGGCCCGAACTATAAGATTACAGGCCGCGCTTTTCTTCCCCAGACTAAATTTCCAGAGGGAGTCCAAACAACTCCAGTGATTTCTCCATGCACCAATCCCTACCCCTCCAGCGGCCAATGAAGCTCTGAGCTGGCATTATGCAAGCTAATTTAGCCAATTATGCACAGGTGTGATGCTAATTCTCCTCTTGCACACTGAGCTGCTGGCAGTAAAAATAGTATAATTACACAGCTGTCCCCCTGTTTGCATCCACCGCCACGGCAACAGCCCCATGTCTTGCAAAAACACTTTCTCCGAAAAGAAAAATTTGCCACAACTTCCCAAACTTCTGCTTGCTTTGTTGTATCTGCAAGGAGGTGGATATTTACAAGTCCGACTGGAAAGCTGACATAATGTAAAATGCATGTGGCATATTGTCACACACAGTAACTTACCTAAGGATACAGCTGCTCTCTGAGTAATGCAAGGACAGTTAGTTTTCACTATTTTTTGCATTGAATCATTATCGCTGTAATATATAAAAGGCATACAGGAACAAACCACTTTAGTTCATTTGGGTCTGCATAAATACTTCATATGTTCTTTCTTATCCTTTAAGTCACAGTGATATGTACTGTGTGATCAAGGGAAGGCCCGTTTTCCAGACACATTGCATCCAGATTAAATTATGCTGACAGGTGGATTTTCAATTGGAAATCTGTTTGTAGCATGTATACACAGAAACCTGGACCACTATCTCAGCCCAGCCCGCTCCTCTGAACTAGTCCTAAGTAAAACAACAGCATTTTTTAAAGACAGCTGGCAGTTAATTCCTCATTTGCCCACCTGCCCAATTGCCCTGTTTTCAGTAAAAATACATATTTCAAAATGAAACATGGTATCAGGCAGGGTCTGTGAGCTAGCAGAGCATGTTGTGTGACAATAAGTTGAAGTGATGGCAGTATGAGGTGAAAAATGATATTTTTATATTATATATTATAAAATATATATTATATTTTATTTTCCTGCCTGCTGATGCATGGCAATGTACTAAAAAATAAGAGGCAGTCAAAAGTCAAGATTTTGAATGGGTAGTACAGATTTTGATGGAAAATGTAAGATAAACAGTCTTTTCTGCTAAATAATATGATATAATATGATATGATAAAATAATATGTTGTGAACGAATGATCTGTATGACCAATGAAAAGCCAGGCATTTGTAGTTCAACACTAACCCAGGCGTTTATCCCCAGCATATTGTTAAATGCTGTAAATGTGAATTAATTTTGGGGGTGGAGGTAGCTCAGTGGGTAGGACACTTGCCCTTGGACCATGAGGTCATGGGTTCGAATCCCACCTTCAGCACCACCACTGGGTCCCTGAGCAAGACCCTTAACCCCAAGTTGCTCCAGGGAGACTGCCCCCTGTAGTTAGAGAATGGAAGTTGCTTTGGATAAAAGCGTCTGATAAATGCTGTAAATGTAAATATTGTGTGAGTGAATCACTGTCACAGAGCAAGAACTGAGCATGCTGCAACTTTGACCAAAAACTGGGTTTAGAATCACTCCGTGTTACAAAATTCGTTCCCAGAATTTCATTTAAAACAGTTTAATGCGTTATCTTTAAAGAAAATGCAAAGTTAAACCTATATTCGCCTCTTTTAATTTAAATTTCCTGCCGTGATATGCAACCGGGAAGGTCGCGAAACAAAAGTATTGGGACACCACGGCGAGGTGAACGGTTTTCAGGGAATAACCCCTGATCTACTCAGGCTAAAAATACAAACGAATTCGAAAAAATGCTTCCAGGTTAGCTACAGCCTGCCCTGAGTCCTCTAGTGTCCCGAAAAAATATATTTATTGCCACAAAAAAGCAAAAAAAAAAAAAAGGCCCAGGATATTTTCAGATTTCATGTTAGTGTGGGGATTTCTATGTAAACTATGAGTTTGGTTCTCAAAAAAAATCTGTGTGTGACTGAATCCTGATCTGCATAAAACTGAGGGATTACTGTATTTTGATTGGAGAATTACGTAGGCCAATTAGCTTAATCAGTAACCAAATACTAATCAGTCAAACACTTTTAGACTGTGTTGGAATAGCATACTGTGTGGTATATGTACACTGCACAAGAATAAATTGTAAACGGCATGTTATTCAGTGTGCAATGACTACCATTATGCACCATGTACTGTGCTACATGTACTACAGAACAGGAGCGCGTTGATTTGATTTCATTTTAAGGCAATAAATAAACATAAAATGTAGATTTATATTGCAACTCTAATTCAAGATTTAACCTCCAGCACAACTGTACGAGTGAATCATGCAAACGATCCTGTGCAAAACTGTGCAGGATCAGGCGCTCTAATGCATTCATGCCAGCACTCCGTTTATGGAAAAAATAAAAGGAGGAAAACCCTCCACCTTTTGTTCACAGTGCGAGAGCATGCACAGGGGATGGCAAACCTCATCATTAAATTCTGCCACATGTGATGGCTTATGTTAAGGCGATGTGACCATCAACCCCAATGCACAGCTCGGTCCTCAGGAAAGAATGGGAGAGAAGGAAACACACATACACACATACATACACACAGAATAAAGCCCCAGTGTGATTATCAGCCTTTGTCAGAGCTGTGAACAAGTGCGGGAAATTGACGGGCAAATGCAGGCCGCTCCCTATGAAGGAGTCAAATGAAGTGCTCCAGCCGCTGTTGCTTTCAATATTCACATTTTCTGTAGGGAATACAGGGTTGACTCCGACCTCAGCACACATGTTCAACAGCTTTGCGGAGGCTCGTCTTGGGCGGCTTGGGGAAATTGCTGTCTACACAAGCCAAATAATCTTGCCTCTTTGACCTCGGCACTTCGGCCTAGTTTAATTATCAGCTTCAACTTCCAGCCCGCTGGGGTCTATCCATGATGCCTCTCCTCTCCTGGCCCCCTGCGCTGCCACCCTCCCCCCAAAAATGAAAATTGACTCGTCTGTGGAGTGATAGAATGTGGCTGCTAATCAGAAATGTGAAAAAGACAAGGGGCAGGAAAAAAGACAGGCAGCAGAGAGCAGTCATCTTTTGTGTCACAGTATTTGAGTCCTTCCCATATTCTCTGACTCTCTGAAGTTTATTATGTCAGCTACGGATTTAGTGTGTCATCAACTTTTGACTTTTTGGAGAATTCCTCTGCTAATTACATCATAGGGTTATTTATATCTCCCAAAAAGCCTACATACGGCGTGCTTATTTTTCCGTATTCAGTAGACCCATTAAATGACTACTTTCGTCAAATAATCCAGTGCGGCAGCAACCAGATCTATTTACTTGAATAACTGCATCCCAAAATGCAAAGCAGAAAAATGACTTGTAGCGGTTGCAGGACAGTGACTGGAGGACCGATTAACTCAGTAGACTAGAACATTAGTGATGCCCCATACTGTAGCATGGTACTTAATGGTGAGTGTGGCATTGTGGTTTCAGCCTCAGAGTGAAATTTCTGATTAGTGCTTGGTTATTGGTTATTTCACATACAATGGAAGCTATTTTTGTTGGGGGGTGTGGTGCATGTGTGAAACAAAAAGTGTGTGTGTGTGTGGGGGGGCAATATGAATAATTTTGCTGATGTATGCTATTAACCTCCCTATGTCAGGAAAATCTGTTTCTGACATAGGGAGGGGCAAATGCAGCTACTACCAGTTATTGCTCCAGTTCAATTAACAGTACAGATCCTTTATGCAGATTGGGAACCCAAATGTGGTGTACTCCGGAACACATGGATAAGTACACAGATGGGTGTAGTGCAGGAGAAGCAAGTAAATGTGTATTGGCTAGGAGAGATAGAGAGGAAAGTTTATATTTGCACAAATTTCTAGAATAAGGAAGTCTAGAATAGAATATCAAACATGAAACATTAGAAAGACAGTGGCTTAAAGAAACTGCAGGAGTGAGAGTTAACAGCAAGCAGTGTAGCAATAGGAAAAGAAGGAGCAGCACTGCAGGTGAAAAATAATGAATGTATCAGACATTGCTTTAAAATAAATAAGGCAAAACCTCATGTAACATTGTTAGTAAACGAGTTTTTGTGCAGCCATCACGAAATACAATTGAATCAAAATATGAGCTGTAATCGTGACTTTTCTTGTAGCAGGACAATGCTTCACTTCACATTAAAAAACATTACCCTATGTGCATTGAGTAACATAGCCAGTATCTGCCCTAACTGGTGACTATTGCAGTTAGGTTTAGGGTTAGGTTTAGGGTTAGGGTTAAGGTTAAGGTTTAGGTTTGGTTAAGGTTAGGAATCAACTCATTGTTTCTCTCTTACTGTCCCTCAGTCACCAGTTACCGCTAATACTGGCGATGTTATGCAGTGTGCATTAAAATACATAGAGTAGTGAAGCGTTGTCCTAGCACGAAAAAAGCCCTAAATCACAGCATGTATTTTGATTAAATTATATTTCATGATAGCTGCATGAAACTCATGAGATCGGTTTGGGTGTGTGCCAGGCATCCAACCAACCACTTGCTACCTCTCCCAGTCCCCCATCGTCCCCGGTTGCACATTATGATGGATTTCATTGCAGGCCCGCCGAAGTCCAATGGAAAAAATACTATAATTCCTATTGGACTGTTTCTCAAAGACTGTCCCATGGTGGCATTGGCTGGACTCCCCTTCACTAAAACCACGGCAGAATTGATTTCAGAGCATGTAGGCCATTTGCATGGGTCCACCAAAGACATCATCTTGGACAGAGTGCCCCGGTTTTCTGCCAGGTTCTGTAAAGTCTTCTGCAGTCTATCCTCGGGTAACGGTCAGATGGAGCAAACCAACCAACAGCTTCTCTTTTTTTCCCCAAATATTCATTAAATGATTCAGCTGCATCATTTTTGACTGGGTTCACAATTTATTGAATACTACTTTGTTGAATACTACTTTTTAATTAAATACTATTTTGATGGTATATACATTCACGCAAAGATGTGTTCCCTGCGTAATTGTATGTGATGAGCCATTCTACCCCAAAAGGCCAGGGCAGTTTGTTTTGTTCCAGTCCGCCTCTGTTTGTGTGTGTATGGGAACGCAGATTCCAGTGGGAATCTCTACTCTTCTTAGAGTAAAGTGCATGGACTAACTACACTCTCATGATACTCCACAGGGTTTGGGTCGCGCCCCCCCCCCCCCGAATCAAAATCATCCCAATTCTTATTCCAACTTGTTGAGTAAAATACCGTGAGCTAGAGGGCACTCACGAATAATGTACGTTCCAACTTTTTTTATTTGCCTCAGTAAGCGGCATAGCAGGTGACGGTGATTTTAACATCATGGCCAAGCGGTATGGATGGCTCAATCTGAGGGACTTTGGATTTAAAAAGGCAAAAAGTAACATTTCAGGTAAGTCAAAAATCCAAAATATCAGTCACATTTTTTATAAGCCTTCCGTTATGCTACCATAGCTGTAATCTGTAACCATAGCAATAACAAAACAGCTAATGATGTCAAGCTTACGATAATGCTAGTTTGTCTGGGATTCTTCAGGCAACAAAACATGTGACATTCAAGACAGGTAGACTAAAGTAAATGTCGCTAACCTTAACAGAGCAATCTTGAAGAGGAATCAGACTGTAGTCATGAGAGTAAGCTATAATCAGAGTGCAGCACACACACACACTGATTTTTAAGTGAATATTCAAAACCTTACTGCTTTGGGAGTAAATCTAACCAAACTGTAATCTGTATTTGGCCACTGCTGTTTTCTGGTGCTGGGGCAACAGGGGGAGCTGGAGGGGAACTGGAGTCTGACAGAACTGAAGGTTTGATAATTTAACTTACATTGCTTCATGTTTTCTCAGCCCAAAAGCTGTAGGCTAGTTGTTTCTTGAATGTTTGGCATTTTCTTAGTTTTCTACATATCTAAGAGCAAGTTTCTGTGCTTTTAATCATTTGTAAATAATATGATGCTGTCATTAATTAGTGCTGATGATGCGGATAGCCCAAGTTACCGGGCAGATGATGATCAGAATATCCCCAATTGCTGGACATCTAGCATGTTCAGGGAGAAAGTAAAGCAATATTCTAACCTGTCAGAAAATTAAAACACTTGCAGGTGGGAGCCATATTGTGAGTGAGTAGTCCAAAGTAAAAGTCACAGCCCATGGTGCAACTAGAGCAGCTCAGCTGCAATCACTTCATAATAAGATACACAAGCATAGGATGTCAGACTATCACAAAGTAGCTGAGAAAAGCGTGGAAAAGGCAAAAGAAAAGAGAATAGAAACACTTTTGATATGTAAAGGGTGCACTTCTTAAGTACTGACAGGGTATTTCACACAGTTTATAAGATTGTGAAATCTGCAAGGCCTTTCACAGATCTAACAGTTGACACTGATCTGCAAGTCTTGAATGGATTAGACATGGGAAGAACTTTACATTCAGATCATTCATATCAGCCAGCACATAGCCATGAAATGAGAAAGAGTAGTTGGAAAGGTCCTTCAAAGTGGAAGGAATTTTCTGTTCTGACAGATTAATCTACAACTGACAGTAAAATACAGTTTTGATCATTTATATTAGAGCACACAGGGCCATTCTTCGTTTTGTCTGACAAAAAAAAAGGTTTTGTTTTTAATTTTCTTTTTCATTTTAATTCACTTTAATGGATGAATTACCAAAAGATATCAAAGTACCATGAGTATGAAGCTGCACTTGAACCCAGTGGGAAAATGTGTCCTCTGTGTTTGACCCTAGCTATGGAGCATGTGATAGCTATGCCAGCCAGGGGACTGACTCTAATTCTGAAGTGCCTTGGGCAGGATTAATGACAGGAGTATCTGACTCATAACATCCACACCATGCATGTTGTTTTAGGATAGTAGAATATATTAAATATGTTTTTGCTTAAACAACAATAAAAAGAGTGCACAGTTGGTCTCCCACCATGTGCACTGTCATCAGCACAAAATATGTCTGACAAATGATAAAATTCACCATTTCCCCTGATTTTAACAACTCGACTACTGCCAGTCTCCAGTCGGCAGCTGCTAGAGGCCGCCATCAGACAGGGCTTTAGGAATAAGGGGTCTCAGCTGGCCAGGGATAAAAGAATAATTATGTTTGGGTTGTTGTTGGTAATGCACTTGTATAAATAGTCTGTGTGCTTTAGTTCTAGTTTTCTGTTCTCCATCACTTTACCTTAGGTTGTGTCTGTTTTGGATTGTGTTTTGGTCATCCTGCCTTCTTTGTTTTGTATCTAAATAAAGCACTTAAAGATGGGAATCCGCCTGTGCCTGCTCCTTCCCGAACGGGCATAGCCGAGACATGACACTCACCTGCTCACAGAAATACTGTACTGTTATTTCTCCTGTCGACCGCATGGTATGTTGTGTCGTCCTGTAAATGATCAAACTGTTGATTGTGTTTTTTGTCTCTTGGTCCTGTCTTAGGATGTTCCTGTACCTCGTGTGTAAACCTCATACAGTCTTCTATTCTTTTGTCCTTCTTTTCTTTCTTTCTTTTTTTTTTATACCTCATCCCTAAATTACCCACTGAAGTATATTAAGTATATTAACTAATGCTGGGCAATGAATACATTTTTAATCATGATTAATCGCATTATTTTTCTGCAGCTGTTACATGCAAAATTCAACAATGAATTCAAAAGTAGTTTATTGCGTACTTTTATTTTTAAAGTACTGTTATATAAACGTAAGTGCAATAACATTTGGTCAGCAAGCACTTTTTAACAGCAGTGTTTCCTTTAACAGTTACATAACTGTATATGTATCAAATATTTCTGTAAATCTCAACTTAAACATAAATGTAATCAAATATAAGCCCAAAGATATTTGTTATTGCTTGGCATTAACAAATATGGGCGCGGTTACTCTGATTTCTGTGACGACAGTCCCTTGCGTGCACACGCTCTATACGCAATTTACGCAGGACTTCCGTGAAACCCATGCGGCAACTGTCTCGGCCCGCATTTTGCCAAATATTGTTATATGTACAGTACAGGAATACACGAAACCCAAATAGGAAAATCACGAAGAGACTTGTGGATAAACTATACTTCATGCAAAGCAAATCAATAACAAAGACTTTGTTTTAATTCTGATTCTTTTAAACACAGTTGATGTGATGTTGTGTTTTGAATATAACCATTCAGATACAGTATATATATACCCTTTAAAAGAAATTGCCCTTTAAAAGAAATTGCTCTGCCAGTGTCTGTTATGATAAGTAGATGGATACACAGATTGTCATTGACATTGACATTTAAAAACAAAGATTTGCTCAGGAGCTTAAAGTGTACTGAGTAATCCTTCAGTACAATTAAAAACTGTGAGGTAATATGCACATGTACTGTATATAACATTTAGACATGATATCAATAAATAGTGAAAACATCGATCGCTTGTAAAGAGCAAGTAAACAATGTAAATCCTGATGCCAGTCATCAGAAATGGTGACCTCTCTGCCAGAGCTTTTCTGGGTGCTTTAGACACAAAGTTTGTTTTCTATATAAAATATTCAAACACAAGGTTGTTAGCTGTCGAAATTATGTAACTTTTTAGGGCCACATATTCTGATGCCAGGTGTCAGAACTGGTGACCTCTCTGTGGCCTTTAGACCTACACTCAAGCACAGATTTGTTACCTGATCCTGTTGTCGTTGTGTGGGTGCTCACACACAAGCACACTCATGGTCAGTCGCACACACGCCAACATCCAGGAGTCACAACGATTGCAAGTCCAACAAGTTCAAAGGTAGCTTTTGCAAACTGGAAGTATAAGCACTACTTTTCCCTCGCTGAGGTGAACAGCAAAAATGTTGAATTTGATAGTTGTCTCTCACGTTGTCCCACAACAACATTAAAATAGTGTAGATTAGTGTACAATGTTTTATATTTATTTTATAGTTGTATTAAATTAGATTTTTTTAAGTAACGCAATAGTTACTGTGCCTGGTAATTAGTTACTTTATAACGATGTAACTCAGTTACTAACTCCGTTACTATTTGTGAGAAATAACTAGTAACTATAATTACTTTTTTTAAAGGTACGTGCCCAACACTGTTTGGGAATAGTTCATTTAGCATATTTTTAATCCTTTTTTGCTCTGTGGATTATATTTTGCACTGTATTGTTTAGGACTAGTTTAAATCACAGGGCATGTGAACTTTCCTCTGACAGAAATGCGAAACATTACCTCATTTGTTTGGTTTCTGTGAGCCTTGTCATTAGGAATAGTTAGTAGTAAGAAAAAAGAATGCAATGATTGACTGATAAACACTTGGCCACAGTGCTTAAGTTGTACAATAAACAGTAAGGTTGTATGATGTCAAAGTGTGCACTGTAGGCCTGCATGGGCTTTAAGCAAACAGTGAAAAGTTCTTATGAATCCTTTGACTGAACACACAGTTACTGAGTCTTTGTCAGGGTTGAATTTAGTGGCTTGTGTGTGTGTGTGTGTGTGTGTGTGTGTGTGTGTGTGTGTGTGTGTCCCTCTCTCATCACTCTGAGGGCTGAGGGTTCACTAAGGGGTGGAGCTTCTCTCACTTCCAGGCATGGCATTAGGGCTATCAGTGACCTGTGTGTTTCCCCACAGAATCTTTTTTAACAGCACAGTGAAAACAAACAGAGGGCGCGAGACAGAGGGAATGAGAGGAAGAGATGTAGAGTGAGCACTGTCAGCACCAGGTCTCCACCAGCTCCTCCACATCACTGGACTGAGGTAGTACCCTTTACCCTCCAAGAGCTTTACTGTCTTTCTGTTTCTCTTTACTGCTCAGTCATGTATCTACTCAGATGTTGGCTTGTTTCTTATTCAATGTATGTGAATGATCTGAATGTGTTATTGAATGGTACGTGTCTGTAGGCGACAGAATTACTGTGCATTATGGAGAACCTGAAAAGACAAGAGTTGAGCGCAGATCCCGCCTGAGTGGCACATCTATTCAACCTCTGAACCTCCGAACGAATGATTATGTTTGCTTCCTCACTCCTCTTTGGCTAATTAACACAACTCCAGACTGACTTTTTCCTGTTGCTCTTATGGCGCAGATTTAAAAAAGCAAGAGCAAAAGAAAAAGGAACAACCCCCCTCTTCTCGTTTTTCGTTTTTATTTTTTTGCCCCTCTTAAAATGCCACATATTGCATTGCTTTGCTGAAATCTAATTTGGGAGAAAAATGGCAACCCAGCTGTTCTTTTGACAGCGAATCACCAAAACATGGGTTCTTTCAGCTCAACACCCATCCAGCAGTCCACCCTCATCTGCACATCAATGGAGCCCTTCTCTTGTCTCGAAGACTGTAATTAAAGTAGTGTGCAGAGCTGTGGGTAATTTATCATCCCTTTCCTGGTTCTCTCTCTCCCTCACTCTCTCTCAAGTCCCCTCCCCCCACCGCTGATGAAATCTGGTATCAGGGAAATGGTTACACACACCAACAACAATGCAGCCCTGCTTTTATGGTCCTCCCCGGAAGGCTTCGGATGCACACCATTTTTTTATTATTATGCAAACAAAGAGGGTTAATTGTCCACATATTTGTAAATTAATTATGTCTGGGGGTTGGCATTCGAAAAAAACGAGACATCACATTGTTTCATAGCAACCACCTCTGGCAGGCCGCATTGCGACTGGTGTGTGGGGGGTTATGTTGGCCCACGATTGGACAAAATTCAGAAAAAGAACAAGGCATTTTGTCTGTGGGTTGGTGCTATAGAGAGATGGTCTCCTGCATGGGGACCTGAAATGTAACATTATGCTGGAATGCGAGATGAAGAATGAGGCAAATTGCTCTGGACAGCAGATTGCTAACCACGTTAGATGGATCGCTGTGCACACAGCCATGAGATACAGAGCAGTATATCTCAGCAACAGCTGGAAATTATATACCTTGTTTGTATAGAAGCATGGATTATCGGCCAAAGTATGGTGAAAGCGTTTATCCAAGTTCTTTGTCTAATGGATATAGCTAGTCAATTAGCACCTGCTCATTCCCTAAAGGAAAGGGAGTGAAATACTCACTGAGGGCAGCCGTCGCCTAATTTCATCTTTAATTTACATATTGGCAAGATGTTTAGCTCATACATCAAGTGATGGAACTAATTGCAACTGCAGGGGGGTTCAGTGCAGGAATGGGAGCTTTCTTAATTTGCTTAGTTGAGGGCAAAGTATAGAAAGACTGAAACATAGAGATATCCACTGCAGCAAATGAGATATGTTAAAGAACAGTTGCACACATAACAATCAAACTGATGATGAATTGGTGAATGTGCCATAGCCCAAATGGACAAATTATTTGAGTAACATACACCCCATGGCCATTTTACTGGGTACACATTTAGTTTCACTTTGTAGGTTTCAGTCACCAACTGTAATCTTATTTGTTGCTGCACAATTTATCATTCCCTGTATCCCATCCATTGACGTAAAGGCACCAACAAAGGACCACTACTAACCAGAGAGTGCTAAGTTGTGGTCTGGTTCTCAGCACAGCAGTAAAAGCAACATATTACTAGTCTTTCGTTCTGGTATGAGGTGTTCGGTACAGAAGCAATTTGGGGATTTTCCAAGGAACTTTTCTGTGAAAAAGAATCTCATTTACATGATTTACCATTTACCCCACATGTAGTTGATCAGCCAAGTAATGCTTGGTTTCTGAATATTGTTTCTGTAGTTTAGCACAGGGCTAGGCTAAGCTGATGTATCTAACACACAAGTATTCAACAGAGCATTTATTTCCCGTAAAAATTCTTCACCACAGTTCCTCTCAACCAACTCAAACTACACCCAACTCTTCATCAAGTTGGCACAGACTTGCCAGTGTGGTTTATATGATTTAGAAGTTTGACTGACTGTAAGCTATAAAAGCGAATAGAACTTCACTGTGCAGCTAAATGCTGAAGGCACTAATATATTTATTTGTGTACCGAAGTACTCGGAACTGCAATAAAATTAATTGTTTAGAATAATTTCCAAAAAAGAAGCCATGTAAAATATTTTCATGAGGTCATCTGCCTAGAAAACTGTAGAACCAAAATTGTGGAATTGATACAGTTCATAGTGTTAGCCATCCAGTTTCAGGATTTTTATTATGTGACTATTTTTGTGTTTTCTTGTGAGCAGATTTGGCAGACACCTCAGAGGTGGCCTGTACATTTACATTATTTATCAGACGCTTTTATCCAAAGCGGACAGTCTTCCTGAAGCAACTTAGGGTTAAGGATCCCAGGGACCCAGTGGTGGTGCTGAAGGTAGGATTTGAACCCATGAACTCTTGGTCTGGAGGCAAGTATCCTACCCACTGAGCTACCTCCACCCTACTAGCCTGTAAGTAAAGGCTTGTTCTTTGTCATGTGAAAGAGAAAAAAAAGTTGAGCAAATGTTATGCTTGTACTAACTCTTCATTAATCTGGCCACAGTAATGATGAATTAAAAAAAAAAAAAAACTTTACTTGACTTTCACCTGATGCTGCTCTCTCTGGGGCTGTGATATCTGTGTTTTTCCTGAAACCTGAAGATATTTGCTCCGAGGAACAATGCCTGCTGAGGTTTTTTAAAACCCCATTAGTGCTGTTTTGCTACATGCCACCAGACGACTACCACATTTGTTTGTCTCACTACTGTGCTGAGAATAACTCAACCAAGTAATATTTGGTCAGTGGATTTAGGATGGTAGTCCCATGCCACTGGTTAGAGTGGAATAATGAATTGTGTCAGTAACTGTACATTAGAAAGTGCACATAAATAGAAGGTGTATAAGTGTGCTTTAAGGTGGCACAGAGCTGGACATCATGTGCACAGATGTAGCATGTTTAAGGACACTATGCGCCATTACCTTGCACCCTGTCAGCATCTTTTTCTGAACTCTCTAAGCTCTCTTGTTTTTCTGAGCCATAGTTTTGTTTCGTTTTTTGTTTGTTTTTCCTGTACCAGCTCAGCTGGAATGTATAAAAGGAATTACCATAAGGTACATAGGGCACTGACTGTGTGTGCGGGAGGCCAAACGGCCTAATCAGTGTTACCAAATATATAGTTTATATCTAAGCTTTGCTATGGATTACATTATTGACTGTTCAGCTTCTCTTTGCAGCTGGGAGAGGCTTGGATAAGAAGACAATGTAAGCAGCCTTGGTCCTCACTCCCTCTTCCAGAGCTGAACCTATCCACTGTATAAGGAAGAACACACTTTGCTCAAAATAATATTTATTGACATCTAAATTATAGAAATTGGCCCTTTTTTAGCTTAAAAATTATTGCTTAATTTGGAAATAATAATATTTAACATTTGAATTCTGTCTTACCTGTGTTTGATAAATAACATGATGTGGGTAAGTATTTAAATGCTGCTACTACAGCTGTGTCAGAATGTATGACTTATAGTGATATGCATACCTCTAACATACCATGTAGCACTTTATTTGATTCGTTTTACTTACATATTTATTCGTAATTTTACAATGCCAATGTCACATCCCTAGTCAGCGGCCGCTAGAGACCACCATTACACTTATATATGGGGATCTTTCTTTGTGGGTCACTGGGTGTGGTTCCTGGCCAACTTGTAAAGACCAAGGACTCACAGCTGGCCAGAGATTGAGTAATGATTATGTTCAGGTGTTTTACGTTGTCACCCACTGTATAAAAAGCATGTGTTTGTTGATTTCCCTGAAGGTTGGTTTCTGTTTTGGTTTCCCTTATTTGTGTTCCTCAGCCATCGTGCCCTCTTCCTTTCTCTTTAAAATAAAGAAACGAAAGAACGCACAAATGCAGGCATGCCTCCTGCCCGAACAGGCACCTTACCGACATGACAGAAGAACCAACCCCACAAAAAGACGCAGCAGACTTCACCACGGGTCTGTGGGAACCCATGGGCAACTGGGTGAGTGAGACGTGCTGGCCCTGGTGGGGGAATGAGCTGACCGAGGCAAGACAGTATGCCCCACAAGAGTTGCTGGGATACATTTGGTGATGGCTGGAGTGGCCTACTGGAGGACAAACCATTGATTTTGTCTCCAGAGGCTTTTGCGGACCTCTTTGCCTGAACAGGATAAGAAGCCATGAGGGCAGAGGGGCTTACGAAATCTCCGGATCCACTCCTCTGATCAACTGCTCCAGACACCCCAGATGTCCTCCCGGGCACACAATGTCCCCCCCCCCCCAAAATTTGAGCCCGACTCGTTTCAGGAAGTAAGTCCTGTGCCGGTCCAGTGGGTCTCACCTGCACGTAGCGTGGAGCCAAGATAGCGGAGCCAAGATGGCAGCTCCCTTGGCAGCTAAACGGGAGAAGGAGGCTACGAGGCACAGCCCTCAATCCAACGCTACCTCAGGGGAGGTTCAGCGGAGCCTCCTGGAGTTAACGGGGCGGTTGGCTCGGCTCATGGAGCAGATTGCCTGTTTGACTTTCATGTATATGGAAAGGTTGTAAATGGTCATGAACATAATAAGTGGACCTTAGGGCGGCAAAAAATGTTATTTATATAGTTATGAGTGCAGAAATGAAGTCATGGTGCATATACAGGGTATATCTCATTTAAGAAATTAAACTTGTTTCAAGAAATTCACACAAATTAGAGACAAGCTAACGTTTTCAAAGGCAGGATATTTGTGTATGTGTGCATGTATGTATGCACATGTTGGCTGATGATTTCTGAGACGTTCAAAACACATGAATACAAACTGGGCCACTCTGGCTGTGCCTTCATGGGTAAGCAGGGCTAAGCTGTCAGCCCCACTGGCCCACCCTCGGCAGATGGCTTGCTCGATCTGTTGGGAGACTCAACTAAGCTTTTTTTTTTACTGACTTGTTGACTTTTAGGGTTCATGTAACTGCTGTGGTGCCAAAACTATATAGTGTACTGCTACCCCAAACCCTCCATTTGGGGGTTGGATGTCCAGGAATGCTTAATCAATGCCGCACTGGTGCCTTCCTAGTTTTTTGTTTTCCTGATAAATCGCCTCTGGCTGAGTACACTAGTCCCAGCCTCTACTCATCACACATGCAGAAGTGTGATTATCACTGATGAATGATTTATCCCATGTAGCTGTCTAAATCCTTTGCCATTAAAAAAACGTTTAATTACTATCCTAAACAATCAGTGCAAAAAAAAACAAACCCAAAAAACATGTGAGATTTGATCTGTAATACTGATAATAGTGATATAACCATGAACAACACTTCTTTGGAAACTATTCTAATGTTTATTAAATGTAGCACAAACCTTAACAGATACAACACGCTACACAAGAGTCAGACAGGGGTGTTTATACTGACACAGACATGGGGAACACTTGGGTGAGGAGTGCTAATAAATACACACAGGTGGGATTACTCAGTGAGACAGGACAAAAGTAGAGCTTGGAAAGGAGACTCAATAAAAGTGACATGACACAGTAAAACAAAGAAAGTAAGAGACAAAACAGGTAGTGTGACAGAAATAGCTTTGAAATGACACTGAATGCTCTGAATTACTGTATGACCTTAAAGATGCAGATAGTTTGAGAAATGAAAATCTCCTTTAACTGAACACCAGTGTTTTTTGGATGGCACACTGAATTATTTTGCACTATGGCAGTAATGGCACTTAGCCCTACGAGTATTTTGTCCATATTTTGCAGCCCATGATTTGAGCCTGATATGAAGATACTACAAATTTCTGATAGGCTCATTTTCCTATCTGAAAAGTATAAATTGCAAATCGTTCTTTTTTGGAGACTACAACATTTTAGCAAACCATTAAACGCCCGCATTAAAATGTGTAAGCACTCAAACAGCATGAAGAAGAAGCAGGGATGTGTATTTGGTGTCTTCTGGGAATATCAGTATGACAGGTTAAAATACAAGGTCCAGAAACATGTTGCCTAGAAACTAATGGAGAGAATAACCCAACATGCAGGTGTTTGTCCTGCTGCTGGTGGTAACCATTGGCAACGGCAAAAGATCTCCTCTCATTTGGAGTAATTTACTCAAATGATGTTTTCCTTTTTTTTTTTTCAGAAAATGACACGATGTCCCAATCCGAACTCATCTGGGAATTCAGTGCATTCAGGCAGGAATGTGTATCCACTGAACATATTTTGCTGAATATATAGCCAAATATTTTGTCAGAGTATCCTACCTTGGGTATATATTTATTCCAAAACTGAGCCTCCAGAAACTGTTACGCATTCTTGTGATCTTTTTTGGTGCAGAAAAGCAAGAATCCCCAACTCCCTATTTTAAAGAGCCATATAAATAAGGCATTTTTTAAGAACAAGATATTCATATACATTGAAATTAGGGCTAGTTATGTAAAAGTACCCTTCATTAAACAAATTAATTAAACAAATTTTCTTGGCCACAGCTGTATCTCTTGCCATTTTCATTTTCACCCATATTTGTGGATAATTGGCAGAAATGCTTATATCCTTTTTATATATTTACTAGGGCTGGACACGTTGCCACGTTATCACGTTAACGCATTGTTTACTTAATGTCGACGATTATTTTATCGCGCATTGACACAGGTTTTTAAAAAATCTGTTTATTTTTTAAGTTTGGTACTCTTCCCGAAGTAATGCGAGCGTGTCCATGTTGGCTGGCCTACGACGGGGCCAGACGTCCCATTATTTTTGTCCATTTAATATTATATGGCAAAAATATTGGGACGTCGGCTCATTATACCAAAAGACTTTTTAATAAGACTACAGACTACATTTAGATACATAGACTTTAAAACGGAGTTGGTCCTTCTTTGCGGCTCCTATAATGGTTCTGCTCCCCATGCTCTGAACTCTGAGGTAACTTGTTTTTCTATGTTTAAGTTGAACATTTACAATAATCATTTTTATCTGTAACTGTGTAACTATTTTAAAAGGAACATTGAGGTTAAAAATCTCCTTATTTGTTTAAAGTGTTTGTAAAGTGTTTGTAACACCAGTACTTTAAAAATCAAGGAGTGCAATCATTTTTGCATTCATTATTGACTTTTTGTGTTACTATGTGATTTATCGCGATCAATCGCAGAAAACCAATTGTAATTTTTTTAAAAATGAATCGTTGCCCAGCATAATATTTACATATATAGCATTTCTAAGCTTTTTTATGAAGCGTATACTCTTTTGCAACGCAAGTGAGCCATCATTTTTGAAGGGCAAACAAAATGTAGTGCAATCTGGAGTACAGACGACTCTTGGCTCTGTAAATGCTCTTTAAATATGGCTTCATCTTGGTGATCCATTATACATGGGCACCAGTCTTTATACCAGTCCCTGTGTGTAAGTCTGGCTGGAGAATATGGGAAGGAGGAAGATATGAATAGGGTAAGCTGGGGATGGTGGGGGGTTGTGATGGAGGTTACGTTAAGTTCGCTTGACTAGCCTCCAGTCGACAAGCAATTCTCAGGATAATCTGGCTTTTGAAAACTAAGTGCCATGTGCTTACTGTATTAGCAACACTTGAATTTGCCAACCCCCCACCATCTTTGGCATGGCAGACATTTGTAATTATTTTTTTGAGTTTTGCCTATTAAGCCAGTAGTGATTGGTTGATATTCAAAAGCAGTCTGGCACAGCTCACCATAATGTTTGAAACAGTAGAAAATTAACATTTTTAAAGTTGTATGAGTTGTTTTAATATTGTAATGAATAAGGTGGCTTATACAACACTGTACAAAACAAATGATGGACTTTGATTTGATCATGTCTCATTTCTAAGCCAAGTCATCTTTTGCATTTTGGTTAGAGTTCATCACCGACTTGTGAGTCATTCAGGGCTCCTCTAATGGGATTAGATATTTCCTTTTCTCTCGGTTGCTCTCCTCATTGACCTGTATTTTAGAGCTCATCTCATTTCGCCGGTTCAACTGATTTCCGTTACATTATTAAAAAAGTCTCACAAAGATTAGGAAGTGCCCCGGTCTCATTGTGTGTGATGTGGTTAAATTCACCTGCAAAAACAAGTGAGGCCTGCAGGGATAATGCAGCTTGACAGTGATGACTTGGACCTACAGAGCAGGTGCCAACTTTGTGCAAACAAGGAAATTGTTTTTGTGCTCTTTTAATGGTTTCAATCAGAAAGCATGCTGCAGCGCTGATGCTTTTTCCTCTGGTGTCCATGCTGTCTGAACTGCTTTATTGAAATACTGAGAGTCATAATGTGACCATCAGGTGGCCCATACAAGAGGAAGCTACTGTGGCTATCAAGAGTGGTGAAGCTAGTGGAGGCTACGTAGCACTGTGTAAATGAAACAGAGGCTACTAGCTTTTATACAGTGATAGTCGTGTTAGTCATTTTGCCATTGACCAGCTCTGTATTAACTTTTTCTCCTAATCTTACTTTTTCTTGTACCTTAAAAGTGTGACCCAGGTATGTAAATGACCTCCTCTCTGATTTGCTGCCCTGTATTGTGCCTCATTCAAATAGTAGCCTCATTCAAACTCCTAAAAACTTATCAGTTTAACAGCTGAATATATATATATATATATATATATTGCTGTAAGGGTAATACATTTTGGTTTTGAATCTCAAACTTTTATTTGAAAAATTTAAATGTGAGTTTCCTTCTTATAGGTTTCTATAGCCGGGTTTGAACAGACAAATACTAGAAATCGAATGCTTTACAGAATGATTCACTGTTGGATGAAAGGTCATTACTTTGTTGCACAGTTCATAACTTTGCAAATGAGTGGCAGCACTTGACTCACATTTTTGGTGACTTTTTTTTTTTCTTCTGTCTCATTTCACAAAAGCAGGCACAGCTTTCTCCATGAGGTCCTCATTAATGTTCCTTCCATGATGGCCTCTGTCAAGACAGCTGCCCTCCATGTAGTAGGGGGTCCCACAGGTGGATTAATTTGTTCTGCCAGGTTCCCCAGGCCCTGTGCTAATGATGGGAAGAATACGGTTCAGAGCCCTCACCAGTTGAGAGCTGCTCAACTCCTCTGATGCCCCCGCTCAGAATTCCTGCCTGGATTAACCGACCACTGCCCGACTTCCAGCCCCTTATTAGGTAGTGCTGGCCTCCCCCTGCCATGGGGGCAATCCAGGGTGAGCAGCCTGCTGAACAGTTTGGACGATGGAGTAATCAAGCATGGGTAAGCGAAGAGCGGTCTAGTTCAACAACCATCCCCCTCCAAGCACCTTCATCCCCTCCCTCTCTGCTACCCCAAATTGGACATGTGTTTATAATACACCACGCTCCAGAGAACAAACAGCAAAGGCCAAGGCAATGAGGACGTTTCTCTTTTTCACCTCTCTGTTCTGCACTCCATTGTTGACATGAGGATGTCTGTCAAACAGCATTTACATCAGCACTGCAGCAAGGAGGCGCATAGGCCACATCTGGGCTAGTGTGAAACCCATTGACATCCCCAGGATCCACAGTTATCCTCAGCTTTGATCAGTCACAAAACTGTCCTGTTAAACAAAGGTGTAATGTGTTATTTGCAGAAATTTCAGTGGTACACCATTAACTGGTTTGACCGATCCATTCATGCTCCACCCACAATTGGCGTCCTTGTCCTTTTTGTATCAAACCAGACTTTTATAGTTTTAAATAAGTTTAAATAAATATGTTTATTTTTGCTTGCAATACCTAAAGCAAACAATGAAACTAAACAAAAATGATCTTCTAAATACTTCTCTTTGAAATATTTTTACCCACCTTGCAACACTCGATACTAAACAATGTATTAGTAAACAAACCATTGATCGGTCCATTGAACGTGGTCTTGAGGTGACAAAACTCTGAGCACTGTCTATAGAATAGCTATGTAGAAAAGCTCAGATAGGAAGTGAAGCTGGTAAAATATGGTTTGTTATGATTCCCCATGAAGGTTTTGCTGGGGGTAATGTGAGTTCATGGGACAGCTGGGTTGCCACATCTGCTGCATAATTTAGTAGAATGAGCGTTATAGAGTCCTGTGCACTTCAGTCAAGCAGGCAGGCAGTTTTTGTTCCTGTACATTTTTTGAATCTGTGCATTTGTTTGGTTTAGTAAATCACACCTCTACTAGGCCTCACACAACACCACCCTTACCCAGGATGAGTTTGGCAGCAGAAGGGAAGCTATAGAATTTCCTAAGAACAAGAAACCCTGGAAATTGCCTCTGTATACTGCCTGTAAGTTATACACAAATAAAGGTTCTGACATGGCAAGAAATAAGTGAAATAAAAAAATAAAATAAAATAAAAATAACTGAACCAAAGCATGGTTGCAAATGGAGACAGTTTGATGGACAGCAAAAATGTCACAGTCGACTGCTTTGGCTTTGCATGAGTGCTTATAGCGCCTTTACAGTAGCCTACGGAGCAATTCATCTTGTTAAAGGAAAGTTCACATGATGGGTGGGCCAACACGGTCAGCAAGAAAGCCCCTGAGCCTTGGTCAGCAATTAGCTGCCACCTCCGTCCTTTTCTAGGAAAACACACAGCAATTAGGAAAATCTAGACACATTCACGATGCGCTTGCTGTCCGCCTTTTTTCACCTTCTCTTGATTGCAGGGGTGCCACCTGACACCCCAACATGTGAGGGGGATTAAAGATGCATGTAATTGGTCAGCCTTGGTTTGAACTAGGAATGTAAGGTAAAAAAAAGGGGTCACATACACACACACACACACACACACACATATATACAGTAATTACGTTCCAAGAGCTCACGCGTATAGTGAATAACCACATTGTTATGTTTTGGTAAAAAAATGTCTAAAAATGCCTATTTTTATAGTGTAAACCCTAAATATGCCCCCAAATATGCTCCCAGAATTTTGTGTTAAACTCATTACCCTTGAAGAAAATGTAATGGTAAATAAATAATCAGAATCAGAAAACTTTATTGCTTAAAAAAAAGATTAGCATTAGCGGTTATCATTAGCAGCGCGCAGCGAGTGAAAAGAAACACTCGTACACAAAAGAAATGTTGAAACAACTCTCTCTACCCACATGTTTAGACAGGGCACAGCTTACTACAGCTGTTGAAAATTGTGTGGGGGGTGGGGTTTAAAACACTAAAAAACATGGAGCAGTCTTGTTACATGCTGCGGCACGCTGCTTCTTCTTATTTTTATGGCAGTTGACAACTTTTCAGTGTATTACTGCCAAGGGTAATACAGGTCAGTTCT
>JBBPDC010000001.1:35396495-35407511 GCA_037974485.1 Hemigrammopetersius urotaenia
ACAGAGCGGTTCTCGGACACACACACACACACACACACACGCACACACACATATATATATATATATATATATATGTGTGTGTGGGTGTGTGACCCCTTTTCCTCTACATTAACAGATGCAATGGTTGAGACCTTCTCCAAGTACGAGTTCACCGTGCATTAGTATTAGCAGCTTTAAGAGAAAGTTGTTAGGTGGAAAAAGTGGTCTGAGACTGTGCCTGGCTTGTTTTCGTGAGCGCGCACCCCGGGGATATGCTGTTTGTGTTGGTTCATGGGAATGTGTTGATATGGTCGGTGTGGTAACAAGCAGACATCACCAAACTGACATTGCCAGCGTTGGGGGCACCTTGCAGTGGGGGTGGAAAGTGGGAGTTGTGCATGCATGTGTGTGTGTAGAGAAGGGGTCAGTTTGCGTCAGGCTCCCTGCCCACCTCTCACTCCACCTCCCCACCTGACCGCCCTCCCTCTCACCGCTGGGTCTTAATGCAATCTATAAACTCTTCTGTCTGTTTACGTACCAGCAAAACGGTGCGACACCCGCCTGACGCGGTCCATAATAATACACAGAGGGCTGGCGCTGTGTACACAATACAGCCGTATCGCTGGAAGCGATGTGGTGTCCTGCGCGCTCCCGCGCCACGCTGTCACTTTAATAAGTAAAGAGCGCGCTCCAGTTGGCCCCTCGCTGGAGCCACATCGCGTGCAAAGGCAGCTCGCTGAGCCGCCCTGAGCCTAACGCGAACTGACATGTTACAGTAAAAGTACTTTATGAAATCAATATTAAATTCACAGCCTTTGACATCCCGGGACATCTAAGATAAAGGGGAAATAAGGCGTAGAGTAAATAGTCCTGCAGCTAAGTCAGCTGCTTGAAGGAGGAAGCCGCGGGAAGACACAGGGGAGCGAGGAGGAATTAGTGCAGTGCGAGTCATGTTTTATATCAAGGTCTTGACATCGATGAAAACATTATAAAACGTCACGCAAACTCTAACGGGAAAGAAAAAAAGGAGGGGTCGGGCAAACGCTGCGAGGGTGAGAGAGAGAGAGAGAGAGAGAGAGAGAGAGAGAGAGAGAAAACAGCAAGAAATGTACTGTACCTACATATACTGTCTCCAGAGAACGTCTGATCTGACAAAACATGCTTAGGATGTACAGAACTTAAATCATATCATCTTCTCAAAATTTGCGACAGACTTTTTCAAAGCAAAACATGCTTGAGTGGATTTATCAAAAACAATAGAGTCTTCATAATGAACATCATCCTTATTACTTATTTATTTATGCTGATGGCTAGCACTTACGTATATACAAGATCACCATTGATAGTTTATTGTAGGGATGTAACAATACATCAGAATATCTTGATATCGCAAAAATGTGACAAAAATGTTCATTTGATTTATCTATGTTTTAATAGTTTAAACTGGTTACAACACACAAGCAATTCGAGCACATTTATGTCAAACACCTGCTCTTGTTCCATCTCTTATTAATACATATATATAATATTGTGCCACCTTTGTCACAGTCTTATAGTAATAATATAGTTTTACTTATATTATTATTATTATTAATAACAACAACAACAACAACAACAACAATAACAATAATTATAATACATTTTATTAATATAGCACTTTATATTTTACTCAAAAATCTCAAAGTGCATACAGAAAACAAAATAACTAAATAGCAGGACGACCATGGCAAGAACTGAAGTGTTGGAGTGTTGGGGACCACAAGCGCAGTTTGTTCAAAATATTTCAACTGTAAGCCCTGAATCATCTATCAAAGCGAATTGTGAGCCAGCTGTATCTTGACTGTATACTTCCCTTTATTATTGTCTGTGTTTGATAAAACAAAAATACATAAGCAAAAAAAGTTGATTTTAATTGAATGATTTAGATTTTTGCTGATGGGAGTTCAGCCTCTTCGATTCACCCAAGAGGTTATTTTTTTGACTGATTTTTTTATGATAGGCCTATTTATGTATTCAAACTGCATAAGCTTATATGGACTTTACCTCTTACTTTATACCTAATTAAGCTCTGATGGTAATCTATGAGGCAAACACATTAACAAGCTGCTTGAGGTCTGCCTACGCTTTTACAACAAATCGCAGTGGATTACAACAGGAGATCTGAGTTATGACAGCTCATTTCATGACCCCCATGACTGTTGCCAACTATTGCTCAAGATAGTATTTTCAGCATTTCTACACTATTGCCCCCCTCTGTTTATTTATTTATTCTGCATTCCATGTGCTGGCATGTCAAGAAAAGCAAGAAAAGCACTAGGACAACCATAGTGTCCTACTTTTGGAAGACAATGTCTTGAGCTTGCAGAGGAGGCCGTTGCTGGCCGTGGTGCTATATGCATTCATCTAAGTGACTGGGGCCAGAGTTTAATAGGTCATCGCCAGAAGAAGATATGTTGTGACAAGGATACATGTTCTGAAAGGTCAGAGGAAAGAGAGCCTGGCAGGACAACCCCACCTTGCCACTCCCTCTTTCCTCAACAAACCCCCTGAACAACAGCCAGTGCCCCCTCTCTGAGAGCAGTAGGATTCAAGTCACAAGACACTTATCTCATCGCCTCATTATTTTTTACTGATAGAATTATATTTAGCTTAGTAAGACACACTGGGGCTTGCATGTATTTATTGCAATGTAGAGTAAAAAAGAGAAGAGTAATGTAAGGTACATCATTTAAATGACCTACATTTCAATTGTCCTGAATTTTTAAAGCGTTATTTTTCTTTATTTTTTTTACCAAAAATGTAGTTTAAAAGGATCGAGAAAAAAGTAGACAAAACCAGGGTAAATACCACTCTCTAGATACAAAAGTAATTTTGGAATCACGTGTCGTTTCTGTCTGATTACAATAATCGTTTAACTTCCATGTCAATGCCTTAAATATATGAGCTGTAGTTTTCTCTGTGAGTCAGCTATTCGGAAACACAGTTGGACACGCATTTCAGAGCAGACTGATGTCACAAACTCTATCGTGCTTCCAAACAACGGCAAGTCATCAGTTGTTTTCTTTTATTTTTATGTGCATTTTCACAGGATGAGCATAGTCTGAGCCACCATGCCAGATGCCAGATGCCAGACTAGACAGAGAGGGAGAGAGAGAGAGAGAGAGAGAGAGAAAGAACCCACATATACCCAGACTAAATGTGGGTTAGTTCCAAGACAGTGTGTATGATTCATGGACATTAATGTAAGTTAGAAAATCAACAAACACCATCTAAGAAAGAATGGAGGGAACATAAAAATGTCGTTGTGTACAATATGATCTGTATCTAATGACACACTTTGTAAAATTTTCAAGACTGAAGAAGATGGTTACCATAAATGTATGTATGTTCGGCTCAAATGAAGCCAGATTCACCAAGGCCCTAAATTAGGCTTCTTCCATATTTACCTCTCTCTGATTTTAAACCGCTGTTAAACCAGTGCTTTAATTCACAATATTAGTGTTGTGAGTAAAATAAAATTAAAAAGAAATATAAATGGTCGACATTTAATTTGTTTAATTATTCTGCTTGGCAAACCTGTCTCAATGCCAAACTGTAAAGGCAAAACTCCAATGAAAACAATAACCTTATAGATTTCTCTCTTACATTCAGGGTTTGGCCCACATTTAACACTTGACTTACATTTTGCCACAAATGATGACACAAAATGCCAGTTGCCTTAAGCTAGACAGACAAGCTCAACAATCCTCCAATGCCTGGAGGATTTATCCACATCATAATATACACTCTTAAAAAGAACAGTATGTCTGAACACGACTGCACACATCAAAGTATTTGATATGTGAAAAATAGACTACTCATGAAAAATTAATTAGGCAAATACATCCTAACCATTTCTTGAGGTCAGTGCAAGACCTTTCAAGAGTACCTTGGTAATACAGAGCTGAGGAAATAGGCTAACCTAATAAACATTAGGACAGGCATTAGCACACAGCGCTTACTAAAGCTAAATTAAGATGTAGCATAAAACTGTTTGATTAAATTTGTGGCTCTAGGAGTAGCCTGACCTCAAAGTTCTTTCGGATGAGCTAGTGTGAATAACTTACAAGCAAAAGGCCACTTGAGAGCGCTAGAATTCATTCTGGAGGACAGACCTCATTTTGGAATAGTATTATGAGTTTATTCTAGAACGGCACCGTGACCTGCCCACGACCAGAATTATGACCTGCACACTGCTCACAAAAGATATCGCAAAAAAAAAGCTAAAAACCTGTTTTTGTTCATTAAATCTTAAACATATTGCATCTTTCATGAATTCAGAAGACTAGTGACTGACATGCTGTTCATAAATGCAAATTGTAAACTTTCTTTCTTGTCCACATTATTTGATTTTGACTTTTGACTGAGGTTATGGTCTGTAGGTCAGGCATAATCAGAGCAAGCAAATAGGAAAGAAAGCTTCCTTCCACTCCTTGGATGCTGCTTGAGTCATGTCTCTCACAGTGTTGCCAGATCCCTCGAGAAAAATAAGCAACTGTGATCTGAAAAAAAAATAAGAATGAATGAAAATGAAAGTAAAAATATTTAAACAAACTTGCCCAGTAATTATATAAGTGAAGGCACTTTTTGCCCACTTCTCAGTCTGGTCTTTTTACTTTGAGACAATAAAACCAATGTGTAGACCTGACTGAGATTAAGTTTACAGTACTGGCATGGAGATGGAGAACAATCCCAAAAAAATGCTTGGCAAGTGGCATCTCCTATGAAAAACATGGTACTGTGATTCCATTTCACAAATAAAGCAGTGATGGTGCTCTGTTCCAGTGGTGTAGGGCAGTGGTCCCCAAACCCCCGGCCGCGGACCGGTACCGGGCCGTGGGTCATGTGGTACCGGTCCGCGAGCTGCACAGAAAAAAAACGTGGATGTTACCTGTGTTATGTTGTTGGCTCATTGTTATGAAAATGCTGCGAGTACACATTGGATTTACGCTTATTATTATATTTTAAATATACCCCATTATTATATTTTTGAAATATCCCCATTTTTATGCGTATCATTTATTTGTATAATATACGTATATTTATCTGCCACTCCTTAAAGACCGGGCCGTGAAAATAGTTTCTGATATTAAACCGGTCCGTGACCAAATAATGGTTGGGGACCACTGGTGTAGGGCGATGTCATATTTACAGACAGTGAATGGCAGAGCCCTAACCTGATGTGTTCGGCAGACTGACAGCTCTCCAGCCTGATGGCACTGAGTGAGATGAAAGCTTTGGTGCCTCCCTAACTTTCTGCCTATATCTTCAATGGATGTCCTGGTCCAGTTTGAATTCTTGTAATCACGTTACAGTTACTTTAGTACGCAATATTATTTCCATTACTCAGACTCTTTGTAGGTCACATACACTACATGCTACCTGTGTCCACTGACTGCAGGACTTCTTTGAGGCTGTTGGTATGAAACGGTTTTTACTATCTAGTTCCTTAGCCATTCATAAGAATAAATAGCCTATGCAGAGATTGTGACATTTAAATCATTTTCTACTGAAAGTGTTCCAAAACTCTCATTCAGTTCGCACATGTGCATTTTAAAGAGCAAAAGTTAATTAAATAAATTAATAAATGCGTGAGATTAGCTTATAGGTTACCTTATAGATATAATAAGTAACATCCCATTACATTTAGAGAGAAGTAATAAGTAACTTAAATTACTTTTTTGAGAATCACATATAGTAAAAAATCCCTGGCAAATGTAAAGAGAATATAGAGGTTAACTCTCTCCTTTCAAAGGTTATCACTTAGCCCCTACAGCACATTTTGAATGTGCTTGAATGTGGAAGCATTCTTTAAGACAATCAGCAGCTACATTACAGATAGGAAACTGAATAGACAAGTGGCAAAACTACAGTGGATGCCAATGTTCATCTTTTGCTGCTGCCACTTCTAACCTTTCATTAAGTCTCAAGTCACTAATGGACCATAAAGCCATGGCACTATATTCACTTCGTTGCTGAGTATTTGATGAAAAAAGCTGAAGCTTTTTGTGAAGCTCATTAACACTATACCTCTCTCTCTCTCTCTGTCTCTCTCTCTGTCACTCTGTCACTCTGTCTGTCTCTCTCTCACTCCTTGCCTCTCTCTCTCACTCTGTGTGTGTGTGTGTGTGTGTGTGTGTGTGTGTGTGTGTGTGTGTGTGTGTGTGTGTGTGTGTGTGTGTGTGTGGAGTGACAGACAGCTTGTTACCCTCAACCTGAGGCACCGCCTCGTTAACACAGCCCTTTGGAAAAATATGGACATAATGAAAGAACCTGGCAACACATCGCACTCACTCTATTAGCCTCTCAGTTTCCTCTCTGGGAAACTGCTCAGGGCCTCCATTCAGCAGCGGGCCCGAACAAAGGGCCTGATTCTTCTCGGCGGCAGACAGGGCCCATGGACAGCTGGGTAGGAAATGTCACACGGTGCGCAGAATGCCCATTATCAGACACCCTCATTTGTTCCCTGGGCCCTCCAACCCCTTGTCAATCTCGCTCGTTCCTCTCTTTCCCCTGCCGCCACACACACAACCTGATACCGAAATGACAAATTGAGCCCTGCGTCTGTGACAGAATATAATAAATTTGAGAAAAGGGGGCGGGTGGGATGGGGTTTGGGGGGTGCATCAGGTCTGCTCCATTCGGCCCAATCTAATTGGTCATGGCATCAAAGATGTCAGTCAACGCATGGGTCCCCTTTTTAGGCTGTTTCTCTCCATCTCTCTCATTATGCCAATGGCTCCCTTTATAGGAGCCATCAGTTCGACTGCACTGTGGGGTTGTGGTGGAGGTCATAATTAGCGATTTCATTTGACAGAGCATTTCTGTCCCCATTTAACTCTTAACTCCCTCTAGCCATTCTTTGCACAAGTAGCTGTCTCAGACCTTACTGACTGCTGCACCTGGTCTCCGGTCCAGACTGTCACACTCTCTCTATTATCCTCAACATGCCATGTGTTCGTAGATGGCCCGAGGGGTCGTATAACAGTGTCAAAACTATTCATCTGTCCCGGCAAACAAAGCTTGCTATGTGACGGATACAATCAAGTTTTAATTACTAATCGTATATTACACAAATTGGTTTATTATGATGCTCAATTTGAGTATTACCCACTAATATCAGTCTTTAGAGCAAAACAAGTTAAAATATCCCTGCAGAGAGTTACATTAATACGTCTAAACCTGGATGAAACTCCAGGACAGGAAGGGGTGAGATGCCCATGCTCACAGCTGTATTGGTACTTTTGGCTATATAATCTAGAAATCTAGAAAATCTAATCTTCTCGGTTACCTTCTTGTTGCTGTGTAGTGCACAGATACGTCAACAGTATGCCTTTCCAAAACAGTTGTCATAAAAACATAATGAGAACCGCTAGCATATAACAGGGCTCGGCTTCTATAACTCTAGAGATCATCAATGGTGTAGTGCCCTCTCCATATGTACCAGTCATCAGTCATTGAAAACCACCTTTGTGGACCAACAGTTTGAACAGAGTGTTTGCAGAACCTAGATTACTGCCACTCCTGTACTTTCACTTTCCATCACGTGCTGTGAATGGAAACAATAACATACCTATTAGCGACAGATTAAGCTATCATAAGAAGTGACTGCAGCTACATTATCCCAATAAAAATCTGCCTGATGCCTCAACTACACAATAGTACATATGTTTTCAGTATGTGTTTTATACACATAAGAAGAACATTACGTCTCAGCTATCCGACATGTATTTGAATGAAAGACTTTGCTGAGTACACAAACCTTAGCACAAATCTCATCCTAACATGTTATGTTTCCTTGCTTGCTTTTATAGCCAGTCCCCAGACCTCATGGCTATAATACCTACAGTAAAGCTAATCTGGCCTGAAGCAAAAGCAAACAACCAAATCAAGTCTCAAAGGTTCAAACTAGTCTTCAAACTTGCTTCAGTTGCTCCTAGCAACAGCTCTATTAGACAAAGTTTACACACATAGAAAAGGTTACAATCGCATAGTAGCATACAAACTTCCCCTACGTGTTATGCTTGTCATAGGGAAACAGGAATCGACTGGCAAGTCATGTGGCTTCGCTCAAATATGTCTCTGCTGTTAGAGTTGCCACCTGCTGTTGCTGCACTGCTCAAGCTCCTGCCTCATACAGCTAAGCATTCAGAGCGATGACGGAAAACATCAATAAATAAATAACCAAGACAAATAAATCCATAGAAACACTCATTTGACTGCTCAATGAAAGGCTTTGTGAAAGTAATGCGCTGTGGATGCATTTCAAATGTAAATTACGGTATTCTGACACATTCAGCTTTCCATCTTTTCCGTCTTCAATTAGCTGCTGGTTCTGCAGGCTCACAGCTGGACTTTTGTTCGCCTGCTATGTTCGCCCTCTTTTCCCCAGCTCTCGCTCCATTTTTTTCCTCTTTCCCCTCCCTGTTTTCGGTTTTCAGATGACATTAATGCGGCTGGCTGCGAGATAGCGAGACGTCGACCTTAAGGTTTTTGCTGCAGCGCTTCAGCCATGCAAAACGCTATGACATCAATTGACTCAATCAAGTTTCCCTTCCATATTGGTCTTGTTTGTGTTCCTGGTTTGAGTGTGACGGAGACATTGTCTGTTATATCAACTCATAATGCATTCCTTCCTGTGCGGTGTCAGCCTCAACCGGCCATGGTCAAAAACCCTGGCTCTTTGAGATTAATTCTCAAGTGCTGCTGATAACTATTCACTTTGTCCTGTTGTTTGAGTCGCATCTGATTCAAAACCTTACACAGAGACCATAAAAGCAACTGTCAATGTATAGTCCGTGTTCTGTCAATGGATAGACAGTGTTCGCAATACCAAGTATGTGGTAAAATTATTTGTTCTTTTGAAATCTGGTGGCCTAAAAATCCACTGAACCTGAAATACTAAGTTGACAGAAAAAAAACAGATTATGCTGAACCCAAGCTGACTGGACAAAAGGGTAAATATTTTTGTTAAAAAGGTAGAAGCCACTAGTCTAGCTCATTATAATGAAGCAATTCAGCAAGTTCTATAAGCAAACCTTACAGAATGTATTCAGGGTGGGCCTATCACTAATTAAATACTGCATATATCTATTTTACATACCATCCGGTAACGGTAATAATCCACAGTCTAAAGTAAGCATTACCACACAATGTAACATTTAACTGTGACAAATGTTCTCAACTCAGATGTACTGCTTGCTCTGACCCCAGGCAAGACTTTTGCACTGCTAAGAACATAAGCTAATGAAAGGGTGTTAAGATATGCCTCTTAGAAATAATGCTTTAATGCCATTTTATCCAGTGGTCACAAGAACTGCTGGCTGACTGTTTTGCGAGACCTTTTGGACTCAAAAGGCTATTTAATCTGTGTTTACAAACTTCAAAATGTCATGTTCTGCTGCCAGCCCGATGTGTTGGGGGGAAATAGATTTAAAATAAAAATTACTCTTCTCAAACCAATCCACATAGGTCTAGGCATATGCATGATATGACCATAATAGTATAGGGGAGAACACCTTTACTACTTGGCTATATGTTTGGCCTGCGAGCTACAGCAGCAAGGAATGTGACTCTTGTCTTTGTACTATGACTCTCTCAGGGGAGCTCACAGCTACTGATATTGACCACTCAATGACCTGTTACTCAAGCTATGTTGCCAGTTTGACATGAAGAAGCTGTCATCCTGTGTCTCACTTCACACCAGTTCCTTAAGGCTGTTGCCCCAACAGTGCCCATCTGTGTGTCCCCTAAGACTTCCAAGACAGGCCTTCTCCAAAACATGGCTCCTACAAGTCACACTAGTAAAAATGTTTAAGTGCTTGCGGACAGTCCTTGTCCACTCATGAATCTCCAAATTTTATATACCTGTTGTTTCTATTGTTATCAGCAGCTGGTAAACTTAGGTCAATAATATGTCTATCCACAGGGATGAATCAATGCCAGGACTTATTGTATTTATTTGGTGTTCAGATGTATGAACTGGTCATAAACAAACAAAAAAAAAATGAAATAGTAAAATAAATAAATGATTAGAGATACAAGGTTTTTTTCCAACAATTTCTAAATGTCAATGTTTGAAACGTTACATACTTGCATAGTGTTGCTGATCAATATTTTGCAATTCACTACTTTAAATTAACTGGAGCAATTTCAAATTCGCTTGAGCGTAACTTTTTGCTTGTTATTAACATCAGTCTAAGCAATATAAATCATCTGACCCCCACTGAATTAAAACATGCTGTGTCAATATGTTGAACAGGGTGTGTCCTTGAGGTGGGACTATTGATAGGTTCTTGTGGGTAAACTTTTATAGTGGGGGTGCCCTCTAATGGACATGGCACATAGTCTTGCAGCTGTATATAGACCTGTGTCAAAGCCTCAACAAAGAAATACAACTAAATAACAAAAAAACAGCCCAACCTTGGCCAACAACATGCGTTGTTAGTTGTAGGCTATGGATTACAGCACAGGTTGGTAGCTAGTTGAATGGCATTAGCAGGTTCTCTCTCTTTGCCCTGATCCTGTCTCAGAAACAAACGAGTGAGGCCAGTCAAATCAGTGAGTCACTCTTTAAAATGGAAATGAATTACAGACAGTCTTGTCTAACTGGTTTCGGCAACATGGCATGTCAACTGGAAGCATTTGCAAGCTAATTAAAACTGCAGTAATTGTCCGTTAGTCTAATTTCCTTTTGGACAAGGGCTTGACCTTATATATGATGTGTGAGCATGTGTGGGTGACTTTGTAATCACATATCTTAATTAAGTGTTCCTTTTTCGAGCTTCCAGCCCCACATCCAGACTCTAGTCGAGAATTCTGTCAGAATAAAACTCAAAGGAGAGGACAATTTCAGTAAATTTAATAAGATTTTACACCAAGTGTTCACATTGTCTGTTTATTGTGATATGTAGTTTTATTAATAATAATAATAATAATAATAATTATTATTATTATAATAATAATAATAATAATAATAATAATAATAATAATAATAAT
>JBBPDC010000001.1:35420693-35434352 GCA_037974485.1 Hemigrammopetersius urotaenia
CACACACACACACACACACACACACACACACACACACACACACACACACACACACACACACACACACACAATCTCCTCTCCCCTTCTTCATGTGTCACAATGAGAGATAATGATTTGCAGGCAGGATTTGGAAAATGAATGGCTTTACATTCTGTAAACACATTAAAATGAGTTTGTGTGTGTGTGTGTGTGTTTGTGTGTGAAACAGAGATATGTGTGAAAGAGGTAGTGGTGAGAGAGAGAAGCACACAGGAGGGGAGGGATAAACTACACTGTGTTTGAATGCATTACAAGGGTTTGTTTTTTCCTCAGCCCTCTGTGACGGTCACTGTGAACATTTCGCCAGAGATTTTTCCCCACCAGATTCAAAATAAAAGCAAACAAACTGCGAATCCATGTCCTTTGTCAAGAGGCAATTTGACCAGACATTGGTGTTGTGCTGGATGTCAAGGAAGAGAAGAACAGAAAGATTACATCCTTTGGGACTCTAATTAATAGTAGTGTGTTGACAATAAAGTCTGTTTTTGAAGATGATTGCAGTTCAGATACAACTAGACTCTATCACACCAAACCTAATTCCATATTGCACTTGCTGCAGCATGGAAATACTTTTACAAGAGGAAGTTGGTGCTCCGAGCAGCTGCAGTGCAACAGCATCTTCAGCACCTGACTTCAAGTCTTTACTCTGTTTGGAAAACCAGCCTTATGTTTTGAGAGATGTCTTCTGGTTGATGTCCTCCAAAAACATTTCAGACCGTTTTATTTTCCACCAAGATAAAAGAGCCATTGAAAAAGATTACTAATTTGCTGCCATATGACTTCAGGCTGGATTTTCCCCAAATTCCTTCCCAGTTTAGTAGTGTTATCAAAGTCCCACCAACACTGATAGGTTGAAGGGTAATAGGAAGGGTAGCTTCCTTCGGGTCACTTGAAGCGCCTATGTATCTTTTCAAGCTGCAATATCATAGAAAAGCTCATCATGCCGAGAGAACTGCCAATTCTGTTGAATCAGCTAACGGACACCTGTGGAGGCTAGCATTAGCCAGACTAGCATTAGCTTCCCTCTTTCTGCAAAATAATTTTTGGAAGCGTATCCTCAGATCAATCAAAGGCAAAAACCTCCAGTTGGCAATGTTTCCAGTTTGCATGTTTGTGAAAATACTGTATTTCGCCATCCTATACATCCTATATACAGGACTCTCAAGTTACAACAGTCTCCACATATGACACTCACTCCCACTTACGGCCTAATTTGGTTGTGCGCGGTGGAAGAATACACAGTAATTAGTGAGAAAGTTTTCCTTTTTATTTTTCTTTGGCTTAGTTGTGTTTTTTATGATTTCACAACTGTGTTGGGATAGGTAAGTGACTTAGGCTAGGATGTGTTTCAACATACACCAAGATTCTGGTCACATCACTGCTGAAGGAACAGATCTGTGGCGTATCTCAAAGACCCTCTGTAATGTAATTTTTAAACTTATGCATGATTGTTTATAAAAATGCCCCTGAGGTCTTTTTAAAATTACTTTGGATTCTCATTCTTCCTAAAGTGTCTTACAGGCTCAATAAAATTAATTAAAACATTATAACATGAATAATGCTAATATAGAACTGTTTCAACTGTACATCAAATAAAAGGAGATGAGTGCATTATTTATCAGTTGACTGATGTTAATAAGGCATGATTTAAGAAAATAACCAGCACATCACCAGCATAAAACACCTTGTGTAATCTAGATGGTGTCAGACAGCAGCAGTGTTGTGTTATACCAAGTTGTCACTATAAAAGAAGTGCAGTATGATCTTTTGTTGTTGTTTTTTGGAGCATAGATGAAATGGCAACATACTGGTTGCCCACACAAGGAGAAAGGAGGCCTTCATTGCTCTCCTTATCCTCAATGCATTGCATTTTGGAAAAAAGTACACTGAACACACACCAGAAAAAAATATTCTGAACCCTGGAAAAAGTATACAGAAGAAATTCCATTTATGTAGAATCTAATTTATTAAACAGAATGCAAATGTGCAGCATAATTAAACATTAAAATATTTTAATATTTTAAGGTTTTGGAAATGTAAATAATACAGGTGAAACTTCAAAAGTAAATAATCAAAGGAAAGAGCCTCAGAAACACCTTTCTTAGACATGTCCTAAGATTTAGTTAAACACCATTTCATAGAACATTTGACTTTACAGTTCAGTGGAACACTGTCTTGTGTCAAAATTGTTTATACCCAAAGTGTAGCATTGCTGGTTTCAGAACAACTTGTGATGGGTCTCTTATGCCTAAATAGTCAGAAGGCATAAAAGTCAGAATTCAGAAAACCCCCATCAAAATTCACCTCCCAAAGTAACAGATAACACCTGCAAAAAAAAAAAATCTGGCATTTTGTACACTTGTGCCGATGCTGGAGTACACCTGGCATTGGACTGCATAGAGCATTTGGATGTTGTCCACATTCCAGCATGTTTTCTGCATCATCACATTTGAGTAAACCTTAGAATTTCCTGAAGGGAACAAGATTTCAGTTTCAGAACACTTAATCCACTGGTGAATTCAGTATTTCACTTTGAATGGGCTTATCAGCACACATCAAATTGCACTTCTGTATTAAGATGGTGGATGATGACAAACCTTCATCACCTGACAGGTGTTAATGGATGGTTAAGAAAAGGTGTTGAGGTATGAAAGAAAGCCAGATGTCCCTTAAACCAGTGGTCCCCAACCTTTATTTCGTCACGGACCAGTTTAATATCAGAAACTATTTTCACGGCCGGGCCTTTAAGGAGTGGCAGATAAATATACGTATTTATACAAATAAATGATACGCACAAAAATGGGGATATTTTAAAAATATAATAATGGGGGAATCTTAAAAAAAATTATAATAACCGTAAATCCAATGTGTACTCGCAGCTTTACTAACAGCATTTTCATACAAGTTTTTTTTTCTGTGCAGCCCGCAGACCAGTACCACATGACCCACGGCCCGGGGGTTGGGGGCCACTGCCTTAAATAACTCTGGATTTATTTAAATAACTCTGGAACTGCTGGATCATAACTTGAAAAAACTTATATTTTCATTTTTGCCATCTTTTTATTGCTGCTCAAATAGAAATCTACTTTCATGCAACTCAACATAATTATATTTGCAATTATGCAATTATATGTGAGTAGCATAGCAAACGAAAGCAGTAAGGGTTAATAAACTGAAACCCATTTTTTGTGAAATTTGCCACTGCATTATATTACACTGTATTTAGGTCTTAAATTAGTTGAATCGGTAGACTGTCGTAACACAAACGCCTGGGTGGTAGATTCGCAGCATGTAGGTGCAATGTTCATTTTCATATCAGTAGTGGAGTTGGCAGATTAGATTAACGAACATTTCTTGGATGCTCATCTATGAAAATGTGTCTAAAAAAGGGCAGAAAGTAGTGGTTATTAGTACAAATTTAATTTACATGATAAGAACCTTCATTTGCATTTAAGGTATCCATTTTAAAATGCGATTAATTGAATCTGATGATTATGATATTGTTGCAGGTGCATTTAAAACTGTTCTTACAGTATGTAATGTAAGAAAGATAGATGAACACAAAAAGGTTCATTTAATTGCTGCTGAGGAAATATCACTGGGAAAGTTTTCCTCAGACAATGTATAGAGCGCATAGGTGTGTTGTAGTCATTTAGTACAGGATGCTTTTGGGCCAACTAAATAAGGCCTGTCTTGAAAACTTTGCATTGACGGCCTCAGAGGGATGTCAGTTACGCACCAGAGCTGTGGTGCAACCTAACTGAGATACTCATTTGCTGCTCCCTACAAACGAGAGTGTGAACATGTCTTACTACTGCACATAAATTTTTTCCCCATATGAGGCGGGGGCTGTGTTTTCATATGCATGAATAAATGCATGGGCATCTGGAAGAGTCTGTGAAAGTATGTGTGTGAGAGAGTGCAGCCCTTATGTGAGAACATGACAGGAAAACACAGTGCAACAGAAAAACATGCCCCTCTCCTTCTCTCTCACACCCAGTACTGTCGCAGTAGCAGCCTGTTTCTGTTGAGACGTGGGTTGTGGTGTATAAGATGTATGTTACCCACACATCGTCAGTGTACCACCACTTTATTGGTAAACAAGAAAACTCAGTTTGGTCAATAAATGATCTGTGGGCGTGCTGCTCCCCTTAAGAAAAACTCCAGCATGGCCCTTTAGGAGTGCCCTGCTGTGCGGTTTTAAGGGGAAAGGGGAGAAGGAAAAAACAAAACACAAATGTTCCTTAATGAGCCTCTTCTTGTGGTGAAGCATTTTTAGACATTTTGCAGCCAAATGTCTTTTGTTATTTACCACAGCTATTTTCATGCACGCCTGGCGTCGGGGTGGTAAAATAACAGTAATTGCTGGATCGTTTGCAGGTTGTTTAGCTTGTGTACCGAGCCAGATGAGATGAGCTAATGAGCACAGCTTCCAGCGGCAATTAGTGAGGCAGTCGTGTACATCACAGATGATTTGCAATTAACTAGCTACATATTATATATTGTATGTGCCAGAAGGCTCTGGTGGCTGGTTTCATAGTGGGAGGGGTGGTGGTGTTGTGGGGCAGTGACTAAAGGTCAGGAAGGACATGTAGACTGGGGTCAAGAGGAAAAATGATTCCCTTATATTTGCACATCCTCTTCAGCAAGAATGAAAGTGATTTGCAGATGCTTGTGATGGAAGGGTGTTCAAATTGGTGTCACAGTCTGGTGGAAAATCAAACATTTCACATTTTTATTTGGTGTCTGAACTCTGTTCTTTAAATTTGCATTGCTAACAAGTAATGGAAGCCTATACCCCAGGGCAATGTCTCTGCTTAAGTTATCACATACTTGTACCCAACTGCATCATATTGAGTAAACTAAAATAGCTAAAACTAGCAAAGCCAAATCCTAAGAAACTCAAAGATACCTTGTCTGATGTTTGAGAAAGAACTGCTGTTTTAAGTTCCATCAAGAAATTCTGTGTTCATTGATCGTAATCACAGTTACATAAAATATATATGAAGATATGAAAGTGACCATTTGTCATACGTGAACACACCACAGCACACAGTGTGAACAGCACGAAATACTTCCTCTGCATTTAACACATTCACCAAGTGAAGCAGGGGGCAGCTACAAACACAGCGCCCGGGGAGCAGTGCGTGGGGACAGTACCTTGCTCAGGGTACCTCAGCGGTGTCTAGTGGTCTTGGGAATCGAACCCGGACTTTCTGGTCACAGGGCGAATGTCCTAACCACTAGGCCACCAGCTGCCCCAAAATATATAAATATATAAATATATATACATATAATCTGCATAATTAATCTGCATAATTAATCTGCATAATTGGAAATTGATTTCTGTGGTTTGATGTGAAATGTGCTGTTCTTGAGAAACATGAGTGAGGTGTGGCGCCGTTTTTACCCCATGCAACTATAACTAAAGGGTAAGGAAACATTTGGGTGATACTCTTATCTAGAGCAACTTACAGTTATTAATTATGGGGACAGTCCCCCTGGAGCAATTGAAGGTTAAGTGTCTTGCTCAAGGACACAACAGTAGAAAGTGGCACAACACAGGCAAGTGCATTACCCACTAAGCCCCTACCCCCTTACAACTTGAAGCTACCTTTAAATATACAGTAAACCCCCCCCCCAGTTTTACACACTCAGTTACACACTGATTTTACGCGGAAATCCCCACAATAACGTGGAAACTTCCGGGGGTTGAGCCCCGGCACTCCAACTTCTCTGTGTTGTACTCCAGGGGACCTTTCCAACGACCCCTTATTTGTATTTTTAGCCTGAGTAGATCAGGGGTTATTCCCCAAAAAACGTTCTCCTCGCTGCGGTATCCTAATACTTTTGTCTAACTACCTTCCGAGCTGCATATAACAGAGGTGACCTTAAATTAAAAGAGGCTAATATGTGTTTACCTTCACATTTTCCTCAGGGGTAATACATTAAACTGAGTTTAAAATGAAATGAATGTGTTCTGGGCGCATATTTGGTAGCATATTTATGGTTTACACTATAAAAATAGTATAAAAACACAGTTTTCACTATACGCGGGTGCTCTTGGAATGTAACCCCCATGTAAAGCGGGCGATTACTGTAATCATTAAAATACTAAAAACAATCACATTTTTGCACTATTGTGTCTCTATTTAGTGCCTTATGCTCAAAATACTGCTTCATATGTCATCTGCTATAGGTTAAGATAAGTGACAAGTATTCCTCAGCATTCACTAAGCCCCTTCAGCTGAAAACCTATTCACACTAATATTCAAAATGTCACAATGAAGATCATAGCAAGATGAAAAATTATTTCCCCTATTTCTTTTTCCTTTACTTTTCTATGATTTTGAATAATACTGTTACCCAAGCTTTTTTAGATTAAAAGTAAATTATTTTTTCCAGACATACATTTTAAGTAAACCATTAGAATGTCTTTAAAGGCTGCTAATTAACCTGACTTTTGTGTAGTTGACAATTCAATGCTAAATACTCGTTATTCATTTTATTGTCAGTACAGAAACCAGGAAAAATAGTTTTTTTTTCCTAAGGTGGGTTAACATGATCTCTTAGATTCAATGTTAGAAAATCAGTCAAAATAAATGGTTTTAAATTTTTAGGTCTAAATGATTATCAAAGTGTTTAATTTTGATAGAACTATAAACAGAAAACTATTACATGAAATTGTTACAGATATGTTGGTTGATGTCTGAGACATTGCATAGTATGCTCCTGGAATAAGGCTCTAGCCTTTTAAACATGTTCACGATATCGGGGCATATTTGTTTCAAATGTTGGAGAAGCAAAGCCCTGGTTCCCTTCAGAATAATTGAGAAATTTAGAAAAAAATCAGTGTGCAGTGGTTTATGGCACCATTTTGGGAATGGAGAGCAAAACATAAGTATTTGCAGTTTCAAACAATGGGAAGGTAGACTTATTATGTGCTGAAATGCGATGTGCACACTGTTGATGAAGTGGGAGAAGTGGAAGATTGCTTGGAACCTTTTTCTCGTGTGACATCACACAGCAGCTTCTGTGATATTTGGTAAGACTGTCAGGTCCTCTGACAGACACGGCAGATGGCTTTGTGTGTGTGTGTGTGGGTGTGGATAATACCATTGTTGTTACACTCGCGTATAGCAGCAGCTTTAACACTGCTTAGCTGCTGAAATGTGAACAGCAAAGGCACATGAATGTGAAACTGTACAGCGTGCAGTGTCAGTCCATTATGAAATTCTCTGGATTAAAACAGACACACTTGTTTAGGCAGGACACACCTTTACGCAGCAACGAGAGGGTGTTTGTAAAGAGCTTCATACTTCAACTAGCTCCACCCCCTAAAGGCCTTCCTCTTGTAAGCATATAGCACATGATGCCATTTTCTCACATGCTAATTAGTCTTAGGCTAGGCATACACAAAGGATTGATCACAGCTTTGCTCTCCATTGCTATCTCAGACAACCAACCTTTCATGTGCTCTCCTAAAAAATAAAGGTGCCACAAAGGGTTCTTTGAGTGATGCTGTAAAAGAACCGTTTAATTGTCTTAAAGAACCATACGTGTAAATACGACGTGAAGAACTTTTACAGAGCCTTCATATAATATAAAAGCTTTTTACCAATTTAAGGGCCTTTTACTTTATGTGGAGGTTCTTTAAACTTGGAAAAAGGCTAATCGCACTCACTCATATCATTTGCAAAAATGCTGCATCCTCTGAAAGGTTTGGTAGGGAAACAAAATTGATTCTTCTACAGCAGCATGCAACTCCTTTTTTTTTGAAGAGTTTTTATTCCCACTGGGACTGTACAATGCAATTTTAAGTAATAAGAATGTCCAAGTAAGTGAAAATGACCATTGTTAAAAGCGCTATAAAAATAAAATTGAATTGAATTAATAGTTCAGCAAAAACAAAAAAAACATTTAGAATTGTTCCCGTATCACTTTAACCAAGTTACTTTAGTTTTCGCCAGAGCTTTGACCACTTATTAGCATTTCGTGCAATTAGCAGGCGTAAATAATGAATCATTTACTTAATATCAAACTGCTGAATTGAAGGGAAAATCTTTGTTATTTTGTCAAACAGCTGCTTTAAAACAGTGTTAGCTAGATCATTTCCCCAAACCAGAAATTATGTTATGAAAGCAAGTGCAAGTGGACCTTGGTTGTAATGTGCATGAAGGAAGGTACACTGTGGTCCAGACGATAAAACAGAACAAAGCTGTTAGGATTATCCCAGCTTTAGGGACAAAGGCACAGTTTGACCTCGAAATCACTCCAGAGAATCTATGTACACCGCAATACCACATGCAACTCATTCAAGGCTGACAGGTCGGCAAGGACAAAAGCCATTCATGCAGATATGTGTATCACCAGTGTATTAAAGGGGAAAATCAGTTTGAAAGAACTTTGATGTCATCAGTGAAACTTATCAAATCCTTCTAAATGGTCCCTGTGGGAGACCCTCTCAACATGCTTTCCTCTGAACAAGTGAGGAGGTGTGGCTTGGAGGTTTCTTGGAAAATCGAAAGCCAGTGTCTAAGGCACACGTGTTTGTCTGAAGGGAAGGGTGGGGCTTAACTGAATGAGTTTTCCAGAGCACTTTGGAAAGAGGTGGTTAATCATTTAAGCATATTTATCATCTGTTTCTGTGATCTGGAATGATATAAAGGTAAATCGAAGGACAGAAAAAGGAATAGTGTAGAATTAAAACACTGCATTTTAACCCAGGGTAAATACCACTGCCTATACAGGTTCAGTGTCATTAACTATTAACTAAACTTTTGGTTAGATACTGGATTGAACAAAGATATTTACAAGAGCCTTATGAAAGACTGCTACCTGATCCATTATTTAATAAGGATATATATATTAGTGCTGGGCCGTTATCGCGCGATAAAAAAAATATCGTAAACAATTACTTATTTGAATACAGAGAGAGTATTTGCTTAAGAGTTAGTTGAAAAACCGCTGAACAAAGTAAAGAATATTACTAGTAGGCCTTTTGTTTATTTCTATTTCTCATCCTGCTTAAATTCACTGTTAAAAATAAAATGATACCAGAGGTATGTCTCTATCTTTCTACCTACATATCTACATATTCACACTTTATATATATATTTTGACATATTATTTATGTGACATTTTTGTAAGTGTTCCTCTCCCATTAAAGTCTTTCCCAAAAGGTCTTTCCCCTTTTGTGACTTGTCAAAAAGCTGTGTGTTACTACTGCAAAAGCTGCTAAATGTTCATAAAGCTCAGTGCGTGAGCCTTGGTGTGATCTAAAGTGTTTAAATCTACAGACCTATCATGAGCACACCTATCTCAGTCAAATCACTGGTGTGACAATGCACCTCCTAATTTTAGCATTACAGCACATCATGGTATCTAGCTTATTATTTTAGCTAAAGGTGCAAGGATCTGTCTTGTATGATATTTAACAGATTGGATAAATAAATATAAACATATTGGAACTGTCAGGACAAAATCTTGAGTTGCAATGTCTAGTATCATTCATTTTTTCATAATAAAAATGCTCCCAAGTTACTTTTGCATTACTTTCATTAAAAGTTAAGGTTTTTCTTCCTCCTGCTCTTTTAGGAGATGTGACGTTTGGTTCTATCCCGATTTCGCAAAATGCTGAAACTCAGGTAGCAATGCTTCCCATTACAAAGTATGTTTGTGTTTATTCAGTACACAATGTTAACATTCCTCCAGATTAAATGAAAGTTTACTGGTACCAAACGAAAGCAATGGTTTAGTTATCTCTGACAAAAACATGTTGTTTATTGTCTGTCTTGAGGCTGCCCAGAGCAGAATCCACTGCTTGTGCATCTTGACAAGCATGTCCACACATTTCCCATCACTGTGACAAGATCTGCCAAAATGGCCTCTGGATGATAGGCTCTGTGGCAAAATTCTTCTCTTTTTAATTGCACAATATTAATTGTCCCACCTAACACATATGCAGAGTAAGTGGGAAAAATGTGGCTTTGGCTTTTGTCTGCTGTCTTTTGAATAGTTTAACTATTGCACTTTGTGGCTGCACTATAGATTTTTTAGAACCATGGTTGTCAGACCTAGTCCCGGAGTTCTAGGCAAGAGTGCGACATCCCATTTAACGTAGTTCACGTATTCAGCACAATCATATTTTATTATGGGGTGGTCCATTAAAATGGTCATATTACAGAAGGCTATGAAGTGCAATTGAAGTTAGAAAACCTAATCAATTACAAACCTTCATGATCTTCCTCAATGTTTAAGTAGGTGAACTGCAGCATTCCCATGATCCAAAAACATCAGTCCCAATAGTGCAAGTTTATTTTTATATATATAATACAGGGTTCACCAGCACATTTTTTAATATATTGCAAGGTATATTGGAGTTTGCAGTGTCTGGCAATATAATCACAATATTCTGTTCATGTTGCTCAGCCCTAGCCTCACCTTACTGGTCCTTCTGAACCCTTAAAGCAAACAGAGATGTTGTGCCCTACACAAACAACTCCCACACACATGCAGCAAAAAAGCATAGGATGGTGGTGGCACCTGGAGAGGCCTTCAGGCCTGGGTGTTCAATTTACAAGTTTGAAACTGTAGATTAATACGGTCTCTCGGGAGTCTATTATCAAGTCTGCTCATCCATGCAACAGTGACCGTCATCCAGTCTAATTCTAGCCACACCCCGATTCCCAATTAAGCCTGTCCCTGGTGATGTTTTGCTGGGGTCGGCCCCCACTGTAACGAGAGTGGTGACAACTGAGTCATTAGCGGCCCATGAACTCCACAACCGGCGAGAGGAGCCATTAGGGGACAGAATCGGTCGCCTTTATGTCCCTGCTGAACACAAACTCTGCCTCCATGGGCCCCAGACGCCTCTGTGAGCCAATTAAAGTTGTTATTGGGAGACGCAAAATAATTAAAGGTGCTCTCTGTTGTTTTTTATTTTGGGTGCGCCGGGGGCCGCCCCTGGCAGTGTTGCAATATGTTTTCTGATGTTTGCTATTCAATTTCCTGGTTAAGTATCAAAAATAAGAGCAGGGCAACATAATGAAGAAACAGCTTCCTCATGCGGCAGTGGCTTAATCAGCAAGTTGCCTGTTTGCGTTCTGCTCTGCTCAAGTTTCGTCGTGACAAGAGCGGAGCAGTATAGTATAAACATGACATTTGTTGGTAAATATCTTGGCCTGTATAAGGTGTGGCAATATTCTCTTTAAGTCTCTCTCTCTCTGTAGATCTGACATTTAAACAATCCACCAAAATAAATACTGGATGTGGTAAATAGAGTCAGTAGACACAGTGTTATGAATTATGCTATGTATGTAATATGAAGAAATGTAAAAATATTATTTAAGCAGATTTTACATCCTAATCATTATATATGTGATTACGGTATACTTTGATGTTAAAAAATATATTACACTGTGTCACAACTTGTTTTGCAAACCCAATATTAAAACAAACTGTGGTAATCTCAAACTGTAGTCCTATATCATGCCTACAATACAAGTAATTTCTGAATTTAATTTAAATTAATTTCGCCTACATTGCTTCCTTTACAGCGGCATAGCAAGGTTTCCCTTTCATGATAAGAAAGTCATGGTTGATCTTTGTAGGTCTTTGTGGTCTTGTGTATGGTGTGGTTGTGAGTATGTCTGGATTTGTACATATGTGTGTGTGTGTGTGTGTGTGCATATTGTTGGGAAATTAGTTTTAGTGTTACCAAGATTTCATCAGTTAATTCCCAGAGCCTTAAATTAAATGTTCCAGCAGTGGCAAACATAACCATGTGACTGAGAAGGCTGAGACCTTGTGTGTATGCATGTACAAACACACACAAACACACACACACACACACACACACACACACACACACACACACACACATACACACACACACACACACACACAGATGGAGAGAGAGAGAGAGAGAGAGAGAGAGAGAAACAGCAGCAAAAATCATCTTTTAAGAAAACACCATTAGAGAATAAAAACAATACACCACAGTGTTAATTATTTGTTCTTAATTATAAAAATGTGTTAGGCAAGAAAATGTTTGGATGATCACAGCTTTTAATTAAGCTCTGCTCTAAACACTAAACACCCTCTGCTCGTAATTCTCAAATATCACTTTCATAGTGATCACTGGCCCAATGTGCAAAAGCATTATAGACCTGAATGGACCATCAGAAAGTAACCTTAACTGTGTTCAAATTATACAATACAACACATTGAATATACCATTTAATATACCCAACTAACTAAATATCAATGACATTATCTTCAGCCAAATATGAATATAATTGAAAATCTGTAAATGCAAGCCCCTCAGTTAACTAACAGCATGTTGCCAGGAAAAGTGGGAAAAGATTCCTAAATCTTTAGGATCTTAAAATAGAAAAATGTTAACTAGCTATAGGAAACATTTGAAGGCTGTGATTTCAGCCAAAGGGTATCTTAGTAAGTACTGACTGAAAGGATGCCATCTTTATTTTTTCCATTATGTTATAAAATATGATGGTGGCTCAAATCTGAATATGAAATATCAAACAGTCATGTTATATATATATATTATATTATATGTATGTTATATATTACAAGAACAAGGCCTTATATACAGTCTTGCATTTCAGCTCATACATGAAAATACAATAACCAACGGTTTATTTTTTTCTAAGCAAAGGCACATTAGGGAAAACCCTTTGTTTCCACAAAAAACATGGTCAGTTGTTCTCAGTAGTGCTGTTGAGTATTGGACCAAGGAATAGACTGAATCTGTTCAAACTCTACCCCAAACACTTTACTTCACACTTCAATCACGGTATTGGCATTATAGCAGGCAACATATATGCATCCCATTGTTATTTGATTGTCACCCAGCAAACTATGGCATTATAAACAGGACCTTTTTATTGAGTTGTCAGAGGTGTCATTGCAGAAAGTGTGTTTTCACCATGGGGATTTTAAGCTTTGCCAAAGCACAGTCATCGTATTGTAAAACAAACACAAGCGGATGAAGTAGATCTGTTCCAAGTAAGTTCCCCATTTTGTTCTAGGCCTCAACCCACTAAATGTCAAAGAAATGCAGTTTTCTCTAAGTGCTTTGATGGGCATAAAGGTTTGCGTAGACCAAATGTGACATATTTGTAGTTTAGCAGAACATTGGGCTTATTGTGATGCACCAAATTTGGGCAGTGGCATCACTGCTGGGGACAGAAAGAAACTGAACAGGCTGATCTGGAGGGCCAGCTCTGTTCTAGGATGCCCTCTGGACCCAGTGGAGGTGCTGACAGGTGACAGGAGAACGGTGGTTAAACTGTCATGCCGGTTGGAAAACATCTCCCACCCCATGCATGAAACTCTGTCAGCACTGAGCAGCTCCTTCAGTGGCAGGCTGAGGCACCCTTGATGTGGGATGGAGAGATTCCGCAGGTCTTTCCTTGCAACTGCTGTCAGACTCCTTGCAGATGACCACATATGCACAGACAAACAACCACACACATCCATGACAGTTTATCCTATGTGCAGTTTTACTTGTGTATTTTTTTCTGTGCACTTGTGCACTTGTGTGGGTACCATTACTACAACGCAAAATGTGCAATTTAGATGTGAAATTCTTTGCAT
>JBBPDC010000001.1:35506356-35517231 GCA_037974485.1 Hemigrammopetersius urotaenia
CAAACAGAAAAACACAGACCCAGAAAACCCAAACAAAAACACAGTGGCCTTCACCTGCCACTGACCAGGCCGTGACATGTAACTCCATTTCTAGGCCTATCATTTTAATGCCGGGATAGTAATAGGAACCAGGGGACACAAGGTTGAGCACAAATATAGCCATTTTATTCAGCATGACTATTGGATCTAATATTGATAATGGGAAAGTAGTGGTAAATTTTGCCTTATAACATGTACCTCGTATGCATCAATAACTTTCTGTGAAGCAGTGTTAAAAGGAATTGAATGCCCCAGACATCTTGTTCCAGCCACCATTATTGTTTAAGATTAAATGCATTTAGCATCAAACACCGAGTTACTCTGTTTACATCTTAATTATTTATTTATGATATTTGGAAAAGAAGTGGTAAAGTTTTCATTTTAATGGGCCCAGTGGGCCTTCATGAAAGTATATAGTTCAATAATAATGGAATGTGTCATACATATATATGAAAACTAGTGGCAAGCAGTTAGAATTATTTTCTTTATACATTTTCATGTCATACATATATATGAAAACTAGTGGCAAGCAGTTAGAATTACATTTTCATGTAATTTACTTTTTTGAGCTCCCAAAGTCATGATTAGAGTCTCTCACAGAATATAAAACTCGGGCTTTGATAATTTGATACATTTTTTTTAAAGACTTTTATGGGTTCTTTGGATAATTTTCTCTCAGTGCCATATTGTTTTGTCATTCATGGTCAATAGCATACCATGCAACCTAACCACTCAAACCAAATTAGAAAAAATATTCTCAGTGACAGTGTGTTGTGGTAGCGTTTTAGAACAGTGTTGAAGGTAATTTGGCATAGTATGTTTGAATAGTGTTTTAGGTCATTTGGGTCATTGTTTTGGGGCGGTATTCTGAGACAGTGTTCAGAACAGTTTTAGATCATTTGAGGCAGAGTGTTGGGACAGTCTTTCAGGACAGTGTTTGGAACGTTGTTTAAGGTCATGTGGAGCAGTGTGCTGAGATTGTTTTTGGTCGTTAGGTCATGATATTCAGTTATTGCCAGTGGACGTAGCCTACTGTGAGAATTCCGTGTGTTTTAATCATATGTAATTGATTTTCACGCAGGAATAATAGTAACTGAATGCAGTATTTTATTTTCAGAATATGGGATATAAAGTCATAGGCTCTGAAAACATTCTTTGCAAAAAGTGTCCTAAATTTCCTATTGTCATAAGATGTCATAAAGCACCTGAATGTTCGACCTTAAACCTGAGTAAAACGCTGAAACCGTGGACGTGCTATTTTATGTATTTATCACTTTTTTTCAGGACATACGTCCGGCCATGGCTGGCCCTGCCCCGCGTGGCTCTGTGAAGCGGAAGCTTCTCGATTGAATGGAGACAATAAAGCTCGTGCAGGTGTCCGAGCGCTTTAATAAAGACATATGAAGAGCAACGGCACGCGCTTCCCTGCGCTCGGCCGAACTTCTCCAGCTGGCGCAGGCGTGGGGCTAACGCCGGGTCGTCACCGCCGTCACCATGACGACCGTAATGAGTCCTAAAGCAGAAAAGAAGAGAACTGGAGGATTCGAGCTCTTTAATAAGAGCGCTTATGACAAACCAATGTTCTCAGGGCCAAAGCGAGCAGACTTTTTAGCCTCTTCAGATATGAACGTCATTTCAATGGAAATGAGAGGAGAAATGAGCTAACTGCTCATTAGCGAACTCCGAGTCAAGGATAGCTCCAATTTGATGGGAACAGGATTTACTAATAAAGTCGTTGATTTGTTTTTCCCCTCCTTCTTCCTCTCACTGTTCTACTACAGCCTGTCTTACTTTAAGCGCTGCAAGCAGCTTAGGACTCCCAGAAGTACGTATTACTGAAGACTATTATTTTTATGGTTATTATTATTATTATTATTATTATTATTATTATTATTATTATTATTATTATTATTGTTGTTATTATTGTTATTGTTATTGTTATTATTATTATCGCGTTTGTGTGAGCCATGGTACAAAAGGAGAGATATAGCTACTTGTTTTTAATAAAATTTCGTTTCCTGATTACAATTAATAGCGAATAGGACTTGGGTCAGGTGTCTCATTTTTTCAGAGACTGCACTGATTACAGCTTCAGTTGGCAATAAACACATAACTTTTAATTCAAAGTACATTGCAGTATTTTAGAAAAGGAAGGGTGGTGGTGGTTTGACATTTTTGACAAGGTGTGGAAATGAGTCCCCACCTCTATAATGAACCGTGATAAAATGCAAACATTCTCCACTGATGTTCTGCAAGATGAATTGGACAGGGTTTCTATTTCTGAAATGAAGGCACATGCACTGTCATTCATCAATGATGTCTCATCATATGTGTTTTGACTGATTTTTATACGTTGCAATGCTTCTCTGCCATAGGGAGTGACTGCCTGTATAAACTATGATATTACCAAAGGTCAGGCTGGATGGGTGGGGGTTGGGGGATGAACAGAAACATAGTCAAGTAGCAGCAGGAAAGGTTAATTGAAAGGGAGAACTTATTTTTGGTTAGGAAATATCACTGCTGTACACCTTTAAATGTCTTTGCCATGTTGTTCACCCTCATAAGACCGTCATGCAGATTTTTGGACCTCTTGTCTCATGGACGTCTAGCTTGTATCCAGGTGTCCCTTCAAAAAGATCGTTTGATGCCTTCACACACTTTCTCCTGGGTCAATTTGTGGCAACCTGAGCAAAGCTCCCCCTTAATGGAGGTGTCAAACACTGGCCGTGAGGAGGGAGGAGGGAGAGGGGACCAAAGTTTATCTTCCTCCTCAATGGCCGTGAAAGCAGTTGAAGATGAAAGGTGCTATTTAGTTAGGGGAACAAACCATGGTCTGAATAGAGCACTCTGCTTTGCTCCATCCCACCCTTCACTTACCGGAATGAGGCATCTGGGTTCTAGCATCCTGAACATATGCATACAGTAAATAGGTACTGAATGAGTCGAAACACCTAGCTTTATACTGAAATTAGGGTTAAGTTCAAGTTAAATCTTTGGGAAAAGCAAGGGCTGGGAAGTTACAAATTGTATTTAAATTAAGCAATCTGAAAATGAAATCTTAAGAATACTCATTTTCCAGAAATCTTCAGAAATCTTAGCTAGGACCTTAAAATATGTATTATTATTATTATTATTATTATTATTATTATTATTATTATTATTATTATTATTATCAGAATTTGAGTAATATTTTAACAATGAGTCTGTAGTAAAATGAGTAAACTGCATTGACAAAAACATGTATATAAATCATGAAAAAGTAACATGTCAGAATTGGATAAGGAATTAGAAAAACATTTAGCTCCATGTAGTTTAATGGGTTTTATACTAATATTAAACACAGCTGTACCTCCACTTCACTGAGAAGCTGAGGACACCTAAAATATTCAGCCAGAGACTATATCTACATACATTACAAATAGTGAAAACACAACATTATTGCATGTTAATGAATAACCTTTTCTTATTATACTGTAAAATTTCATCACTGTAATATAATGGCCAAAGCAAAAGTTGCCTAGACAATTTACACAACACATTCCTTTTCCGCAAAGTGTCACAAATAGTTTACATTGTTGACATTCGTCTTGGCATAAAGTCTCTAATTAGAAAGTCACATGAACCAAGTCTTGCCGGTTCCCTCTACAAGTGCTCTAAGCAGTGTCACATGGTTCAGAAAAATCTGCTTTTCATGCAGTGTTACTGAGGAGGGGCTTTACCTATGTTTCAACATATCAAACACCTTTTCAAACTGTTGCTGTGACAGCTTCCCTAGCTAGTGCCCGAGCCACAGCGACTGCTGCTATACCTGTGTGTAAACAGCAATCTCTTTGAAGTAAATATTTGTTTTAATGCAGTTCCACTACAGATATTAGCATGTTGCATGGTAAATTTACAGTGCATTCTGTTCATGCTGTTATCTGCTGAAGACGTCTTTAGATGTGTGTTCAAGAGAATAGATGCTGAGTCTAAAATTCTGCTCTTGCTAACTGAAAGATTAAAGGGTGAAAAGAAATATATATGTGTCAGGGACTGTGATTTGAGTAATCTATTTTTGCATGAAACTTTGTAGTTACATTTCTGTCTAGCAGTTTTTGGCTAGATTTTGGCTAATGTCAGGAGAACATTGCCTAATGGAATGCCTATGGCCAACAGTAAAATTTGGTGGAGGAGGAATAATGATCTGAAGATATTTTTAGGGATTTGGTGACTATTTTAAATTTGTGACAACATTCTGAGGAAGTCACTTCCAGCATGATTGTTTTGTGCACAAAGTAAGATCCGTAAAGTCTGGTATGGAGGGTCTCCGGTGGTCCTCTTCCACTAACGTTGTCATAGTAGAACACAACACTGACACTCCCACATTCCAGATGGCCACTGTAGGGTGTTTTTGTGTTACTGATTTAACAGACATGGAGGAATGCTGGGACTCTTTGACTGACCTGCAATCCAGCAGTTTTTAATCCCAGTTCCTAGTCTGGAAGAGCAGGTAAAATGCTAAAATAGGCACAGGGCAAACAACCTCCCATTTCAGAGAAGAGTGAATCAAAATGGACAGGAACAAACTCAAGAGACCTCAAGTGACCCTTACCTTGAGGCAAGGTGATGCATAACTATTAGAAAAGAAATTATGCAAGAACATATTCGTTGAGCTCACCTGACACAGAGAGCAAAATGCAACACCAACTGAAACATTTATACTAAGTAATGTGTGGTGTATGAAGTATTGTGTCTATGCATAACTGAGGAAAAGGCATAGTTTACTCTTCCTGAATGTGTGCACTTCAGGAAACCCATGCAATATGCTGAATATTCAATTCAATTTTTAAACCATACATACTCAAAAGTGTTTGTCTCTTGTAATGGTAAGAAAACATATCAAGTGAATTGTAATTGAAAAGTTTTTTACAATTACAATTCAATTAATCAACTCAATTAAAAGAGAATAAATCCTATTTTTCCAAGTATTTTGGTGTATCCATCTGGTATCAGAAGATGTATATCTAAATTAATATAGTCTGTTAAAGAAAATATATACTACTTCTGTTCTTCAAATTTGGGTTAATGGGGCCTTTCTATACATTTCAGATGTCGTTCATATTAGCTCCAGAACTGTTGGCATATAAGCTTGTGCAAATAGTTTTACTTAGGATCTCTGTATTGTCTTTATACTTAGTCTACCATCCATTGTGTATATTTTCAGGTTAGATTCTTTGTGAAAGATGGGGGTGTGTTCAGTCACAGCGGCTGCTTTGGGTCCAATATTTTGATGCAGAAGGGTTTTTTTCAGTCGACTTCATAACAAGCTGGTAAACATGTCCACAATCGCCGTTGGTGGCATTTTGGAGGTATATTGCTTTGTTTTGTTTCCTTGTGTACTCTGTACATGGTTCATATGACAAAAAAACCTACTTGACTACTGCTATGTTTTGAGTTCAGATTAACAACTTTTTGGTTGGGTGTTGTTTTTATAGTTGGTCTTACATAAGTAAAATTAAAATCAACAATATTTCAAACTGAGTGAAGGGATGACATAATTTAAGTGTGATAAAGCTACTTATCTCTCATTTGTGTAAAATTGTACGCTTTCAGTCTGTGTCATGCCTGCACACAAGCGAAACACACGAATGCACAGACACTGCATATGACATTTCTCACTTTATGCCATTTGTTTACTGACTCCAATGGCCTGCACTGTCCAGTCCAGCACTGTTTATACCAGAGACCTAACAGCATTAATCTTTGTTTTCTGAGAGAAATCTGAATACAGACAGGCTGAATAAACAAACCTGTGACAGCAGGACAGAAGATGCGATGCAATATGCCCTTCATTAAGATCCTTTACCCTGCTGTGCTCCTATACATTTATATGCTTATATTTGTCTGTGAATCTTCCAGTCACTGTGTCACATTTTTAAACTTCTCTCTAAGAGTGCTGATTTAGGATCAATTTTTGCCTTTTCTATTCTTGAAAGGCCCATATCCTACATATTTTAATATCGTTTTGACATTTGACATTTATGAGACTGCTCTTTATTATGCTATTTATAAAAAAAAATCCACTAAACTATTTACCACTAAAACATTCCTTACGACCTCATCATGAATTGGTGGGGCTAAACTGCTGTTGGTTGTGCAAATGTCAATTTGTTAGGTTTCATGGACAGTGGATTTTCATGAACACCAGAAGGCTGATTTCAAAACATCTTGTTTTTGCAGCTCAGTATCCAAAAATGAAATGGTCTGGGGAGTATATGGTTCATTTTGAAATCTCTTTTTTCATATGAGCCATTTTTAAAATAAAGACTTGCTTGGATGTTTGCCTCTAGGAAAACAATTGAAGATTGTAGAAAAGTCACATGTTGAGTGTGCAGAAATCTGTAAACCTAGGTATTGGGTATATAAGTGGGTTCTAAGACCATGATGGAAGGAACTGAGGGACTGTATCTGTGAGGCACATTTTGGATGTGTAAGATCAATCGATCAATATGGTATTGCCTTTTAATTGTTTTGTGACAGCTGTACTCTCATTCTGACAACTCCATAGCCATATCCAGGAGATGCTTCTTCAGTTTAGACCCAACTGAATACTGCAGTTAAAGATACAGTGTATGAAAGTTGGAACAAAGCGGGGGATCCTGCTACTTGGTATACAACGCTTTATTTTTGTAGCCTACCATCACATCTTAGATGGTGAGAAAGACTGAACCTTTGTGTTTGAAAATACTTTCAATAAAGTGTAGAAAATGTAATGAAGGCAAAGGTGGAAACAAATACAGTGGGAAAATTAATTATTTGATCCCCTGCAGAAATGTTAAGTTTGCTGACTGAACAGTCTTTAATTCATGATGTGGTTTCATTTTTATAGAGACAGAATATCAACAAAATAAAGAAAAAACATGACACATAAAAGTTAAAATCTATCAATTGCAGAGACTCCTGATCTTGACTTGTTATGAGTATAAAGGACACCTGTCCACAGAATCAATTTCTTCCATTCCAACCTCTCCACCACCAGGGGCAAGACCAAAGAGCCGTCAAAGGACATCAGGGACAAAATCGTAGACCTGCACAAGGATGGAACTGCCTTCAGATCAGTATCAAGCTCTAGGCTGATCCCTCACTTTGCACATGATCGTCCTCACCACATGAGGCAAGATACTGCATGGAGCTCCAGACTGATTGCAGTTGATGGTAATTTTATACTTTTTTAATTTCCAAATAATTACATTAACTGTTGTTACCTTCTCACTAAGCTTCTTGCTGATGGTCTTGTAACCCATTCCATTCTTGTGCAGGGCTACAATCTTGTCCCTGACGTCATTTGACAGCGCTTTGGTCTTGCCCATGGTGGTGGAGAGGTTGGAATGGAAGAAATTGATTCCTTGGAGAGGTGTGCTTTATACAAATAAAGAGTCAAGCTCAGGAGTATCTGTAATTGATAGATTGATTGTAATCTGTGCGCACCAGTCCACAGTCCACTGGAGTCCCTCGCTGTGTTCAAGCGTTGTCTGAAGACCCACATCACCTTGGTGACTAACCATGCCTTTCATTTCTGCTTACTTAGTTCTTATTTACAAAAAAAACCCGCTTATCCCCATCCCTTCCTTACTTTTGTCTTCTAACTTTTCTTTGATGGGTGTTGTTTTGGTGTACCAAGCATGCAATGAATGTGTGCTTTATACAAATACCGAGTTAAGATTAAGAGTATCTGTACTAGATAGATTCTGTGGGAGCCAGAAGTCTGTCTGGGTTGTCAAATACTTATTTCACTCTATGACACGTATAACAATTTATAACTTTTATGTGAAATGTTTTTTCTTGATTTTTGGGTGATATTCTGTCTTTCTCCATAAAAAATTTAATTACCTCATGAATTAGAGACAGCAGGAGCAAATAGTTATTTCCCCCACTGTACAGGTTGGATATAAAGAGCTTTCAAATGAATTAGAATAACAGAATTAAATAAACGTGGCATTGATCATTATAACATTAGTATTTCTTGTACGTCTAAAATCAACAGTATATATCATGAACAAATAATGCTGTATGGCTTTTGTTTCTCCTGACACTGAAAAGTGTAAAACTTAATTAAAAAAAACTCATATATTTATCTAATGAAACTGTGGAAGAGTCCTTAGATACATGCTAAAATCTGATAATAACAATAAATAAAAAATATACCACAAGGTGGATGTAAACAATAAAGATGTAGCTTTTAGAGGTCATTTTAACAAGCTCTCTATAGATAATGCTGCTTTACCCCTGTGGTAACCTGCATAAAACATCTAGAGTAATGATCTTAAGTTGAATTTTGCTTTAAGGCTTTATATTGCAACTGTCAAAAACTAAAAAGATGTAAACTTAGTGTTTAACATTTAGTTTACTGTAATAGATTCTCCATAAATATCTCTCAAAATGTTTTATGCCGCTCCCTTAAGGGGAAAATGTAAAGCTAAAATTCAGATGTTTTATACAAGTGATAACAAAAGAAACTACTCTATCCAGGAAACTACAGGAAAACACATGTAGTGTAAAGAGTGGACACAATGATGGTCAGAAGTTTAAGGGGTTGGCAACAAAAATACAGCCATAGCTCTGCAGTACAGGTTGACTTTCAAGCTGCCAGTGTTAATAATAAAACAAAGGCAACATTATCACACAAGGTCTTGTTCTCATTGTCAGTGATATCTGTATTTAAGTAATTTATTTTGACTGAAATTATATAATTTCACTGTCCTTAAAATAATTGATTAATATATGAATCATTACTCCTGGATCTGCAAAACACATGAGGACCAGCTTGATGCTTGGGCATGTTTCAGTTCTGAAATTAAATAAACTGTCAGGAGGTTCACACATGTTGCCCCTCTGCTCCTTACAAAACACACGTTTGTGTTTGTGTTCCACACCTGACTGCAACTCCATTTTGGAACAAACAGGTATTTACGTTTCACATTAACCTGATGGGCACCACAGTGTTTGTACCCTGGGAAAGGCCCATCGTCCCCAGGGGGGCTTGCCAGTCCAATCTGGTGGTGTTGTTCCTAACCCTGGGGAACCTGGTCCTCTTTGTGCACACGGTGAGAAAGGTAATCTGGATGGATTGCCTCCATGAATCAGTGCCACATTGAGTGTCTCAGCCCTCTTATTATCCCCCACTGCATTCGGCACCCCTGGGGGCCCCCAGCGCCCAGACCCGAACCTAACCACATACAGTTGCTCATTACCAATCTGCCAGCCGGGGCCTGGCTGGGCCAGAGTGCCTGCTCTTGCCCAGGTACGGGGCCTCAGCTCCTTTCTTCACCTCCATAGAATGTCGGCAGGCTCTGGGGTGAGCAGAAACAGAATGCCTTTCAGAAGCGCCGCAGGTGTCACCATTCGTCAAGTCCACCGCAAGGCCCCTCCCCTTCCATTTGCTGTCAAGCAACAGAGAGGCTGATGGGAAAGGGAGGGAGGAGAAGGTGGGCATGGGGGTGTTGTGGGGGGAGGTTGGTTGAACTGGGAGAGACTGGAATAATGGCATGGTAAGTGTTTGCCTTCCTCCCACATATTCCCTCATGAGCCACAATTTGAGAGTGACTGATACTGGTGGGAGAGTTTGGGCCAAACCACACTCGCCCAATTAGGCTTTCTTTCCCACCGCCAAGGATGGGTTGTCATAGCAGAAAGCAGTAGAAGGATGTGTTTCTTAAAAAAAAAAAGGGGAAAAAAAGATATAAACCGTAAGCCTTCACAGTAAAGCTAGTAAATTTCCACAAATTCAACATTTTGACATATGTCTTATTTCGTTGTGTTCAAATTTTATGACGTGCCTCAATTATGAACTCTATTCTGATTTTTTTCAGCAAGTGGCGAAAGATCGGTGCAATAATTACACTCACATTATAATGGCAGATGGAGGCAGGGCTATGGTACCTGGTCATTTTTTCTAAATTCTCTTTAAGGTGAAAGACTGATCTTGCCAGCAGAACATTCCCCGTGTCCTGATTACTAGCTAGAAGCAAAAACACATCTGCACGTTATTATTTCAGAACAATGTAATTCTCACTCCGAGTTCCAAGAAACAGAGCAAATGGGCATTCACAACAATGGTGATCTGTCAATAATAATTACACGCGTACCTGTACAAAATAACCCATTCGTGGATGAGAACAGAAATAGTTTACCATTCAAGAGCGGTTGGATGAACACAGTAAACTGGATGTCAGCAACAGCATTAAATGATTAAGTCCAAATCTAAACTGAAGCATTACTTAGAGTGAGGATGGCAAGTGATCATTTAAGCTCATATAAGCCTTAGACTTATATAAACAATAAACAAGCCACAAAATGTATTGCATGTGCAGAGTATTTATTCAACCTTTTAAATTATATCAAGATGCATCTTCTGATCCTTATGCTTCCCACACAGACTTCTCTGCAGCTGCATTGTAGTTTGTTGTGGAGTCATGTTTGTTTCCAAACACATGCCATTGTGTGGTGAAACCTGATACAAACATGCCAGGTGATAAAATGAGAGCTTTCTACAACTGCCACTAATCCCAGTTTACCTGCACAGCACCACCTCCTTGTCGTTGGGTCTACATCTCACTAGCTTCACAGGCGCACTTTGGGTTCCCATGCTGAAAGTTCTCCACTTCCATACTTTAGCAAACACCAGCTTTGATGTCTCTCCCACACCAGCCTGGATTACTCAGCACGACCTGAAGCTTTCAGCAGTTCATCTTAAGATGTAAGCACACACACACACTCACACACACACACGCACACACACACACACACACACACACACACATACACACACACACACACACACACACACACACACACACA
>JBBPDC010000001.1:35546127-35569441 GCA_037974485.1 Hemigrammopetersius urotaenia
CCCCCCCCCCCCCCCCCCCCCCCCCCCTCCCCCCCCCCCCCCCCCCCCCCTCAAAACACTAAAATACAAGGACAAAACACTTCTTCTTCTTCTGAGGGGTATCTGTCTTGCAATAAATTAAACCAGAATCAGTTAGCGAATAGCAACATACACACACACTGTCACAAATTGTACAAACAGTTGACAGAAAAAATGGGAAAGTGGACTCTTATTATTTTCATGGCTGTGTATATGGTGGAATTGTGCAATAGATGCTATGTGAGGCTGTGCAATGCTATGCAAAGTTGCCCTTCTGGTGGTCTGAAGGTGTCCCACAAAAATCTAGCTTGTTTAAGATCTCAGACAGAAACAACATTGTGACATTTTAAAGTGGAGCATCTCTGAAAAGCCACTACTGATAACATCTCACTTAAAAACTTTCCATCAGTGCTGTGTTCTATCAGGAGCAGCAGATCCCAATGAAAGAGCTTTAAACCCCCCCTGTTGCTGTGTTTATGAACCCGGAGACACTGTCACATATAAACACTGTCCCAAATAAACTCAATTTTTATTCAGTATAAATTGAAAAGATATCAATGAATTGTGATCTGCTACATCAGTTGCTCCAGATCTGACACTGTTCTATCCATCCCACTCTATATTCACACTTTCGCTTTCAGTTTTTGAAGCGGTTGAAAAGTAATTGGTGTGGTTACTCACATCAGCTATTTCAGCTCATTGTCTGACCTTTGCTCATGTTCACTCTGAGTGAGATCGCCAACATATCAAGCAGTTATGGTGCTATTTTTGACAGTTCTCTAGGCATGATAGCAGATAATGGAGCAGTGGGTGTTCTGAATGGTGCGGGCTTCTTCCTTGTGTGAGAAAGTGTAAACAACGTAAATGCAAACAGACTAGCCTGCTAACTGGCGTTTCATCACTTCAAGCTTTTGACAAATAATGAAGCATCTTGCAGTACCTAATTTCTGACAAAACCAGATTTTTTTTCTTTTTTTTTTTTTTTTTGGCTTTTTTGTGAAATAGATGTCAGCAACACTTGAAGAGTTCTGCAAAAAACAGTCGGTCTTTGTATCTACACTGTCTGAGAACCAGCAATTCCCTAAAGATTTCTGAGCTGGTTTACAGATGTGATGATACAGGAGGGAATGTGACACAATAACATAATGAATCCACGATAAAGGAAGAATAATGAGCATCTTTCCTTTATTACTTTCTGAAAACATCCCCTTGGTGGCTGGACCCTGCGATGCTTCCTGAAGCATCGTCTGCAGACTGCAGTGCTGGATAAATTGAAATGTATGGATGAAAGAAGCCTCACCGTCTGATTCCGGAGGGCCGGGTGGAGCACGGGTGTGCATTGTGTGCATGATAAATGCAGCATACATTACCGCCCCCCCCCCCCAAGTGTAGAATTTTTTGGTGTGTTCTCCGTTTGCCTCATAAACAACATTTTTGAGTGACCTTCAACATGCCGAGCCAGCATAAAATATGCATTTAAAAGGAATTGCTGAAATAAATATACAGGCTGGGCTGAGATTGCTTCCTTTGTACTGTGTTAGGCACATACATGCATCACTGTCTGCACGTGTGTGCCGGAGTCTGCTGGCCTTTCATTTGCAGGGAAATTAAGTGTATTCAGCACATAAACAAATGTAGCTTGCACGCTGCATGGCACTCACAGCTGCTTAATGGACTGCAGCTTTGTCATATCATTATCCAGATTTTCTCTAAAGGAAGCGGGAGGAAAAAAAAAACATGCATGCAGCTGGAAATCCTGTAAAGTGATTAGACGCATCGGACTCGTGTCCTCACCTCACAGCCGCTTGCTGTGTCTGGTGTTTGTCCACGGGCTAGACATCCGTCACAGAATCCAGGCCTGTCCTTGGCCATTACTGAGCGCGTCACAACACGCACCCTCTCTTAATAGGCTTTGGGAATTGAGCTTGGCCTCCCAATGTAGATGACTGTTTATTTTTTTGAGAAATGTAATAAAGTCGGCAATTTTATTGGCCACTGATCCCTTTTGGGCTGAAATTGAGTTTTCCGGGGCCCGCTCCGCAAGCCTTTTGCTGCACCCAGATTTCATTTTGCAGATGGGCTACATTTGAGATAATGAAATGCATGCAAGAGATGGCTCCCCTTCACCCCATGGGATGGGGACGGAGGCCGCTGAGCGGTGCTGGCCGTACACGCCGAATATTACTGTATTGTTTGTTTTTGTTTGTGTACAATCCTCTATCCTCGTTGCTCATTGTATCCTTTCTCCACTGTAGCAGTCAGCAGACTCACACCAGGACTCGTAACTTTAAGAAACGAAGTTCTTCTTCAAGGTGAAACTTGGCCTGCCAGCATCTACAGTGTTCTTACTATGGTGCCTCATAATAAATGAGACAGTTCCCACATGGTGTAAACGCCTTGAAACACGTCTTCTTACATTTTGTTTCATACTTTCTGACTGTAACAAGCACAGAAACTCTGCTAGAATTGTGAATAGAGGTAGAAGCAACAGCTTATTACTTTTTAATTATTATTGTGTGAGCAGTTTTGTTTACACTCCCAGAAAAAAACAAGAACTCAGTACAAAACTGAACAAGGTACTAATGCCATAGCCATGGTGGTGTTTTCCTCAGGTAGCATAATTTTACCTTTATCCATAGCCTTAACATCGACTGTATACATGCTGTCTGACTCCAGGCGTTTTTTAAAATAGTTATGAAAAAGTACAAATGTGCCTTTTTGAGCTCATACCCGTGTGAGTTTTAAGGCCATGTCTTATCTTTAAGGTCACATTTTAGTGCTTTACTTTTGTTTTCTGACAGTTTAGAGAACAACTCCCAGCATTAAACATACAATTTTCATGTCGAAGGAAAAAGAAACAAAGGAACCTGTCAATACACAACGTAAATCAAATATAAATGTACATAATATAAGTGTGGAAGTCAGTCAAGCTTTATATAGGTCAGCACTGTGTTGCCCTTATTAAGGCTTATTAAGTCAATATCTTGTAATGAGCTTGGATCCCATTACTAATTTAATAAGCAACAGTTACAGTGAATTAAGCATTTATTTGCATTCATGGCATTTGGCAGCTGGCAGAGGCTCCTATCCTTAGTGACATACAGTTTAATCATGTTACAGAAGTGGACAAACGTGACATTAAGAGTCAAACGTGCTTCTGAATGTTTCCTTGAGGGCAGTGGGGTTATCCACTAAGCTATACATTAATTGTACAAACTGTTTTGTGCAGTAGTTCCGTCGGACTGCACAGTTTGATTTGTTGAGAAATGTTCTACCAGACATTTCATCAGAGTCCTGGACACCTGTGCTTATCTTTTTCTCGTATAAAAGAAATAGAACAGTTATCAAGACCAAGCACACATGATGTACTGCTTTATTGTATAACATAATCACTAATCACTGGGTGTATATGGACTACACTTTGGAAGAAACCTATTCCTCAGTAAACACTTCAGTACCTCTAATAAATAACCTGTTTGTTTGTGTGACTCTCTACTCTAACAAAGTAGTATTAAAGTTCTAGTGCATAACACGCATTTAAACTCGGGGATAATGGAGAATAGGTGTCACAGAGAAAGTATAAAGCATTTCATCCATATGCCATTTTAATAGACAATAAAATATCATTAAAATATCAATAACTAGTTCTCTGATAGGTTAGAGAGACGCACCACTGTTTGTTATATGCAAACCCAGCGCTGCTTAGTGCAGCTTTACCGTGTTTTATCGACAGACAGGCTGAACGGAGAGGCTGAAAGGACCAGGTAACTCTCATAACCTACCACAAAATGGAAAGCAACTGGAAAATGGAAACGGAAAAGGAAATTAGCCTTTTAAATGCAAATTAAAATGTTTAATTCAGTTTCCGACTCCAGTACTGTGTTTGTGTTTAAACTGCATTTTCAAGCAGATTTGTAAATCCGTTTATTAATGAATTCCTCATTGTGTTCTTAAATGAGTCTTTTGTGCTGTTTTGTAAATCTTGGTTTAATTTGAGCTATTTTAAGTTATTACTAATTGATAGATTCACATTTCATTCATGAATTATTTTCTAATTGCTCTTTTTATTGCCCATTAGACTATCAAATTAATGAAATGCCTAATTAGTACTTCTGTGAGATCTGTGATCCTCCCTAGCAGACTGCATAAACTAGTAAATGGTTTCTAACCTGCTGGATTGTATTAGTCCTAATGGAAAGGTTTATTATCAATAAATAATATACTAAAGTGATGAATAATACATGAAGAGTAATATGCTTCATTTATCCTAATTACTGGTTTATAAGGTAGTAATTACTACATGTTCCCTGGACATAAGAGCAATGACATATATCACAGATAAAACAGTGTGTAGTGTCAGTGGAATGCGAAGCGAAAAGACGACAGCTCTGGATTTCACTGTGTCATCAGAGGCCTGGTTGGTGTTCAGCGGTGTTTCATGGCTCTTTAATGTGCTCGCGTGTCCTGAATGTAAACTTTACTGATGTGTTTAGGAATTCACGGCTCTCGCACCAAAGCGCCTTTGTACACCAGCGACTCTCTCAGCCGTTAATTACTGATTTAGAGAACTTCCACTGGAATAAACAGCCTGACTATGAAAGAGCAGACTTTAAAAGGCCTCTCTAAACTCTCCTTGCTTCATAAATTTCTCTCTCTCTCTCTCTTTATCATTTTTCCACCACAGCTTTAAAAATTAAACGCGGTGTGAATGCATTCTCATTAATAGGCTGCAGTGGGTTGTTGTAACAGTGTGTGAGAGCTGTCAGACTGCTTGGAGTTTTTTTTTTTCTGTTTTTCACCGAAGTAAACACCCGTTCCGCCACGCTGAACCGACAGGTGCGTTGCACTTGCTTGTTCAACACATTTCCTGTTTGCGCGATCGCACACTTTGATGAACATCACAGCTTTTCGCAATTTAAACATGGTTTACCAGCTTGACTCTTTTTTTCCCCCTTTCTTTCTCTTTGTGTGCAGGTTGGTGAGGGCATGCATGCATGCGTGTCTGTGTGTGTGCGTGTGCGTGTGTGTGTGTGTGTGTGTGTGTGCGCACATGTGCATGTTTTGTGTTTTGACTGGTAGCTTTTCTTCAGGGTCATTTGCTTCTCCAGTGCACTGAGGGAATTGATTAATGCTACTCTTCTCCAGACTGGACAGTCTCCTGTATTGTCCAGCACAAGTGCCCTCTAGTTCTAGGAAGCTCAATAAAAAATGCATCAGTCCTCACCTACGCACGTGACATCACTCCACAGTCTTTTGCTGGGATTAATAATAACAAACAGACTCTGTCAGCCTGGACCAAACAGAAAAGTACACGGTTGGTTAACAGAAGGAATCACACAAGGCCCTAGAAATTTCTGTTTGTTTTTCTGGGAGAAAATAAACTAAATAAACCAAATAACACATAGAATACATCTGGTTCATATTAACTCCTCTCGGTCGATGGTTTTCAGGATCTCTTTTGTTCAAGGACCAGTGTAGAACAGACAAAAGATCTGGAAGCAGCGCTCATTTGTAAGAAATGACTATTATATTAATATAATTATAAAGTAAATGAATATGAATGTCACAGATAATCAACATCATATTTTTAATCATAGATAGATCTGTTGTTTCAAGTTTCAAGTTTTATTGTCATATACAGATAACAATGTAGCATCATTACTGTAATGAAATTCTTAGGCTCGTGTTCCCCCAGCTTTACATAAATATATAGAAGATAAAAATAAAATAAAATGAAATAAAAATAACTAAATTTAAAAAGTAAACATTTGACAGTTGAATATCTATGTACTGTATATATATATATATATATATATATATATATAGATATATATATATATATATATATATATATATATGTATATATATATAATGTATGTGACAATGTTTCCCTAGAGCACAAAGAGCATGCTTCTTTTGATGTGTCTTCTTGAGGCGAAGTGTGAATTGAGGAAGGCTGGAAGCCAGATGGGACTGGAGGATCGGGTTACCTGTTATAGCTGCGCATCTGCCCTGGCAGTCAATCTCCCTGACGTCTGTGACAGGTCGATGGAGCCCGAGAAGGAAGAGCTAATGCAAGGGAAAGGAAGAGTAAATTGGGACGGGTCACCCTTAAACCTACAACTCCCCCTCCCTCCTCCCCCAATATCACCCTTCCTTCTATTTGTCATCCACCCTATCTGTAGCACTGCCCTGGACAGGAGTTAAGTCAAGCTGCCTGACTGTGCTGACTGTGTGGTGGTGGGGTAGTGGTGGAGGGGTCATGCTTGTGCGGGTGACTACAGAGAGACAAAAGCAGAGCTCAGTTACACAGAGGCCAGCGCCGTGGCACCCAGTCAATACAAAATAGATTTGAAGAGGTTTCTTTCATAAGTTTTTGAAATGTCACGCACTGCTTTTTTTTTTTCTATAAACACGGTCTGGTGTATTATAACAGATTCCTTTTAAGTTATGGCCCCTGGGAAAAGCAGAGACCTTATCTGCTGTGCCACTACTTGACCAACTTTCCCAGAGCACAAAACAGACACATGACTTTTAATTTTTTCTTCTTATGTCAGCATGTCTGGAGTAAAGGAAAACAATGTAACTAGTTAAAAGTAAGCACAGTAGCAGATGCAATACGTTTCTGAATAACACATAAGCAGCGTTAGATAAATTGTTCTCCATCTGTACAGCCAGGTGTCATGAGATGGGAATAGAATTGTTCTTAAAGCATTTCATCCATCACCTACACAAAGGCTAGAGTCTGCTTCATGCACTTTTCGTATCTCTGTGAAGAAATGGGGGGCCCTTACCTGATACCAGGCCTTACTATGCTATTTTTGATATTACGCTCCTTATAAGTGATTTGAAAGTGGATTGTGCCCCCAGACAGTAAGAAACATTCCTGTCAGCTACTTTAACAGCAAATAGATAGCCTGATGAATTATGCATAAGACGGCAATTTTCTCTCAGTCAGTGAGTCATCAATCACAAGCTTGCTGAGGATCCCAGAATCGGCCGGCCCAACCGCATTCACGTCTACTATTATTGGGGGAAATGGCAGCCATTTACAAAGCCCTTCACCTCAGATGGCTGCACTAAGATGAAATTCCTGTCCTGCCGATGTCGGCCATGTCTCTCGCGTGTCATCTCTGGACAAGTGTGCCCTGACCAATAACTTCACAGATATTTTGGACATTTTTAGAAGGTGCACATTTCCAAGCACAAAATGTTTCTTTTTCCAAAAAAAAGTGTATTTTCATAAGAAAATCAATGCAAATATTTGCACATTTGGTCTCTCTTTTGTTGCTAATATGGATGCGTGGCTGAAAAGACCCTTTTCAGAGCAGCAATTTGATCCATGATTGCATGCATTTACCCATGTAATTGAAATAATGAGAGATGATTGCTTTGAGCTATTAGTCATAAGTTCCTGATCTTTTTGTTTAATCCTGGCATCAGCTGTCAGTGTGCTGGTAGGAGCTTTGGGGAAGATACACTGAGGATATCATTTGCATCACCTCAGACTGTAATTTTATTTTCTCTCTTTTTCTCTCCCTCTCGCTCTCTCCCACTCTCTCTCTCTCTCTCTCTCTCTCTCTCTGTCTGTCTGTCTCTATCTCTCCTACTCTCTCTCCTTCTGTCTTCCCAAGCTGATGCATACTCCTGATTCTATACAACTCTCCCAGGAACAGAAGCGCTTTCGTGTTGTTTTGATAGGAACAAAGAAAGACGGAGCCCAAATATGCAAGCCGGTAGCAGCCAGGATGCTGTCAGCCGTAAGCAAAATAAAAGCCTTGGCAGCAGGCGCGAGCGAAGAATATGTTAATTTATAATTCTCCTACAGAGGCCACCCTAACACGATTGGGCGGCCTTTTACTAGAGCCCTTGACACAAGCAGTTATATGTCGTCATTCTGATGACACGCCATCAGTGTGTTTTACAAATGAACTAATAATTCCCCATTGTATTAGGACCAGCTGTCTGTGACTATCAAAATAACAAAGAAAAAAGATGCGGGAGGGGGGAGAAAAACACAAAATGGAACTGCAATTAATTACAATCATTATCTTCATGACAAATCAAAAGGTGTCAAGCTGTTTTCTAAATATTACTGTGCTGCCAGTGTTTGATTATGATTTTGACACAAGAAAATGCAGCAGGTATCATAAACATCTGGTAATTACACAAAGACAAAACACTTGTAGTGTTTATATCATCTGTGCAAAGCAGACTTGTTTAATTGACTTGTTTTATTGTTTAGACTAGTTTTTGTTTGATTAAAAAATATATGCCAACTTGAATGTGTATGTAGTAAAGAAACAAGAATGTCAGTGCTATTTTCACAGAGAATGTTTTTAGCGCAACATGAAAACCATAGCTTTGATATTTTTGTTATCATGATGTTGGTTGTTCATTTATCAAGGAAATGTATACTAAGCTGACTTAGTTTTGCTTTGTCACACATGATACAACAATCTTTTGTTACACATCTGGCAATCTGGCAACATTGTTGTTATAGTAGAAGTAATACATATATAAGTTTATTCATTAATTGGTTAATACAGGTGTAAGAGAAAACCTTACTGATTACATATAAATTGCCCAACCTCTGCTCGTCAGCCCTCTGACCATTCAGCACATACCCCTGCTATTTCTGCTATTTTACTTTAATGAACACATTTCCCTAGTGTCAGTCACTAGTAACTGCCTAGAACACTGAAACCCAAACATTTTAAAATCAGCTTTTCTCCATTGGTCAGTGGCTTGCTACTGGTCTTATAAAATGCAGTGAATCCACTAGACAATACAGTCATTCACTCAAATATGGTATTTTCTACTAATTACTAATTATTCTACTAATTCTTTTCTGAGTTTAGCATATTTAAGTAATAATAATATTGAAACATACACAATAATTTGTGCATATATGTATTTGTTTAATTTTTTCCTTAATATGCTGAAATCAGCAAATAAACAGTTTTGCCTGCTGAAAAAAGTCTATTTGAGCAATTAAAGCAATTAAAATATGATTTCGTTTCCAGATAGTAACTGGCTAAATGTTTACCATCAAAACCCACTGTAGAACATCTGTAGATTCCATTTGAAAACAATCAAATATGTCTAGAATCAGTAACATGTCACCCATCAAACTTACTAATGATTCTATGATTTATTTACAGCAGAGCAGGACAAACATTTAATATATCTGTGCATAATAAGATTTTGTATATAATAATATATATAATACAGATCTGCATGCTGTGTACTTTGCCATTTCAAGTATATTCAGCATTTTCTTTACAGTACCTTAAGGAAGGATTTAAAGTGGACTTTTATATGCTAGAAGTGATGCCCTTGTGTAATAGTAACCTGTAAAAGAATTCAGCTGGTGATTAAAAATAATCTGGAGACAATGACTCTTCACTGACACACAAGATTTACAAAGACTTTCTGGGTGAAGTATCCAACCTCCGCGGGTCCTACAAGGTTTTCAGTAGCTTTGTTCAGTAGATTTCGGCATTCTTTAAAACCACTGGTATTTTTCCACAAGGGTGATAGAGCATTAGACTGGAGGAATTTTCTGCCCTTTGAGAAGTGCTTGTATATGCCCCTCATGCTTCTAACCTGTTCCCAGCAATAAAAGAGACTGACACCAAGTTCTTTCCCCAGAGGTAACAGGTATTAGTAAAAGCTCCCTACATATTACCCTGTAGACTTTCTTTTTAAGAGCATCCTCTTCAGATGCCTCACCCGTTCAGTCAAACCTTTCATCCACAGCATCCAGGGAAAGCTATTATGGAGCCTGCCTGTTAGAAAAAAGCACTTTTTTTTCAGCCTGCATCATATCTATCTGTGTTAAAGGAAATATATGACACACATTAGGGACCATATGTCTTTACAGATTTGGGAGACCCATCTCTTGGGGGACATGGACAGTTACATTCAATTCCAGAGTAAATTCTGAACAATGGTTTAGGGATGATTTATGGCTGTTCTGTGCTAGGCTGCTGTTTGTGTGCTGGTTAGATGGCCAAACTGTATTACGAAGCCTAAACCACTGAACCCCCACCACCCCCCGGTCCTTTTTCACCACATATAACAGCTTGACTGTGAGTGGAGCTAGTTTTCTGCACAGGCCAAATAAGCCAGGTCACCTCGAAAACTCTGCCAATGTACCAAATCTAGTTGACTTCCAGCATCCAAGTTGTGAGTTTTTTTTGTTGCTGAGCAGAGTGTGAGATCTATAGCAGGATGTGGAATAGAGTCCACAATGGCTTGGCTGCACCGCGGCATTGCAGGTGGCCCCCGGCATGCTTTTTACACACAGCGGTGTGAGCCATTTTAGAGGCACTACCTTCCCTCAGCCACAATTTCAGTGCTCTGAGCATTTCACCGAGGAGTGAGAGGGATCTCACTGTTATCGCCTAACACTCAAGCCCACCGTAATTAAATAGAAATGCAAAAGCACAAAGCAATTTTGGCCCCAGTGAAGAGCTGGAAAGATCTCCCCCAACCACCACCACCCCTCCTTTTGAACAGTTAGAATTTAATTGGACCATATCAATTTATTTCACATTTTAAAATGTCATGGCTTCGTAAGAACTAACCAAATTTGCATCCTGCACAGAATGTTATTGCACGCAAGCGAAATAAATATATAAATCTAAATGCCAGTGTAAATGCCAAGTATTTTCAAAAGCCGCTAAAGTAGGCTTGTAAAAGCACTGGAGCCTCTCTCTCCTGTGTCCGCTCATCATAAACTTTTGCCAAGTGCTTTCAGTGCAAGCAGTCGAGTTGGCTTAAAAGGATAGCAAACTGTGTCATGCCATTGTTACTGTTTTGACATCTGTTTTCAAACTCAAAAAATTACTCAAGCGCACAAGCAAGAAACGACAACATTGACACGCCGCCAGGGAGGACAAGGGACCACCAATCTGTCTGGTAACAAACGAGGAAATATTACCAAAGCCCCATACTCTGAATGATCCAAGGTCATCACATGCCAGGATGGTCACTTCACTCGCTCCCCACTAATGAGCTGCAAATTTACTGCAACGTGAATATGATTTTTTCGCCTCATATGTTTTTGCATTTCCATTATCGCACATTGACATTAACTTGTGTTTAAAGACACAAAATCCCTGTGTTCCACCCAGCACTAATTAAGATAATGACAGGAAAAAGTGACCTCATGTAGTTTCATACAGAACTTGCCTTGTTAAGGCAGTTTCTGAATGGGAGGGCAAAGTCTAAGCAACCAAACAGACCATGCTTTTGATTCCATTTTCACTCCTATGATTGGAGCATGACAGAGGAGAAAGTCTGGCAAATGAGTAAAGTTCCTCTTCTGCCCTTTCGTGCCTCAGCCACATGGCCCTTTTCTGTAGTCTGTCTCTACTCTGCTGTCCTCCGTTTTCTCTCTCCCTCTCTTTCTCTGTTCTCTTCCATCTGGTCAGAGAATCTGACTAGGCAAGGTCTTCCCCTGCATCATCAGTTTATCTGGTGACAACGGTCTCAAATTTTCAACAAAATTTTCTTCTTAGTGCCATAAATCAGTGCTTTTTTACTCATTTCTACTAAGCAGAAGGGCACTGTTCACCATGACTGCTCCATATATTCTAGATTCTGAGACTGTACACCTAAGGCAGTGAGGTGTTTTATCTCCCTTTGGTCTATAATGCAATGGATGCAAAATGTGCTAGAGGCTATTGGGTGGAGTTGCATGCCCTGAGAGCATAACAACATGAAATAACGTAATAAATTTGATATTTTAAACAAGAAAATTCATTTTCCTATGGGGAGGTATTAAACTGTGCTTTGCACTGGGGTCCAAAGGGTACTGCTTTCGTCAATTCTTTTTCTGGGTAATGGCTACAGGAAGTATTGTTACCATAATGGCCACCACGTTCTTTTCTCCATGACTCAGAGCACTGTCATTGTCATATTAGCTTTTCAGATGCATTGTATTGTCAAGGTACACCCTAATTCCACTTAGTCCATACAAGCTCTCTCTGTTAAGTGGGCTTAGCATGTCAGATAGGCCCACTGTCATAACCTCACACAATTATGTAGACCAGGGGAGAAACGTGTTGGAGAAAAAGAGGAATGAAAACATAGCCTGTTCAATGAGGCTTTGAATTCCAAAACAATTTATCACCAGATTAAATATCCCTGAAGAAGAGAAGGGCTTGTCCATGGGCTGTTTGTAATTCAATGCAGCAGCAACATTGTCAAGTGCCAAGGCTGAACTAAGAGACCTATTACTCCTCCATGACAAGCATAGCCTCCAGGCATCACCAGAAAGCCTTGTGTTTCATGGAAAAGGACCCATGTTGTAAAACTGTTGTCTGAGAGTATTTAAAGTCATTACTGCACATTATTTACAAAACATCCCATCAATGGGGCTTGACATTTGACCAGGTATCTCACCCACTGCATACAGCAGAGGTGTCCTGACTCTCTTGAAAAAACACCCTGTGGAATGTATGCAAACTTTGGGGCAAAGTTTGGGTTATCATGTAGCACTCAGAAATGAAGATGTGCTAACAGAGAGATAAGAGGAAACAGGAGATCACCCTCTCCCACATTCCATACCTGTGCCTTCCAGAGAGAACAGCCACACTAACATATGATAAATTATTTCTGCTAGTTCAGCTAGTGAAGCACTAATTGGTTTTTAATGAAACAGTCTATTTGTAGTGAAGGAACTCTAAGGATACCATTAAGTATCATTTCCGATAATGCTGTTTTTTTTTTTCTTCTAAATTTCATATATTGTTATACACTTGAGCAATTTTGGATGAAGTATTTCTGAAGGCATGAAACTTAGTATTAGTTTGAATGTCTGATACAATTTAAAGTTTTTGTTGAAAAATGTTGGCAAACACACATTCTTGCAAGCAGCGATAAACTGTCTGATCCTACCATGTATTCTTCTTTTGTGGTTGTTTATTTGACATTATAATGCAATTGTCCCTTTAGTACTGTTTGTGAGGCAAATGTTAAAACGAATAAACAAAGCAATGACACTATGGTTGCCTAAAGTATCTCCCAACATGTTTATTGAACATCATGGCTCATAAATGGCATTCTTGTTGCAAGAATGCCAAAAACTACCAGGTTACCGAATCAGGCCTGTAAGGCAACTAAAAAAAAAAATCCATAAACATAGACTCTTGTTTGATTTCCTCTTCTTCAACATTCCAGCACTGGTTCATGTCCTGTCAGCTATGACATCCACACCTCTCATGGAATGGAAAAATAGCCAGTGGTGTTGACATGGCAGAACCATCTCTGTCATTGGTTTGTAGGTGAGCCTGCTAATGCTGTGTGTGTCATATGGAAGATTCCTGTCAGTTTTCTGTCACTGAAGGACTCTGTGTCTTCTTCAGAATATCACGCAGATATAAAGTCTTCGAACATGTACTGTGTTTAAAATGTACTGTATGGAACTTTCAAAACTTGCAAAACTTTCTTTGAGGACATTACTTTAGAGTTATTGAAATTTGCATTGTTTCATTGTTTGAATAAATTACGTTTGTTTGTTGTTTTTTTTTCTGAGAATGATTCTTCAGTCAGTTGTGTTTGGCATTAACTTGAGCTAGTTAACAATGGAATTATGCACCAAGCTGCAATAGAGGGAAAAGCAAGACAATGGCTGTGCGAGATATCTGTCTCCAGTGCAAATAATTAGCTCCTCGGGCTGAAGGCTCAGAAAGCTGTAACAAAAGAGACCACAAGGTCCCTAATGAATGGGAGCTTTTGTTTTGGCCATGTTTAAATATGAGTATGACAAAGCAACACGAATGACTCAGTCTTGTGCCGGTTTTTGTAATTGTTTCAAAGACATGTTTAGCGACAATGCACAGTTTGTGTCACGCTGCTGCAAGTGAGGGAGAAGCAGCTCAAATATACCCTGCATCAGCGATATCCATCTGTTCAGTATGAGGTTAGGGATTTAAGGAGCAGTCAGTCATAATATTTGGCTATCTTGAACCTCGTTCGCTGGGAGGCCTCCCCCAGTCCATCTTGGGAATCGCCCTCCATTTAATAAACTTTGGACTTGTTCTCCAAGTCCAATGACAATGGGTTGTAAACTGTTATCATCGCTTTATTAGGGAGATTTGCCTCCATGCTCTCCAGTGAAAACACTTTAATCAGAGCCAACCAAGCACATTATTGAGAAAAAACTAACAAATGGGAAGGGAAAATGAGAACCTCCAAAGTTGCATGTAAAGGGAGATGAAGGGCCGTGGTCACACTCTACGCACCTGTTGGTCCTGCTCTCTGTTATTCCTTTCACCTCCACACCAGCAAAGCTGCTCTAAGCAAGGGAACACCACCCATTATTTGGTCGTCAAAGTTCTTCCCTCCACAAGAGTGGATAAATGCTATTAGCACCTTTAGTGTAATTATATCCTCTCAGGTGTCACTTAAAACCTTGACACGTTTTCAGGTCTCACTGTCATGTTTGTACGGACTAACCCCTACATTGGGTCACAAAGGGCGGAGGTAGCGTAAATTTGAAAAGGTGTGTTTAAAGGCATGTAGTAATCTGCACTGAACTCACAAGCATGCGAAGAACCCCCCCCCCCCCCCTATACATGCACACACACAGTCACACATAGAGAACCTGATCTCAGTCCTTGTTACTGTCTTTGTTTTCTCCTGTCTGGCAAAGTAGCTCAACAAACTGTGTTTCACCTGCAGAGAGACAATGTAAATAAGTGACTGATGGCTTCTAATAATGAATGTAAGGGGCTATTGTTCTTTGTGGAGTCTTTGTCTTATATAAAGATTTAGTGTCAGGCCCCAGGCAAGCTACCTAATTCTTGTCTCACCTTTCCTTATAAACATCAAAGAAATGCTGTCTTCAAAAGTCACAATAAAGCCCAAAGGTAGAGCTCCCAACTTTGCAGAATGCTCATTCAACAGACATTCTGCCGTTGGGCAGACATTTTAGACGACTGTGGATGCCCTTGTCTGGCTTGTCTGAGACACAGCCTTCTAAGAGGAGCAGGGTTTCTGAAATCTGCTTAAGGAGGTGGGGGGGTCTGTGTGTTTGTTGATGCAAGCAGAGCTCGTCCTTTGTGGTGGTAATTGGCCAGTGTACACACATACGCTTACACACACACACACACACACACACACACACACACACACACACACAAACACAAAATCTTTCAAGGGCTGTATGAATACAGTTGTATGTTTGGATTGCACTTTGTTTATCTGGTGTGTAATTGCCCGTATGTGTAAAGATCTTAAGAAAATATCAAAACACAGAACTCATGTGGGAGTATCAGGATCCAGCACATTTTTTTGGATGACAATTCTGTAGCATTACTGTACTAAGTAGATCTGGCTTGCCTGTTCATGAAATTATTGATATTATATATTAGATACATGGAACGGCTTCTTTGCACATGGATATATTTCTTGCCTCTTGAGTGAATTCATAACTAACAAATGCTTCCTCTTCCTTTGTAGGTAAAAATAGTTATCATGGACGATAGTATCACAAAAGAATCTCAGAATTACTTTTTTTTAACTGTTGTTAATGGGTCATCATCCCTCTTGCTGGGCGTGGGGTGAGTGGGGGTGCATAAATGCTGTCAAGGTAGAAGCGAAGGTCGGTAGAGTTCACCTCTAATCTGTACTATGGACGACAGTTGACGTTGGGGCTATCTGTGTCCATGGCAACCGGTGATAAGGATCATTAGTAAGGTCACTGGTTACTATGGAAACCCATGAGGTTGTGAGTGGGCAGTGAGATGGGGGTGGTGGGGGCAATTGATCAGCTCACTAGTTGGGCAGCACAACATGCCCTGTGAGAAGATAGAGGCAGAGGATATCTGGGTCATACACTGTCACAGGTAAGACTTTTCGGAAGGAATGGCATAATACTAGCTTTGCTATGTAAAGCTCAGCAAGCAGTATACTTGACACCAGTGCTTGTGGTGCTCTGTACCTGTCGAGGCATGCAGACGGCAACAGTGCTGTGGATGGTGGCTCTGCAGCAGCCCTGAATGAAAGGACCCTGCAGTGAAACAAAAATGAGACACCGCTTGGGAAAGTGCTAAAATTCAAACGCATCACACCATAAAAGTCAGTTACTTTTTCCCTTACCAACAATATTTTTGTCTGTTCAAACAACTTGTGAGCTTAGCCCCAATACCATGGTCTTTAAGTTTACCTATAGGGAATTTCCTATGGCCTTCAAGGGAGGATTTTTTAACATTGAAAGATGTTTCCAGTGATTGCAGTGTACTTTAGAATGTGTGATTAAAACTGTCAATTCCTCATAAGCAATTTTATTCTAGTCAATTTAGATTCCGCCATCATACCATCTTTCCATACTTTTAGAGGACTTACTAGAGGACCTACTATTCGGTTTACATTCTGTCTGTATTATTTATGCAGTTCTGACCATTTGAGCTGTTTTGTGCTGTAAATCATAATGTTATGTCTTGTCATTTTGAATGGATGCTTCATTCACAAGTGTTAACAGTACTATTAGTGAAAGCCAGTCATACAAAACAGCCCATATTAACTGTTCGCCACTAGCTTTCATTCTTTGCTAGCTACTTCAGCACTTTGGGTGAACTATTCCTTTCATTTAGCCCTAGTTGAAGGATAAAGTAATAGCTCTCCATCAGTGTTCTCCTTTAGTGCTTCCACACATACTGTTCTCTTCAGAAACTGACAGCACTGCAGTGCCACGGCCTTTGTCAAGGTGCGGAGCAGCAATCAAACAGCACAGACCTCTCTCTCTTTCTCTCTCTCTCTCGATTAATTTGATCCTTAAATGGATTTTGCAGTGACACAAACCTTGCAAAGTTACCATGGTGACTGAATCCACGGCTCAGCATCTCGTCAGTAAAAAGCCCTGTTGACTGACAGCCGGTGAATACTACTGAAAGAATGTGAGCGAGAAATATGCACATTAGAATATGCACATAGCATTTACCCCGTGACAGCTCCCTGATGTGTTAAACCACAATTTCCCTCCAGTTGGGAAAGAAACTGGCAATGTTTTTAAAACACGCACCCTCCAAACTAGCCGTCTGCACAGCAAAAATGTTTAAAGGGAGCTAAGTCCTTGTTTAGTATAACTTGCCTTTTGCGAAGAGAACTAGATTTTTTTCCTTTTAGTAGCACAGTGTTTTCCGCACATAGCATAGATAGGGTCAAAGGTGCTGTTATCAAAATAAAGCATTCTGCAGTCATTTTCTAAGGATGGGGTTTATTGACTAATATATGTACTTAATTGGATGGTGAGCGTTGCCTTGTTTCAACATTCCAGCAGCAATTTTAACTGCTTTGTGTGTCATGAATTCCTGTTTGGTTTGTTAATCGACAGTTAATGGAGGATACGTTTTTGAAGAAAAAGTTACATTTAAAAATAGATTGGAGAAAAGGCAAGGGGTGTCTTCCAGAGGATGCAGACTGCAGATTCAAAGTTGTCAAATGAATCTGCTCAACCACCAGTGCCTGTGGCCCCTGTCCACTGCTATCTTGCCTCTTTCCTGTGGGACAAAGCCTGTTTTACCTTCAAAGGTGATTTGGAGGTATATCCAGTTTCAGTCCGTGTTCTCTCCCACCCATTTGTAAAGCCAAAGATCATTAGCCTCTAAGATTACTTTCCCTTCAGATACGTTTTTCCACTAAGAGCCCACTCCTCTTCTCTCTCCTCTCCCCTAAACAAATTAATAAATACTGTGAACGAGGGGGCCATCCCACACCATTCAGTAATGGGGGTTTGCTCATGGGGTCCTCTCTCCTCAGGCAGGCTTTTAAATGGGTGCTTGTCCTCTAAATCCGTCTAGGTAGGATTCGCAGGAATGCCACCCACATATAAGGAAACAATATCAGGGCAGGAAAGCCTTGCTTGACATGAGACATGTTTGGCTCCCAGAATTGTGTGAGAAGTATAGTGTTATAGTGCTCTATAGTGTTCATTACAGTCTGGGGTAGGCTTTATTGCTTCGGTTTAGTTTTTTAACTCCTTGTGTTTGTAGGAACATTGTTGGTAGTTGCTGAACCTTCAGTTTCAATATAAGATATAAGAGTAACAAGTATTTAGGAGAGGAGCAAAATATTGGTCTACATTACGCAGCTCTAACATTGAATAGTATATTTTCTTACCCAGCACTTCTGTAAACTGCAGTCTACATAATGGTTTTGCAAACCTGTTAGCTTGGTATCCTACTCAAATCTACTGTTCAAGGCTTATTATTTCCCAGAAAGAGCAGTCATTATATTGAATCTTTGGGACTGTGGTGGAACCATTTTTACTTATTGGCCAAGCCTGTGCCAAGCCAGGGGTCAAGTAGTTTCCATGAGTAGTGCCAAGGCAGGTCAAGTAGTTTCCACGAGGAGTGCCAAGGCAGGTGCTGAAGATTAGTGTCGCCAGCACTCCCTGCACCTTGAAGAGCCTGTGTTTTATTTGCAAACAGAACTGCACTAAGACTCATTCGACACAAACAGTTGGAAAGTGTTCAGTAATCCGGAGTGGAATTTTATGTTCATCTTCCAAGTCAGATTTCTGGGCTGCTAAGGCACAAATTGTAAAATGATTTTTCAGTAGAAAACAAAATGGGAAGACAGAGGATGGGTGTGAACAGCCTTTGGCTGCACAATGCTTAATGCGCACAAGTGAAAGATTTGGCAGGAATTCATGGCTTGCAAGCACCAATTAATGATACAAAATATGAAATACCAAGCTTGTTATGCCATCTCATAACCTAATCTGCATTTTTTTAATTGCACCAAAACCCCTGAAAGCTGCAGCTTCTTTAGGTGGAACTGATAGACTGATAACTGCCAAAACCCTACCTATATCTCTGCATGTTAGTGCCTCCGCTCAAGTCTATCTCAACTATTATCAATCTTTAGAATGATGACACTTGTATATAGCATCATCTCACAGATGCTGATGTGGGGTTGATGTTCTGTGCTCAAGGGAGAGAACAAGGAGACAGGTGGCCTCCTAAAATCAGATACTGTATTTACAAGAAAGGCCTGTGGGAATCCGGCCGGGCTTTGTCTGTCTATTAGGAGGTTAATAATGAGAAGCCTATTGTGTTCTCCTGAGGCTAGAGCCTCATTTATGGTGTCTGAGGCAAATTTGTTACATCATGCCTATATACATTCTATTATCCAATGCGCCAGAGAATCTGAGAATGTGATATGATCATTTTATTTTCAGCTTGTTGCCCAATATTTACCGTTTTTGTTTAGCTAATAGATATTTCACTACACTGTATTAGGACTTGTAGTAGGAGTGCTGGTGAAATATATGAACAAATACAATGACTACAGTTTACAAAGGCAGGAACTAAACATGCTATGTTTAACTTTTAACAAATGGTACTTTGACTATGTATTCATACACACTCAACAGCCATGACATTAAAGCCACATGCCTACGATTGTATAATACTGTCATGGGTCTGTGGTTACATAGCCTTAAATGCAGCAAGTGACATCTCTCTGTCACTGCCAGCATTAACTTTTTCTTCAGTTTGTGCTACAGTAGCACTTCTATGAGCTAGTCTTTGCACCAGACATACATCAATGAACCTTCAGAACCCCTGTTCATTATTTGTCTTTATTGACATAATTTAATGTAGGTACTTACCACTGCATACTGGGAACCCCCCACAAGACTGTTCTGACCCAGCCATTGAGCCATCGCAATTCTTGCTTGCAATTTGGCTTGTCTATTTTTGCAGATACCAACACGTCAACTTAAAGAACTGACTGTTCACCTGCTGCATAATACGTTACACCCCTTTACAGGTGATATTGCAACAAGATAATAACTGTTATTCACTACTCCTGTATAGGGTTTTAATACTGTAGCTAACTGCTGTAAAACACAATAGTCCAAGAAAACATGAGACCTATTTGCACAAAAAAGCTGGCACCCATGGTCATATTAGGCTAGGTTTATTTCATTTTCAGCCTGCCTTTACAGTTTATACTGTTTATTGTTAATTTGTTTATTATTTGAACTAAAAGTGTGTGTGTTTTCTTTAAAATCAATATTTGTCTGTCTATTTTCATGTTTGTTAGGTCGTTTTCAGCACCAATATATAAATGTCTTTACAAAATGGTACTGAAAAATGATTTATACTCCTCCACAAAAGTACGTCTCTTTTCGAGTTCCAGCTGAGCTGCAGAGGAAGCCGTCAAGAGTCTGCACATTTGTCAGTATGCATTGTATTCTAAAAGTTTTCCGTGCTTGGCCCTAGATTGAGAAAACTCTAGTATGTGGGTAAAAGAAGAATATGTAGGATTTATAATCAAAGTCTCACTAATGAGCACTGGAGGAACAGAAAATGGAGAAGCATAGACACTACCACAGCCCTCAAGTCATTTTTAGCGGATAGAGGGAAGGGGCAGTTTCCCCCTTAAAAGGAAGGAACTGGGCTCCCCTTGTTCTTTCATCCAGGCCTTTGGTGAACAGGTTCAGATCTTGGACGCTCTGTGTCTCTGAATGACAAAGTCCCTCTTGCTCTCAAAAACAACAAAGCCCCTAGGCACCCTCCCCTAACCCCTACTGACCTGAGACAATGTTGTTAAGGAAATGGTCACACATTCAGTGGGCCAAACCTTCACTTGTGAGGGTTAAGCCCTCTTAAGCCACTCATTGCCCTGGCGTTAACAGCAATTAACTTGTAATGAACTGATTTACAAACAAAACCAATTAATCTTATAGGAAGTGTCCTATCTGAGTGCAAAAGGTCTCAGAGTTTCGATCACACCAGCACCCGACCCCGCTGCCTGCACTCTCAGCTGAAGAAAGGAATCTGCGGGCTATAGACGAGTGTAAATTAGTTTTCCCCCCTTCGCTCTTCTAGTTGCCTCAAAGAACCAACAGAACACCTTTCACCACACTCCACATATAATGAGGCAGGCTACACAAAGCTTGGCGAAGTCTGTGTAGACGCCGTATGGCATATGAATCATGAAAACATATCATCTTTATAAATCGGAACTGCTTTGTGAACGTGATAACTAATTCTCTAGCAAAATATGTGCATGTTTGTCACGTTTACATTTTATTCCTCCTGAACTGTTAAATTTACATTATGTGTATCAACAACAACAACAACAGACCATAAACAAATCTTTACATACTGGCTGAGAATAATTCTATATTACTAAACCATATAAGGATAGTTGAGTCACAATGAATTCTGAGATCCTTTTAGTGACAGTCTATCAAACTGAGAACTGTTTGGGGATCTGTTTTTTGGAAACTAGTGTTTGAAATAAGCCTGTATGTGCTTTAATATGCCTAATGGTGTCTGTGGAACTTCTGGGGGAAAAAATCAATTTTAACCTTTCTGAAGAAGGCAGATATTCTCTCATTACAGAGTTTTAATGTACTGCTGTCTCCATCACCATTGCCTCTGTGCCATGTCCCAGTATTTCTGAATGTTGCATAAATTTCTCTCTTAAAATTATACAAGGTATAATTCAATAGCTAACAGTAATAAGCAAAGCATTTTTCAACTGTGTATACAAAACCACTAAACTTTGTGCAAAGTGACTATTCTGACATGAACACACCACAGCATGCAATGAGAACAGCACAAAATTCTTCCTCTGCATTTAACCCATTCACTCAAGTGAAGCAGCATGCAGCCAGGAACACAGTGCCCAGGGAGCAGTGTTTGAGGACAGTGCCTTGCTCAAGGGTACATCAAAGGTACCACTAGGAGTCTTGGGATTCGAACCCATGACTTTCTGATCGCTAGTCCACCCTCTGGCCAAACTAAGTAGTAAATGACCACCATCATGTTCCAGTATGTACATACCAGTACATTCATGATGCATTATTGCCGTTTTAAAAGCCATATATAGATCTAGCTAGCAGGGACCCTTGCTAGCTAGTAGTTTTCTTGCCATGAAAAAAATGTTTTTACATTTTAAATGGTTTTCTCAGTGCAAGACCAAAAGTTAGTATTGTTGAAATAGCACTAGACATGCCATTGCTGTGAATACATAAAATAAAGATGATCCATGAAAGCTATGTGTACACTTTTTTCATTTTTGACCTTTATGAGTGTCTTTTACAGGCATGCTTAATCCAACTACAGCACCATGCTTAAGCATACTCACATTATCATATTTATTTCACATTAATATTTATTTTTTTCAGTCTTCCACTTCCCTGATTACTTTACTGGGTGTCCTCTTAGCTTAGTGCTGCCACTTTAGCAGGGCCTAACTATCTGTCTTGACCAATATTTAAGCACCTATGTAGCATGACGAGGTGCCCTGTGATTTAATGTGTAGGTGTGGGAATGCATGAACAATGTGTTCTCTGCACAGTGAGATTCCACTAAGAAGTTATGGTTTTGAGTCTATGAAAGCTCACGTTTGGACCTAGGGCATCAGACAGGTGCTGCCATAGTAACATTTTGTGGTAGTCACCATTGCAGCTTATGTTTGGGTAGAAAACAGCCGTGACCATGTGTTAAAGACGTTTTCTTACATGAGATGGTGCCTAGAGGGCTCTTTGGTGCAGTGTCACAGATGAACCACTTATTGGCTTCCTAAAGCAGGAGTTAACCTGATTTGGTTTGATTCAAAAAGAATTATTTTTCAATACAAACTCAAGGACTGCATTCAAATATTTTGGTTTTTCTACATCAGCATTTAAATTTTATGTTGAGGTAAAATCTGCATATGCTGTTACTATATATAATGTTACTGAATGAAAATTTTGAAAAACTAAATGCTGTGCAAGATGTGTGCACTGATTTTATCTTTTTATTTTATATTTTTGCCATATTGCCCACCCTGGTATTATAAAATGACGAGAATAGAAACAGAATCTGAATGAAAAAACTTTATTGATTCTGGAGGAAAGTGCATAGTATTCAAAGTTTATAGACTATAGGCCCATGTGGAATTGACAGGCTGTCTTGCTTTTGGATGCAAAAGGCCCTTCCCATCAACAATAAAAGAATTTCTTAGGAATATGCTGCAGAGCCCACTTTGAGAACCATGACCCTAAAAGACCTTTCACCGTTTGGTTCTCAATAAAACATTCTTGTAAATGAGATGTGAAGTGATGTCAAGATGCTATAGCAGTTAAACGTTTTCCTAGAATTGTCTGTCCAAGATAAGCATCATTCAGGAACAACTATTTTGAGAGTGGTAACATAGGTGGCTTCCAAAATGTTGAGCAGTCAACAGGGTATGCAAATACCACTATGTGAAAGTGACCATTTGTCATACGTGAACACACCACAGCACACAGTGTGAACAGCACGAAATTCAACCTCTGCAT
>JBBPDC010000001.1:35574991-35587523 GCA_037974485.1 Hemigrammopetersius urotaenia
TATATATATATATATAGAGAGAGAGAGAGAGAGAGAGAGAGAGAGAGAGAGAGAATGTTATTTTCATCCAGCTGGGTTCTGTCTTCTTGTTGGACTATTGTCTCCACTCTCTTCATCTCCACAATCAGAAGATCCAGAAGGCTTTCATTTCTCACTCTCTTACACCGAACATCTGGCCTCCAGCACTGCACTTCATAAGCACATGTCCACCAGACCCATTAACTTTAAATTCGGCTACAATGTGTCACATATTTGATACAATGTGAAATATATTTGATATATATTTCTCATAACATCAGTATATCTACGCAACACAGTTAAGGGGTTAAGAGAGTTTATCATAAAGTTTGTTTCAAGTTGGCAATTTGGTGAATAGCAAGATGACTGATATGTGTCTGTAAAATATACTGTGTAAAAAGCTACATATGGCTATTGTTGTATAGTTCCACTGTGTTTGTATCATTTTCATGGGTTCTTCTGAACAATGTTACTAGAAAGAAATCAGACACCTCTGACCTCTTTAACAGACTAGATGCATATTGTTTAATAAGAACATCATAAACAACATATAGGAATATACATAATGAATTCAATACATTTCACCTGCAAACATAATAAATAAAAAACAGGAGCCTGAAAAATCACTTTGAATCACTAAGGTACAAATCTTAACAAAACACTTAACAAACTCCTACCTTGTTTGGTGACTACTGTTCTAATAGTAGTAAGCTCATTTTAGTTCCAGCTAACAGTGCACCATTTCACATTGGTGACTTCTAAAACATTGTAAAATGACATTTTTCAGCTGTTGAGAGATATTCTCCTCTTGCTCATGCAATTCTTGGCTCTTTTAAAGGCAGAGATGATGCTAATGTATGCTCTCTCTCTATCTTGCTCTGTGTGAAGACTATAAAACGAAGCATGACAAAGTGAAATGTCTTTAATGATGCTCTCAAATAAAAAAACATATCCTTTATACAATAGATCTTCCAAGTACATCTGAATTAAGAATAATACATGAAATTACTCCTCAGAAAAATACTCTCCTGTCTGAAATAGGAAATTGTCATGAAAGGGGACTAAAGCTCCTGGAATAACTTGTGTTTTTGCAATCATGCCTATCTCCTAGAGCTGCTGAATTATGCGCATCATGAACACTGGCAAATATCTCAAATCTTTTGCAGAATGTTCAAGACTGCGCGAAATATACATTCCCTTTGTGTCATTTGAACAAAAGTGAGTTCCGTGTATTTACTGTCTTACATTCAGCAAATCGTCTTCTAGTCTTTGATTTCCCTCCTATGTGCTTTAATGCTTGGTAAATGGTAAAAAAAAAAAGTCAAACGTGGCCTTTTAGTGTCATTATGGGATTGCATTGAGGGTCATTACAGAGTCATTAGTGCAACATATTGGGGCAACATATTTAGACAGATAAATTCTGACTCTCTATTCACATTTCTTTGGTGTAATGAATGGAGTCCCACAAAGGTAAACTAGCTCACTGATGCCAAAAGGCAAACCATTTCCACCACAACTACTTACCTTTGTGTTTGAAAAGAAAATTATTATCAATTTTTACTTTGAAATCTTTTTCCTATTAATGTTCTAGTCTAAATGATTTTTAAGTTAACCATCAAATACAATTCAGAGCACAGCTTTATCAAAGTAAGGTCCTGTTCTTTTTTATTTTATGTTGAGTCAGATTTTCTACTTAAGTGCTTTTCTTGAGCCATTTTCTTCTTCAGCTATTCACAGTTTAAATATATCTGCTCGTTTGATGAATCACCTGCTGCTTTGATACAATCATGTTAAGCTTATGGTAAATTGGTACACTTAGCTGTAGGTTGTGGAATTAAAAAGTTTCTGTTATGAACTCTTTGCTTCAGTTTTAGCTCAAATATATAAAAAAACTAATTAAGGGTTTATGTTCTAGAAATCAGGTTTAAGCTTAGTTTGTGTTTACAGATTACAAAAGGTTGCCAGTAGTGTAATTTTAATAGAAGAAAGCCAAATGGGCTGCTTTGGCTGTGAGACCATTTTTAGCACCAAGTAGCAATACTCATGAACTCATTTGACAATACTGTGATATACTTGAAAAATGTTATGGTAATGACTTCTGTGAATACCACTATAACTCTACTAACAAAGGCGCTATTTAAAACTGTCATACCTAGTTTAAAAAAAAAACACCTTCACTCAATAAATCGGTTAAACACTTATTTGGTCTGTTTTTCATTTTGTTATGCACCATACTTTTGACCAATAGCAAATAGGTAGGGAGATACATGACTGAACATGTGTAGTCCATTTTACTTTTCAGTTTCAGAACTTGAAGCTACGGCCACATCAGTATCACATATCATGTGGCTGTGATCGAACCTAATAAAACATAAATTAGCATTTCCCTTGGCTGTGTAGCTTTTCCTCTGCTGCGCTTGGCATGGCATGGGAGGTGATGGCAAGGCGGGCTTAGCAGCTGCTGCTGTAAGTGGAGGTGTTCTGTAAAAACGAGCCAACACTTTAGTCTCAGGATCTACTATGTATGCCCAAGCTATTGAAAATGCCAATGATAACTCAGATTGCAGTTAACCTATAGAGGCATTCAGAAGTGAGCTTTGCTCACCCAGTTTCTTTTATTTAGTCTTCTCTCACCTTCATTACCAAAGAATTTCAAAAATCAATCTGTATTAACCTCTTTTAAAACCAGTTGTTCTATAAGCAAATAAGCAAAATTTTGATGTGGTTCATATGGCAGAAGGCAGCAATTTATTTTTATGGGGTGTAAAACATTGAGGACATGCAGCTGTATAGCTTGTATTAAACTAGGGACCTCCTTAGAAACAAATTCAGAACCTGTTTAGATCTGCAGTCCAAAGAGTCACATAGTCCTAATACCATGAGCACATTTTTTCTCTACTTTGAAATACAAACATGCCAGTTTCTTCAGCTTTCAAAAATATTTATTATGATCTCCTCTTCAACCAAGATGTCACGTTGCAACTTTTTCTCCTACAGTATCAGCAACACCTCCAGAATGTCAGGTGTATATTACTCTGTCAAGAGTCACATTTAAGGTCACTTAATTACTCTCTAATATGTGTTTCAGTGGCTGAGCGACAGCTGCAGACTGTTCTTACTGATGTTATTCCATTAGTAGTGTTGAGGGCCCTTCCCTCTGTAAAATGCCCCTACTTACTGTGTCCTTACATCATAACATCATAAGTATATAAATATATAGGTGCATGCATAGTTTGAAGACTTCACTACTTCTCATTGCTTCAAAAGTCTTTCTCCTCTTTGTTTTCTTTTAAAATGTTCCTGACCAAATGACCTCACATCAACCCTAAACACATTTGATTAATTCTTTGTCTCTTCTGCACACAGATTACTCTTCTGAAAACACACTCACACCGAGGCTGTGCGTTGGAGCACATCTGTTCTGAATAAGGGCTTCCACTGTGGCCTGCTCCTCACTGGGGGAGACTTTCCAGTCAAATCCAAGTTCAATTTTCAGCATGACACCCTGAGATATCGCTTACTGGGTTTTAGTGGTGCAGCGGCGGCTCGCTGTGGTCAGCAGGTTGACATATGAGAGCGTTCCTGACTGAGCCGGGTGCAGGTGAAAGCGTCGGATTAAGATAATGAGACTATTGAGCGCTTGTGTGTGCGCGTGTGAGGGTGCGTGTGTGTATGCTCTGCGCATGCTCTAGAATTCAAGCACGTGAGAAGAAAGACGGTTTTGTCAAGGACAGACACAGCGTTCATTTCGATTTGAGTCTAAGGCTCAGAAAGATGTACCATATAGTGAAAAAATGATTTGTTGACTGAATGTGAGACAGTAGATGTAATTATAGGACCCATTATATTTGGGTGAACAAGTACAATTAAGCGCGGAAATGACCTGCTGGTCCGTGTGTGTGTCTGTGTGTGTGTGTGTGTGTGTGTGTGTGTGTGTGTGTGTGTCTGAAATTTGCTGGCCGACATTAACACTGTTATTACAGGAGACGTGTAGCTGTCCTCTACATTAACATTTCTGAAAAACAAATCTGTTTCAAAGTCGGCCGTATTGGTCTTTCTTAGAAGCTGTTGACTGTGCCCAAGTCTTGTTCCCTTAGGCCCAAGTCTTGTTCCCTTAGGATGAGGCTAAGCTAAACAAAATTGTATTTGACAGAGCTCACAATTTTATGCCCAACTTGAACCCTAACAAACGCTTTTTTTAAACGCGTGCTCCTCGTGTGGCTATAGGCGGATGGCTTACTTGTTTGTATGTTCTCTAGCCGGTCAAAACTACTTGATGAGCGGAGAACCGGTCCTGTTTTTCCTTGAGTCGCGCCAATCACGGCGGAAGCCACAACGTGGTGAGCAAGTGAGGGGCAGCGGGTAAAAGGGCCACGTCTCCATGGCAACCGTGGCCGGAGGGGAGGCGCTGATTGGCTGAATATTGGCGGGGGCGTCAACAATTGCCCTGTTGCGGTGAACGATGAGGCGCTGGGAAGTGAAGGCCGCGGGCCTCGCCCGAGCGCAACATGCTGTTTAATAATACCTACCAGGGGGGCGGCGGATTGATCTCGGGCTTCGTAGCCAAAGACACTCGTCTGGGGGCTCCTTCCATGTACTCTTCCCGCAAAGTTCTCCAAACGAAAAGACCACAGTTAGCACACAAAGGGTCTCCTCCTGATCGGACTATTGAAAGTTGTGTCAAAATAGTTTATCTGCAGAAACAGCGTTGCGGGGAAAAATAGTTTACAAATAGGCGGTGAAATAACGTCATGTCTTCGCATCGAATGGGCTATTGCCGAATTGAGCGGCTTTGTGCTCCTCGGAGGTGGCGATACGAGGCGCCTTTGTTGTGCGTTTGATTATTTTTGAAGGGAACTGGGGGGAGAGAAAGCTGGTTGGTTAATTTCAACTGTATTGAGTGACTGCCTCCAGCCTACAGAGTGGCTCCGAAAATTGCTACAAATACCCCTGGCTTAGTGAAACGCTGATGGAGACAACAGACCGTCTGTATCCCCACCCCTTCACTTCTAATCTTTACACCTTATAAACAAAACGGGAGGACTTTTCCTTTGTGTGCAGACAAGTGCGACTTATTTGCCGTACACCCTGTCTCTGTCTGAACACTCCTGGATGAAACTGTGAATTTGCTGTCATCGGTCTAATCACGGTGGCATTGATTTTTTTGGTCTTCTTCTTTTCCTTTCTTTCTTTTCAGGCGCTGAAGCCATGCCTGCCCTAATAGCTGTTGCACAAGTGCAATCGACTGTGGTCAGACCACGACGGTCTGGAGATGTGGTTTATATGAGACACACAGAGAGAGAGAGAGAGAGAGAGAGAGAGAGAGAGAAAGAGAGAGAACAAAAAGCAAACATGTGAATCATAATTGCAGTAAACAACTGTGGTCTTCACTGTTGGTCAGTGGTAATTAAGAGGGGTGCTAAATAAGTGAACAGGTGAACAAATGGATTTGTTTTAAGACACGAGCTGTGATCGATAAAGCTTCGCGTTACTGTATGGCTAATCATCTATGGTGCTTTGTGATGAAAAATCGATCCCCACCCCCTACCGGCCAGCTAGCAGATTCGAATCGGCGCGGCGGGGCTGCTGTTTGTTTAGTCAACTTCCATGAATCCAAGTAGATAATTGGTGTGTGAAGTTGGTGGCAGTGGCTGCTCGGGCTTCGTGTGTCCGCCCAGCTGGAGGGAGGCGTCTGCATCCTTTCATTTCCTTTGCTTTTTTCTGAAGCCATCGCGGGGCACACGGAGAGAGAGAAACAGAGATAGAGGGACTTTTTATTTGTTTCTTTCAGGTGTGAACGCAGGGGTGTGAGAGAGCAGCACAAAGATTGAATCGACGCTCAGCGGAGAGCTCGCCGATCACTGCACTGCAAGGCTGCACTGCAATAGAGTGGCGCATGTCAGGAGTGTTTAGGCGAACGGCAGATGTGGCTTTGAGATCTCCAATTGTCTATCCGAATTAGTCCGTATTTTTTCGATTTCGAAATCGAAAATGATACATTTCAAACATCTCATACTGGCAAGGTATGAGACTCTAGAGAGCGACGACATGAGCAATTCATACCATTTGCAGGCTAACGATAATAAGCAAATGACAGCAAAATTCACAACTAGCTAGGCATTGGTGTACCAGTATTTGTGCCGGTAACTGCCATTAAGCTCATTCGAAGTATACTTGGTCTTCAGCAAAATTTCACATAAGCAGCAATTAAATGTAACTAAAATATCATAAATATTCCAGTAAATCTAACCAGATATTTAACTTCAAAATTTGAATCTAATCCTGATCCTGAACCTAATGCCCTAGACAATCCATAATCCCAGTTTCGACAGCCTATAGGTAATTATCAAAATAAAATGTTAAAAAATTAAAAATAAAAAAATAAACAGGAAAACATAAGCAAACAACTCTAAATAATTTATATGATAAAATATTTTCGCGTCCGTTTGCCATCTTGACAGATTTCCCAAAATAAGACAGGTAATCTTAGTAAAAAACATTATTGAATTGGGTTTTAAATGACTGCTCCTGCAGACCGCTCTCTATGTGTGGAGACATAGCCAGTGTCTTAATTTAATTACATTTATTTGTTTGTTTATTCATTATGTGCTCAAGAAAGATGTCAGGTTTTACAGAGTGACCAAAGTGTCAGGGCCAGCTTTTTTGGGGTGTCATTGTGACACGTTTTTTACTCTAATTTAAAAAATAAGCCCCAGCAGACAGCTGTCCGCAGACTGCACTTATTGTTGTTCAAGAGAAAATAAAAACAAATACGCTTTATGATGTTTACTGTTTACTAATGGCTAAATTAAATAATGAACATTAACTTTAATCTAAAAAATGATACATGTTTTTTTCACTTGTTTCCTCTGTGGCATATGGTGTTTACCAAGAAAGAAGAAAAAAACTCTCATTATCTCATTGATGGGCTGTTTCCTTCATATTCCTTTGTGTGTTAGAATGAGGCATGTGTTGTTTACTGTTGTTCAGTGTAGACACACACTTAAAGACACCTTGAAGAGGACATCTCTGGAGGTGTATCTACTGGGAGTCGAGCCTTTGGGTGTGCAAAAGCGAAGCACTCCATGGACACATGGGCGAACCCTCACAGTGGGCACACACACACACATACACACACTCACACTCGTCTTGTTTGTTTCCTTCATGTAAATAAACACATGAAATCCTCTCATTAAGTTAACTACTCTTTTTCTGTACGCGTGTGTAAGGGGGGGGGGGTAGGCTCAGTGCAGGGCTCCCTTGAGTTCACACACTGCAACACACACACACACACACACACACACACACAGAAGATACTATTTAGGCATCAGTCTTACTTGTCAGCAAACTGTTGGGAGAACTGTTGGGAAACATTGCGAATAACTCAGGAGCCCAGGAGTGACTCGAAGATTACACCCTTTGTCAAAAAATAATAAATTAGCATATATACAATAACACTAATAATTCATTCCCTTCCAGGAGAAAATACATCCAAAATATACCAGCAAAATGTGTTCACCAAATCAAAATCTCGGTTAAAACGTGTCTCTTTGATGATGCGTCTTCACGGTGGGCTCGGTCAGAATTAGTGCAAACGGTGTAGTCTGTCTAACGGACAGATTTCGACACGTTGGAAAAGGTTGCAGAGCGGTATTTTTGTCACTCCTTTTTTGCACAATGCCTGTTTTCTTTTTTCCTTTCTCGTACTGACAGCAATTTAATCAAACTGTGACTTCATGCCCTACTATTTGCAAATTGTATAGCACCTCTAAAACATAAAGGCAAAACATTTCACAAACAAGTTACATGGACCTTGATTACGACTGTAAACATTCTCAGCGTGAGTGAGGAGCGCATCACGGGGTGGATTCAGGCTACTGCAGTACACACTGCCAGACATGCAAGAGGAAGACAATGACAAATTTAAGACTGTTATTTCTCTCTTTTGCTCCATGCACCATGCATCTCGCTCTCTCTCCCTCTCTCTCACTCTGTCTAGCTCTCCTTTTGGCATCGATGAGGAATGGTGATTATGAAACAACACAAACAGATGCTACGTGGTTCATAATAGACAAGAAACGATTTGCAACATTGGCGTGACTAAACGTGGCTTTAAAATTAGGGGTATTGGCTGAGCTACATATACTCAGGACGATACCAAGCAAAAATGACGTGGTAAACGAAATCCTCAATGTTATTTTTGTGATTATTTTGAGTTTTGACTTTAAGGACAGTTCCCTCTGCATTGCGTCGAGTACGACTAAGATGGAGTTCTTCTCTTCATCCTAAGCTAAGGTTTGTGTAAAACTTCGTGGAAGTTTAAGCATGTATCACACTGGCCTGAAATAAACTTCGAAAGGGGTGAAATATGGCATTAATATTATCTAAAAAGTAAAATCAAATAGGGCATTATTTATAACTATTTATGAAATTATGTATGACTATTTAAAATAAAGGTATTTCTCCTCAGGTACTGGAAAATTACCTGGATTTCCTACTGTAAGCCATAATAATTAGTTCAATATTAAAATAGTAAAATAAAATAAGTACATGTAATATTCATAAAAGAGTTTGTAGAGTTTGTAACATGAATCCGCGTCTGAAGTCTGAAGAACAAAAACTTTCACAACTAATTCAACTAGCGGATTATTTTTTTAAATTAACGTTTTGTGAATGATTGCTTTCAGAAAATCAAAACATCGATTGTTTATTTTACTTATTTCAAGAGTTATAGAGCACCACAAGATTGTAGGGAAGTTGTAGGGCCAACAACAATATAATGCAGGTTTGTTTGTGATCGACAGGACTAATCTCGCGCTTAGTTTCTGCACGAGTGTGTAATATTTTGTTGTACAAGCTAAACCACATCTGTTAAATTCATGCGAAAAGGCATGTGAAAAAGCAAGCGCGTTCTGGACAGACAAAAACGAATACGTTTGTCTTTATTGCGAAATGTGTATATTAAATGTAATATAAATTGAACTAATCCATGGTGTTGACGAGTTCAGTGAAAAAGAACCATTCTGTCACATCTGCATTTAACCCATACACCAAATGACGGGGGCAGCCAGGACCACAGCGCCCGGGTAGCAGTGTGGGGACGGTACCTTGCTCAGGGTGCCTCAGTGGGAATTGAACCCCCAACTTCCTGATTGCAGGGCCACCAGAATTACATACATTGCATTACACTGTATGGGTAAAGGATTACAGATACGTAAGTAAGACTGACTTTTTCATCTTAATGATCAATTTAACTGCTTGTTTTTGTTGTTATTGCTACGGTTGTTGTTGTTGCTTGTTATTTTTGTCTGTTGTGTGAACTGTTGGGAAGCACTTGCAAGACTTAAGATGTAGATGATGTTAATACACAACAAACACTGCGAAACAGTCAGCACCCAAGGGTAAAAATATATATGATTTTCCCCCTCAGCAGTACATAATCATTTATCAAATTGGACAAACAAGTGCGTCTTAATCTCTCTCCTTCGTTCCTTCTGTTTCCTTTTTCTCTTTCCCTGCCTTTTTTGTACTTGAAGTGCAGTCACTCTGACAGGGATGAATGGTGAAAACTATTCAGTGTGTCATGGGCTTGTGCACTGAGCATTAAAGGGACAGGGTTTAGGTCAGTAGGAGAGCACCCCAGACACCATCACTTCCACACCATATGAAGGCCAGGACTCCTCAACACAGAGAGGGATACTTTCACTTCCCCCTTAAACACTTTTTTCTGTGCCATCCTGGAATATTTGCCTCATGCATCTTAACACTGTGTTTCAGTTCACATTCCTCATTTCCAAATCAATGTCCAGCTGGAAACACAGCGATGCTACAGCTATGATGTCAGCTTTATTTCGGCCTGATTTTCTTAAAACCAAATATTAAAAAACAAAAATTATTAATTATATCTAATAATTACTTGTTATAAAACTTGCAGACCATTTTATAGAACATTTTTTGTTATAGAACATTTTGGGGAGGTTCTTTCTTTAAACTTCAATGTTTCTTCACACTGACGTATCCCATTAAAAATGTCTCTTTGAACAATCGTTAATTGACCGCCTTATTAAGAAATTGTTCTTCTATGACATTGCTTTTGAGTAATCTTCACGGAGTCTTTATTTTTAAACGTGTGTCTGCTTATGGTGAATCAGTGTTCTGTTACCTGACAAGCTCATAAAGATACTCTTCGTTTATCAAGCTTTAAAGCCTTAGACCACTGAATGTTGGCTATTTTTGCTTCAACGGTCCCATACATTTCAAACAAATGCGGCCACATTTTCTCCCCATCCTGCCTCCCCATTTAGCCCTAATACATTTCTATAACCTGGGAAAACTCCCAGAGAACAGTTCCCCTTTTTGCGGTGGTGCCCTGGATAGAGGAGGGGTTAAGGGGACCAGGGTAACATGATGCAGCACTCAACTTAGGGTTAAGTGCTTTGCTCAGGTGCACAACGGTTGTTCTATATGCCGGGACCCTCTCGTTGCCCATTCATTCTTTTTGGTGCCCCACTGGGAAATTGAGGCTCACAGGCCTCCGGTTTGTGCTTGGTAGCCCTTTTAGCAGTGAGCTAGCCATCCTACTAGACACACTGTTACTCCAGAATTCAGCATCTTGCTTCTGGGTCCATGCAGCTGCATTTCCAGCCAGTCCATCCTCACATCCTTTCAAATCTGTGTTCACTTGTTAGTCAGTATTTGCTTTACTTTATTTCAAATCCAGGTGTCCCTTGCATAAGCTCTAAGAATGCAGACATATTAATGCACAATAGAGCCAAGGGTCTCCGTGGGTGGACCTGAGGAGCTGGGCTTGTTTGTTGAGAGAGCAGAATCTCGATGAGGCACCTGTTGGTAACCACCTGAAAAGTGCCACCCTCCCCAGTAGCTAAGACACAGATAAAATTCTTCTTCCCATTGACAAAAGCTGCTCTTCTATATTTAGACCAACACTACATTGTTTGCTGAGCACTTTTAATTTCTAGTGGCCTTCTTCACAAAATATAATAGCGGGCTTCAATTTTTATTCTTGGGTAACGTATGTACATCGCACCTTTCATAAATGCTCCAAAAGGGATGCCAAATTTTAAAAAAAGTATGTAATTCGATAATACATTCTATACTTTGAATGTATTGGCTATTAAAATGAGTAGCATACTGAGACCTATAAAATTAATTAACAACAGTTGTGGGTCTTCATTATAATAATATAATAATTAATACGATACTATAGTGCGTGATACGGTCGTATTTGATTTAATGGATGAAGGCTGTACTGTTCTCTGCTGAATGCGGTGAATTTCTGTGGTTGCCATGTCTATGTACCTGGAATGTGCTACATTTTGTTAAGTCAAAGCATACAACTGTTGAGGCACTGCGTCAATAATGTAATGTGTAGATGCTAAAACTGATAAGTAACAAAAACCTGTCGTTATTTTCCAAGAGCGCTGCAAATATTTTACCGTGAACAAATGGCCAACATTTCTGACAATGATTTATTTACAGAGGAATATGTGATTAGCCACTTTGGCAAAAGGCATCTCGCTTCTCTCCCTTGGCTGTTGGCTGGCTGTCAGCAGCCCCGTGCAGGGAACGGGCCGATAAAGAGCTGGAAGGAGGAACCTCCGCCACCACTGGATACTGGAACAGCCCTACAAGATCTGAAACTAATCTTGATATGTTGAACAAGCGAGCTGAAGGAATTGGGCCTGCTAAATAATACAGGAGCTTTTAGTGGGTCCGTGTTTATGAAAAGTCGACTGGTGGGCCATAATGGGAGTAATTAGTTTTTATCTCGCGTTGGGTGTTATTGGACCCTGCCCCGGCTGGAGCAAAACTTTTTATTTATCCGGATTGAATGGTAAAGACAACGGGAGGGTGCCTTTTCCCCCCTGAAGGGGTAGGCATGCAGCACCAGAGATTGTGGATGTTCAGGGACAGCGCCGTGTTTATGTAGCACCCCCACCAAAACGTGTATCAAAGCTCGGATCCGTGGAAATAAAAGAAATGTCAAACAAAACAAGCATTAGACGGCATAAAATAAAGTATGGACAAGGGAAACAGGTGAGGCTTTGTTTAGGTGCCTGAGGTAGATCAATATCTCGGCTTGCAGGCCAGGAATCTTGCCCGTTTTCCTCCAGCACTCTGCAGATCAGCTTACGGCTTGTAGACAGACTGTCGCCTATACTGCACTGACAGACAACCTGCCTCACCCCAACAGTACGGAATTAGGCGAAAAATATCTCCATTCTTCTACTGGGGGACTGAAAACCATGTGAAAATAGTTTAGCTTTTAAGAGGCTGTGTTTTGAAGTGTTTTGGATGGGGTGCGATGAATAAAGTGGTTTATTTTAGATGAACGAGGCAAAAAACACTGTGTACTTCTAGAACCGCGTGTTAGTAATTTTGGAGAATATTCGCGAGGACAGGGGTCACTAAAGACAAAATATAGATAGATAGATAGATAGATAGATAGATAGATAGATAGATAGATAGATAGATAGATAGATAGATAGATAGA
>JBBPDC010000001.1:35607690-35623711 GCA_037974485.1 Hemigrammopetersius urotaenia
ACACACACACACACACACACACACACACACACACACACACACACACACACACACACACACACACATATATATATATTACAGATTTCTCCTTGGGTCTTCTTGCCATTGCATGCATTTGTAAAACTCCATGATTTCTATGTACCTCTTGACTCATAAAGTTTCCCTCTTGTATTAGACGCCGGCCTTCATGTTTCACCAATTCTGACTTATTAAATTGTCGGTCAATCTGAGTATGGTACTCCTCATGTCTTTTGATTAGCTGTGTCAAGTCATTAATCTCACCACAAAGTCCTTCCCCAGTCACCAGAGACAATGACTCTTTAAGCCAAGCCCTGTGGAGACATAAAAAAATGGACAAATCTGATGGCACTTCAAATTGTAAAAATTTTAGTTTAAATATGATAATGACTTGCATGAGCACTCTCCAGTCCGTAAGGTATCTCTGAATGGCTTCGGCCTGCCGCAGCCTGTGTTTGTGCTGGCTAGCCTTCTCCAATAGGCTGTCCCAGCTTTCTTCCACGTCCTTCAACCTCTCAGACAGACTCTCCCTCACCTGGGGGTAACACCTAACCAGAGCCCTGCCCTCTTCCTGACGGCGTCTCACGTCCTCGCCTATCACAGCCAAATCTCTCTGAACAAGAAAAATATTTAAGCATGGAGCATGGATAGGACACTTGCATTGCTAACACAATTGTTGTGGAGGTGTCAGGATCAAAATAGCATTAGTCACAAACAGTTATAGGAGAATTGCCTTGTACCATTAAGTCTTGAATTAAGTCTTGTACTATTAAGAGTAGCAATACAATTTTACTGTCTTGCTGCTGAAGAAAAGAACAGAGAACAGAAACGACTGTTATCTAATCAGTGCTAATAGTGATGAAGATTGTTAAAAGAATGATAAAAAGGCTTTTTAATATATGTCTGTACTCCCATTAAAGTACATACTGAGGATGCCCTTCCAGATGGCCCCCAAATTAAACCAGAAACATCTACACCCTAATGAACATATAATCTAATCAGTATGAGAAACCCAAACCAATGGGTCACCTATCAATGATAGATAATGAATGTGTCAGGAAGAAACTGTATTTAAATTATATTTACTCAACATGAACATGAGCATGAGTGTGCTATATGTAGTCTCTGCACGCACAGGATGTCAATCATCCATGAAACGTCCACATGCACAAGCCATTGCATAGGAAAAATAAGAACATGACCATTCATGGCGGAGGAATAGTAATTAAGTAATACCTGACCTTATATCTATTAGAAAAAACTTGGAAAGGTGAGAGACACTGGAAAAGAGGTGGCGATTTAAATATTTAAATACTGATGTCATTTTAACTTATTGTAAGGTGGGAAGGATCAATGCTTTCTTATGCCAATAAAATGCCCAGCTCATGCCCAGCTGCGGAGAGGATCCTCCACCGGACCACGAGGCTGCTTCATTCTTCGATAAAACAGTAAGCTGCATTTCCATGACTGTGTTTGATTTTTGAAGTGTTAGACTTAGACTTTTGCTTTAATTTTCCACAACAATAGCTATTCAGTACCTCCAGGCCTTCATGCTGTCTAATCAGAGCCTGGACGCTAAGCAGGTCATTCTTCTGTTCCTCTGTGTCTAGCACCACTTCTTTCTCACTTATCCAGCTCCTCAGCTCATCCAGGTCATGGTCAAACTGGTGAACCTCACGGGCTGATCGCAAATTCTGTGGACAAAATTGGCAAAAGTCAACAGAACATTACAAAAACACTTGTCTGTACTATTTTTATTGTTGCAGTTCAAGAACAAAACCTGTCTTTATTACATCAAATATTATGTTCCAGTATGAATATAATTAATTACAATGTGAACCAGGAATAATTTCTGGTAAGGACAGATAAAAAGAAAAGGTTATTTCTGCATCTGGAACAATTACCTCTGCTCGTGTTTTCACAGCTTCGTTTAGGTCCTTCCATAAATCAAGCAGTTCCTTCTCTCTTTCATGGGCTTCTGAGGATTTCACTTCTTGTTTCAGTTTTACGACTGTACTGAGTTTGTTCTGACCCAAACTGCTAACCTCATCAGCAAAATCCTCAAATTTTTTCTGCAGGTCCTAACAGAAGAAACATACCACTATTACTATAGTTCTTCCATTCATAATGGACTTCATTTTGATGCAAAAATTCTTCCGTTGCATTTAATGCTTTGTGCATAAGTTATACGCTTTGTGCATAAGATTTAGGTAGCAATCAGATGTTAGTTAGTTAAAATATGTTAAAAATTAAGAGAGGTGGTGCTCTAGGAAGAAGCAAGTCTTCAAGAGTTTCCTGAAGAGAGATGACCCTGCTCTGATGGTTACCTCTGAAGAATAACGAACAAAAACATTCTTGAATGAGATTCCGTTGAGGGATGGTAATGCTGGCCAATGTTCTTGAAAGGAACAAAATAGAAGAAGAAGCTTAAACTTGTATTAGCTAGTTAGGGCCTAATCATCACAAATAAATTACCTCCACATCCTCCAGATCTTGCCCGTAATCATCTGACTCTGCCAAGGTTTTGTGAGAAAGAAGCCAGCTCTGGAGGTCTCGAGTCTCTCTCTCAAACACATAGAGATTGTACTTGTCTTCCAGTACTGCACGGCGCTCCGCAGACAGCTTTAGTAGATTTTTAAACTGTTTTCCCATGTCTGTGATACTCTTGCTGACCATGTGGCTGAAAAGAAGCATATACATTTTTTCCCTCTGTTGAGAATGATGATTTGGGCAGCTGCTGGCCTACTGATCAGAATGACCAGTGGCACAACTGAGGTACCCTTGAGTAAGGAACCCCACACATTGCTTTCTGGGCACCTCCCATTGGAAAGAAATTATTATTACTGTGTGCAATGCTGTGGTGTGTTCACACTTGACTATACGAACCAAAATTTACTTCCAGTGGTGTGATTTTTGTTTAGCAATCTGTGAAAATTCATTATAAGCTATAAGTTATAGCTTAGCAGCCTTTATTAAACCTGTCCTAATGTCTGCACCTGTTAGGATGGGCAAGCTTCTCCAAATCAGCCCCAGTCTTTTGCAATGACTCCACTTTTCTACGATGGTTTTCCAGCTCCAGGTCTACGGTGTCCAGCTTCCTGATGAGCATCCCTGTGGCCTCCTCAGTTTTCCCATAATCTCTGGACTCAAGTGGAAGTATCAGCTCCTCCATCCAAAGCTCCAGTTCAGAAACCTATAAGGAAATTTGACATCTAAGACAAACTTATGCGATATAAGATTATTGAAATATACAGTTGAAAGTCTTTTTACATTAATAGCCAACTAATTTTTTGAGTTAAAATTTAAGCCAAGGTTACAATTTATCACTAACCCATGTACTAGTAGCTGTGTAGGAAGGCAGCATGAAACTGTGGATTTAGTTAAATTTACAAGAAAAAAATCACATTAACTGCTCTCCACCAGTGTTCATTCACATGCATATTAATAAATGATTTATTAATTTATAGGAATGTGTCACAAATACTTATTATAGGCATTTATAAATCTTAATTGCTGATTGAAGGGGCTGTTTTCAAACCTCTGAGAGGAAGGTCTGAATTTTCAGTGCTTCTTGTAGTAGTCGCTGCTTATTGGCAGACTCTTTCTTTAAACTGTCGAAGAGCTCTTTTAGCTCAGCCAGTCTCTCGCTGATTTCCCGCGATGCAAAGTGCCTGCCTCTCACCAGGTTCTGTCCTGCTTCCTGTACTGCCTGCACCAGAGGTGTACGGCCTTCGATTTCCTGCATTAGTACCTGAATGGTGTATTGCATACTCATAAATACAGCAATTGAGCAATGTGTCATAAAGGATTCTGTTTATAACTGGCACACCAAGGACAATGGGGTTTGGTATACAATGATCACATGTGGTACACATTATGTGATAGCAACAGTGTGCAGAGGGAAATTCAAATTGTTTTTCCATTTATTTTCAATTGATAAATAATGTTTAATATTCAATATATATATATCAGTTGTTTAATTCAATTACATGAATATTTAAAGACAATCATTACATTATTGAAAAGTATCCACTTTTAGTTCTTTTTTATTTACATCAAACAATCAGGTGTCCTATTTTGGCCATGAAGGTGCCCCATATTTAATGTTTGAAGTAGAATGATCAGTATTTAATCATTCGTTGTTTTCTCTTCTGTGTAGTGATTAAGGGGCATAAGGTTATTTAGAATGATAGAAAGCAAATTTCAACTGTTGCATATTGGTTATTGGTCCTGGGCTAGTATTAATGAATGAGAAACATGGTAAAGGGGGCTAACAAATGATGCAGAGAAACAGACGGATGACAGTGTATAATTACACAATACACAGTACACATTTAAGGCAAGTGGCCTAACAGCACATCATATGCACCTGGCATGACATGTTTTGCAAGTCACTTTAACACTGACCTGGTGCTTTTTGACTATGGCTTGGGTAGTGTCTAGAGAAGAACCCAAGTCCTTTGAAGCTGTGGCCTTTAGCTTGTCCTGAATCCATGCCAGTTCATCCTCTAAGTCCCTGAGGAACTGGTACAGTAGCTGCCATGACTCCAGAGTTTCTCTGCGAGTCTGGAGAGGATCAGCCAGACCATTATACCTATGTCAAAAAAGGTTTAAAAGGTAACAACTGCAGAAACATCCATTTCATATTTCTACCTATTTGTATTTTCATTTTATTCTCAGTCGGTTAACCTTCATCTCATGAATCCAGTTATATAACTATATACATTTACATTTACGGTATTTAGCAGACGCTCTTATTGAGAGCGGCGTACATCAGTGCTCAAGTTGTCCACATCTTTTCTTCAACCTGAAATGCTATACTTAAATCAACATCTGCTTTTCAACCAAGTTCATGCCAGCTAGGTTACACACCTGAACAACTCCTTAATAAATACAGTAAAAAACTAGGGCACCTGTTGACTGTGTGGCAAACTCGTTGCTGAATCTCTCTAGCCAGAAAGTTGCCTTGGGAGCTGAAGTCCTTGGCAGTGTCCAACAGACCCTGAACCTTCTCCAGATGTCCATCCACCACTTCCTCCAATTCATGCAGAGATTTCAGCAGCCTGCTGACTGAGGCCAGGTCCTCCCCACAGTCTTCCTTGCTCACCTCAGCTTCCACCAAATCCAGCCACTCTCCAACATCATCTAGAGAGCGCTGGAACAGCAAAGCCTAAAGAGCAAGAAGAAACGAGGAGAGAAGACAGCACAATACAAATGAATTAATGTCAAAGTACTAAGGACTGTGTCCAAAATATATTCTATACTATGTAGGAATAGTGAAAGCATTTCCAATTCGAAATCCAAATTTAAACAAACAATCTTTACGCTTCTGTTTAATTCTATTTAGTTCAGATTAAAAAGTTTTGAAATATCAGCTGCCATGGCAGCCCTCTAACAAAACGAGCCCCCAAAAGCGCTGTTTATAAAATATTATAAGCAACTTCACAAAATTTTGAGAACGTGAGCTTTTTTTTTTTTTTGAGAACCAAACTAGTCATGCTGAATGATGGCACTGTCATGAAGTCTGTTTCTGATTGTTTGGTCAGAGACAGTCACACCAGTATCCTGCTGGAGGTCATTTTGTAGGGCTCTGGCAGTGCTAATCCTGTCCTTCCTTGCACAAAGGAGCAATTAGCGGCCCTGCTGATGGGTTAGGCACCTTTTACAGCCCTCTCCAGCTCTGCTAGAGTAACTGCCTGTCTCCTGGAATCTCCTCCTTGCCCTTGAAACTGTGATGGGAGACACAGCAAACCTTCTGCAATGACACGTATTGATGTGCCTTCCTGGAGGTGAAACCTCTGCAGGCTATAGGTATAGCTTCATGCTAACAGTAGTGACACTGACCCTATACAAATGCAAAACTGAATCAAATCAATATCCCAGTAGTTTAACTGACTTGTTGCCATATTCTAATTAAAACGTGTTCCTCTCCACTCCAGGAGATGGTTGAACTATTGGATGTGCTCTGGGAAGATAGGTGTTGGATGTCCCTCTCATCTCCCCCCTACCCCATCCAGGAGTGTGAGGTGAGTGTGGGTGTTGCTGATGAGTGAGTGAGAGGTTTAGTGGCCTGAGTTGTGGCCTTACAGCAACTCAATTGTTACAGAAAAAACTTAAAATTAAAATTTTCATTGCAATATATAATAATATATAATTATTCATGCGTTTTAGTGGTAAATTATTAAGAAAAATCAAAATTTACATTTTACAAAACGATGAGTCACTACAATATGACTCTTCCTGAAACTCCTGAATAAGCTGCGCCGCACGATGAACTGTAAATTATTGAACTGTAACAATTATTGGTGATTACCCATACATTTTACTGTATTTTATTATTAAAATATTAAACTAATTTGTTACTGTATTTACCTGCTTATACGAAAGAAAACAAAAGCACATACAAAAAAAACACACATGCATGAAGAGTAAAGTCTATATAGGTGTCACGGTTCGGTCAGTGGCCAGTAGGGGCCACTGCTTTTCTGTTTTTTGGTTCTGTTTCTGTTCTTGTTTTTGGAGGCTTTTATTTTGATTCACCTGTTTGTGTTAGTCCTCACTATCCGTCCATCACCTCATTATCACCTCGTGTTTTCCCCAGTCTGTATCCTGCTCCTGACGGCCCTCGTGCCTGTTTCAGTTCCGTTTTGTTTAATAAAGTATTTCAGCATGGATTTCTGGTCTGAGTTTTGGGCCGTGCCCCGAGGTAGGAGTAATATTGGTATATACATTCTAGCACTTCAGTTTAAACTGTACAGTACAAATATGGGTTTACCTTTACATTTTCTTTAAGGTGAATGCATTAAACTGAATTCAAATGAAATCAAAGTGTTTTGGGGGCATATTTACAATTTACACAATAAAAGTAGGCATTATAGGCATTTTTTTTTTTACCACTTCACTACGCAGGTTCTCTTGGAACTTAACCCCCGCAAAAAGTGGGGTTTATATGTCCATGCCGTGACATGAAGAACTAAGTGCTAAAGGCTAAACACAAGCTTGTTTCTTTGTAATGCTGAGATAAAAACATACTTTTGGAATTATTTAGCTGTTAGTTCCGACTATCTTTGTTAACTCAGGATCCTGTCGATGTACAGAATCATAAACATAGCGTAAGAATCAGACGGCCTCGAACTAAACAGCAAGTATATTAATATTACTGTACATTAAAGTATTTCGGGAAATTGCATGCACTAAAAAGCAAAAAATAAGAAATTGTACAAAAACACACTCTCTAAAAGTAATATTTTACACCCAATAAACCACACACTGTATATCTTATAAAAAACTTAAACAATAATGAAAACAATAATAAAACAATAATAAAAAATGGTTTTCGGTATGAACCGGTATAGGCTACTGCTCATGAATCTATTAGTGTATTTACATTGCTTATACCAAAGAAAACACGCTTGCATGAATTACAATACAGTAAATGTAGGGGTAACATCGGTATTTTACTTATTATAACTGCGGGAGAAAGCAGTTCAATGTACACTATATTTTACAGATACGGGTTTACCTTTACATTTTCTTTAAGGGTAATGCATTAGTGTATTTAAAAATTAAATTAAAGTGCTTTGGAAGCATATTTGCTAAAAAATAGGCATTTTTAGGCATTTTTTAATACACTAATTAGCGTTTTTCACTAGTCGAAGGTGAATCCCCCCGCAAGTGTCAAGGGTTTACTATATATATGACCCATTTGAAAACATTCTAAATTCTTTTTCTGTACCTGATATGCTTCCTGTAAACGTGATTTCTTCTCCTTGCAGCTGATTAAGAGTTGCTCCCAACCATCACTGAGATCTTTCATTTTGGGTTTAATCTTTCCTTTGGCTGGATGACCAGCAGCTAGGATCCTTTCCCCTTCCTGTGGTTTAAACATCCACATGTGAGTTGTGACACTCTCTGCAATTCTCTGCAATGCTCAAACAACCAGTCACTGTTGGTGGCCTGGGTACATCACCTTAATAAGGGCCTCCACGCTGTTGTGGTTAGCCAATATCTCTGCCTCAAAGCCCTGGTGTTTCAGTAGCTTGGCCTGCAGATTGATGGGATCTCTCCAGTTTTCATCTTGAGCTACTGATTTCTTTTCATTCAACCATGAACATACCTTAATGACAGATTAACAATGAAAGACTGACCATGACAGTATTGACAATAACACTACAATGACATGAAAATAAAATTTACAGGATAATCAGTGTTAAGGGCTGCACGATATTAGGAAAACATGCGATATGTGATAATGTCGTTGAGTGTTGCGAAGGCAATATCACATGTGATAAAGTAAGTAAAAATGTAGCCTTTATAGTGTTAATGTTTTTCTGCTTTGGGTTTGCTGGTAACATAGACTGCAGATGCTGACTAGTCTATGCAGAAAAAAAAATGAAATGCAATATTTCCATTCCAATATGTTTTTTTTTTAAAGAATGAAACTTAAACAGAGCATTTAATGCCTCCCATAAAACATTTAAAACATTGAACATTGTTGAAAAAAATAATTTAAAATAATTTAAAATAATTATTCATTCTTAAATAAATGTAAACATAATTGAAATTATAGTAAGTTCTTAGCCAGAACAAATAGCAAAAGGTACAATCTATAACAGCAGCACAGAAGATGAAGATACTGCCCAGTGATTTTTTTGCCCACTTCTCTGTGGCACTGGGTGAAGAGATTTGGAAAAACACCATTTATCGCGATATGGATATTTTTTCGCGATATGTATATTGCGCATGTTGATATCACGATGACGGTAAATTTGCGATATATTGTGCAGCCCTAATCAGTGTATAATAAAATTAATGCATTTGCAGTTAGAACACTGTTAAAAGTAAAATCAATTTATTTGATGACCAACCTCATAGCTAGCTTCTAAGAATTTTTGTAGCTGGAAAGATTCATCCAAAGCTTTTTGTCGTGCTTTGCTCATCTCCAACATTTTTTCTTTTCTGGAAGACAACAGTTTTGTTGAGCATTTAAATACCAATACAGAAATGTTAAATTATTGTTGTGTTGTAGATTTGGCATATTGCTCACCTGTGATGAACAGCTTTGTTTTTCTTTTTTATATTGTCAGAGTCATAATGTTTCTTTGCCAGTTGCTCTGCATATCTCTCCACCTCCTCCACCTGCTCTAGCTGATTTTCCATAGAGCTCTCAAACTGGGTATGCTTCCTTTGAAGGGCCTCCACTTCTGACATGGAGTCCTGAAAACCAAGAACATATCTTGCAACTCCCTATGGCTTTCCAGTACTTTTGATATGCATAGAATGATACAAATGGCAGTTGTCACTTGTAGTTTAAATTTCAGGAATAATAAATGTTATATGAGTTTATATGATAGATAGTTCTGTAGTTGAATTCCTAGACTGAATCCAATACTGTATCAAATTCAAGATTCAAGATTCAAGATTTTTATTTGCCATTTGTGCATGAGACCAGCAGTCCATGCACATTGGAATTCTTGTGCAAAGCTCTCAGAGTCAGGTTACATTTTTTGATGGGTAAAAAAAGACAGGAAAAAAAGCAGAGAATAGAGCAGACTAAATGTAGACTAAGATACCTTGCAGGCACATGTTGTCAGCTGTGTATTTTGTCCTCTGGAATATCAGATTGCTTGAATATTTTGAGCATATTACCCATAATACTAAGCGAAATGCTTCAGTCGGTCTCAGAAAAGAATATTGGTAAAATCTGATGTTGTGCTATCTCTATTGTGTATATTAATCTTTTTGTCTGTTTTAGTGTCTTCTGTTTCTTTTTTCTGTTTAACACAGTGTGAGATCATTAGCTGTTGGTATTTAGTGGTACACTTACCCCAAGGTCTTCATTGGCCAGAAAAGCTTCCATGTTGCTTAATAAGTTCTCACTTTGTTCCACGTAGCCAAGGAATATCTATACTCAGTAAAATCCCATGTTAATAACACTTCAACAAGATTATACTTCTTAATTCTTTTTTGGCCACATATTTTAAATGCCTCATAAGATACCTGAAAGTCAAGTGCTTGGTCCAGTGTTGTCTTCCTCCCTTCCCATGCTTGAATGAGCACTTCTTTAGCGTCTTCAAGTTTATTTGAGGCTTTTTTTATTTCTGCTGCATCACTGTGGCCAGATTTCACCAGATTCTGTCCAAAATTCTTCACTGAATTGATCCGCTCACAGCGAGCATCTATCTCTGCCTACATTCAGACATAAGTCATATTTATTGTTATAGAAAAATAACAATACATATATTTTATTTGCTATTTTATTTCATGCATTATCTTTAGCTTGGAAGACCACTTTTTCTTCCCCAGTGGAAGAAAGTGGGAAATTGCAAAACCAAAACAGCAATATGTACGCATTCTGAAATGGATTCACAAACAATACAAATGTATGCTTGTATGCAGTAGAGGATGTGAAAATCACTGTGTGGAAAACAAAAAAACATTTAATATGAGTGCTCAAATCTTTGCATGTGACTGTATATTTAAAAGAAACAATAGTGACTAAAGTACTAATTCATACATGGGAGCAAGTAGATATTACCTTCCAGTCTTGGTGTTCTACTAAAAAGCTCTCTGCTTCAGATTTGCTCTTGGGCATGCCCTTCTTTCCCATTTCTGTGGTCTGCTTTAGTGTCCAGTCCAATAACAGACGGTGGTTAGCTTTAAACAGCTGAAGCTGGTGAGACTCCTGCAAGTGCTCTTTTCTACAATCACACATATCAAAGTCAATCCATTACAGTTTCTTACTATGATGCTTTGCACTTTGTTCAAAATAGTGCTGAATTTCAACACACCTCAGTTTTACTTCCTTGTCCAGCTTTGTTAAAGTGGTGTTTACATCCCTCTGCTTTTTGCTGAGCTTGTCAGAAAGGTCACAATGAGTCCTTAATTGATCTTCAGTCATCCTCTCTAGGACCTGGTTTCATAAATTCAAACATATTTCTGTTAGCACTTACAAACCATGTTGGTGAGCCAACTAATAGCAACAAATACCCTTGCTATCTTTAGTCTGACACTCACTTCACCTCTCTCCTGGATGACTCGGACCTCCCGTTCAGTCTCCTCAAGTCTGCGTATTAGGTTCTCCACACTCTCCACATCTTCCCCACAGCCCTGACCCTGCAGCAACATCATCTGCAGCACCATAGAAATAAAGTATTTCAAAGGGCACAAAATAGTGGTACAAAGAGCTCTTATGTATCTCACAATATGGTGTGGTATTTTTTTCAGATAACTGATAAACAATTGGATGTTCCTCAATAGGTGGTGTTATACTAGATTAAAAGTGATAGTAAAATAGTTTTGCTCTTATAATAGATTTATATAATAGATTTGCTCTATTCATACACTGATATTTTTGAAAACAAAAATAAGGACGTCTTGGTGTTAGTTTTAGTATTTAAACAGCACAGAACTTTAATTTCAGCAGTTCAGTTTTCCATAATATGGGCCTATAAAAGGTCATTTCCAGATACAATAAGTGGATTGTAAAGACAATTTCACCTTTTCACTTGCCCTCTCCCTGACTTCCTCAAGGTCACAGATCAAAGCGTGTACCTCCAGCGCTGCTTTTAGTTTACTCTTATAACTGTTTAGGTTTCCATGGAAATTATTCCATCTGTTACCAGGGGCAAATAACCAAGAATGTAACAAGCAATGCAAGTTTTTGCTCATGTTTAATTCTTTATTAGCCAAATTATTATTTTTGGTGAAATATTTATTTAACAAATATGATGGGAAAGGAGATGGGGTTAGACCTCTCATTGAGCTGTTGTCTGTGCTTCTTCACAGTGGCCAGCTCAGCATTGCCCTGCCTCTCTAGTCGAGTGGCCAGATTGTTAATGGTCTTGATGTGGGCATCATCTACAGTCACATCCTGAAAGACGATTAATTTGTGAACTTCACTTCATAGAACAAAAGACAATTATTTCAGGAAATTTTGTCCAATTTTGTCATTACTTTCACCATGGCTTGAAATACAGAAAGTTAGATCATATGAAGTCAAGCTTTTACAAGCAATGACAGCCTTTCAAGTTAGGATGCTGGCTTTGTACTTTGAGAACTACACGGGGCAGTAGAAGGTGAAGGGCTAGCTTACAGACCCGTAATAGCCTTATATCGGAATTACACAGTCTTATTTTGAAACCTTAGAAAAAAACAAGACCTCAAAACTCACTATATGTTTGATGCCCTAAAAACACTGTGATTCATCATTAAACATATATAGTAACTTGGAACATGCTGCGTTAGCAGTATTTCTATGAAAAAAAATTACTTCCATTGCTCTTACCCCAAGACTGGAACTTCTGAACTCACTCAGCTTCTTCAGTATTTGCAAACCATGCTCATAGTCTTCCCCAAGATCCCCCACATTAATCATTACTTCCTAGAAACAAGAATTGGAGGGGAATGAGAGAGGTTAATGATATCTCACATTGCTCAAACACTGTAGAAAGGTTGACCATGGTCTATACAGTATATTCCGTGATATATTAGATGGTAAATAATCATTAATAGTTCTCATTTCTTACCCTCTGTCTGATCCAAACTTCAACCTGCTCCACTTTTTGAAGGAACTCAAGGAAGTCACGGTTGTCTTCTAGAACTTTACCTCGGGCCAAGACACCATGTTTTAGAGCTTCCCAGTGAGAGTTCAGAGCAGAGACACTTTGTCGCACCTCTTTAGACTTAGGATGACGAAGAGACACCAACTCATCTCCTGTCTGATGGAGTTGAGGTAAACAGATTTATGAAAAATGTCTAAAGCGAAGCTGTAAGATATATCATAGGATTTGTCATAGGCTTCACCTGCTGAACAGAGTCAATAATTTTGCTATGCGCCAGAATCTCTGCCTCAAACACTTGGTGCTTCTGCAGGAGCTTCATTTTGGTCTGAAGGTTGCTCAGATCCATCTTGGAATCCTCCTGCATCTTCTGTATGCGATCTGATATCCATTCCTCAGCCTGCAGCACAAATGATAGATTATAAAAGTGAAACCACATCATAACAAGCATAAATACATGTGCAGTCTTCAATGTTTATTTGTATGTTTATACACATTTGACAATAAAGGCAAGGAAATGTGCTTTGATTAATTAATTTATCTTTCAGTTGCTCAGCAAGCTTGGAGATAGATGCCTATACCTCAGAGGCATCCCGATTGAAGATGCAAAGAAGCCGCGAGGTCTCAAGTTCCTCTCGGCGTTTTGCTGACAGATCCTTGATGCGTTCCCTCCTGTCTCTGAGGGCTTTCAGTTTTCTTTTAATATGATTAGCTTTCTCTCTTGTCACCTCTCCATTCCTCAGACTATCAGCTGACTTTTGAAGAGCAAGCATCTGTACACAATTCATTATACAATAATTCTTAATTTAAGCAAAACCAGCACAGTGACAACATACTGCAATAATTATATTGGAGTAATTTATGGTTGTTGTTGCAGCAGCAGCAGGAGCACATAATTAAACTTCATGCTGTGCACACTTCCAGCAGCAAGCTAAATTCAAATACCTTTACAGCTATACTTAAACACCCATTTAAGAGCCTATATAGATTTGTGCTTTATCATAAACGATACACACTCTGCAGCAACCAGGCTTATGTACAAAAACCATGATTTGACAGGTACACCTACCTTATCTTCCTGACCACTGAGAAGTTTTTCAAAGGCTTCATGACGTTTTATTAGAGTGTCTGTCTCATCGACTGTTGTTCCCAAGTCACTGTTTTTCAACTGGATCTGTAAAATAGCAACTTGCTCTTCATAATGTGCAATTCTATTGTCAGACATTTGATGAAGTTAGAGTGGAGACATGGTTTACATCAAAATGTGAATGAAAGGAGATTTTTGCACCAGCTACATTTATATTCCCTTAACCAATACAAATGAAGAATTTTCTTTTAAATTCTTCCAAACTTTGTTGGGATACATGGGAGTCATGGTTCGGCCACTGCTTTTTTGTTTTTTGGCCTTGTTTCTGTTCTGTGTTTTGGGGGCTTTTATTTTGATTTCATGTTCTGTTCGTGTGTCATGTGCTGTTGTGTTCCACCTGTTTGCGTTTGCCCCTGATTAATGTCACTGTTTAAGTCCTGTTTGTGTTTGCCTTAGTTATCAGTCCATCGCCTTATGTAGCCTTCTGTTTGCCTTGTTTCCTGCCCTGTGTTTACCCTGTTCCTGTACCACGTTCTTGTTCCCGTTTGGCCCGCACGCCTATTTGTTTTCTTGTTTTGGTTAATAAACGCATAGCAGCATGGATTCCTGGCTCCTGGCTTGTACTGGCACTTCCCAAGGTAGCTCTCGGTCGTGGGGGCCTAGCCCCCGCGATCGTGACAATGTGATCCTGGAGATTTAAAATGTAGTAGTCTGCCTAAAAATAAAACAGGTCATGGCTGGATTTTCTAACGGGACAATAATCCAATACTTACGTCAAATGGCAGGTTTGATTCTGACATTGATGGAGACACTAAAGGAGTAACTTTACTAGAGCTATAGTGCACTAACATACATGATCATTAAAGCACATGAACATATGAATATACAATATACAAGTCGGTTTATTTAAGTTTTTAAAAGATCCAACCTCTTGAGAGTTGGTGATTGTTTCCATGTGTTCAACGTCTCTGTAGAACACCTGCTCCAAATAAGTGTTCTCTAGCCACTTCTGCTTGGAGTTCCAGCTATCTATCAGCTTTTCTCTTTCATTCTGCAGAGTTCTCAGTTTCTGTTGAACCTGAAGATAAAAAGCCACATTTACAGTTTACAACTACAATGATCTCGGTCAACATTATGCCAACTTTGCTTTCATCACTTGCACTTTACATACGTAGTGAGTAATGTTAGAAGATTTGCCTCCTTGTTGAGGACACGTGTTCACTTTATTACAAATATCTAAAATTTTCCGTACCCTCATTGCCCTCATGAATACTCACTTCTCGAGCATTAGGAATGGCCATCTCCTGTAAGCTTTGGCCCATAGCTGCAGCCTGGGTGTAAGTCTCCTCACGGGCTATGATCTCAGCCCACAGCTGCTGATGCTGAAATAGCTGCAGGTCACATGTGGCCACATCACGAATAGACTCCTCTGCCTTCATTCCTCTCAGTACTTGTGCACACCACAGAGAATAATCCTGCATCTGAGGACCAGAAAAAAATGGCAGTGAAACACTGCTAACTCTGATCAGGCCACAAGAAGTGCAAAAGTGTGTGTCTGTAGGCAAATATGTTACTGTGTTGAGAAAGAGGTAGCGCTGTCTGGCATGTCGAAGTTCCTCCTCCCTCTGTTCCATCTGCATGCGGAGTCTCTCCCAGCTTTCCACCACCTCCTGCTGCTGCTCTTGTATCTTACCTCCCAGCTCTGAGTTGCACAGGTCTAAAATGGAGTCTGCAGCATCCAACAGCTCCTGCAGCTGAAAAAAACAAAGCAAACCCAAACCATTAATGTGGTATCAAGACCACTTCCAGTTCACTATTCACTATGCCTGGCCACAAGTACAGTGCATCCGGAAAGTATTCACAGCACCTTATTTCCACATTTTATGATGTTACAGCCTTATTCGAAAATGGATTAAATTCATTTTCTCCCTCAGAATTCTACACACAACACCCCATAATGACAACATGAAAGAAGTTTACTTGAGGTTTTAAAATTTTTTTTAAAAAAATAAAAAAACGGCGAAATCACATGTACATAAGTATTTTTAGTACTTTGTCGATGCACCTTTGGCAGCAATTACAGCCTCAAATCTTTTTGAATATGATGCCACAAGCATGGCACACCTATCCTTGGCCAGTTTCACCCATTTCTCTTTGTAGCACCTCTCAAGCTCCATCAGGTTGGATGGAAAGTGTCAGGGCACAGCTGTTTTAATTTCTCTGTTCAATTGGATTCAAGTCTGGGCTCTGGCTGGGCCATTCAAGGACATTCACAGAGATGTCCTGAAGCCACTCCTTTGATATCTTGGCTGTGTGCTTAGGGTCGTTGTCCTGCTGAAAGATGAACCGTCGCCCC
>JBBPDC010000001.1:35637801-35653413 GCA_037974485.1 Hemigrammopetersius urotaenia
TCAAAAATCTCTCACTTGTAATACGTGAGCATATTTACTGTACAAAACTTGTCAGTGAACTATGAGGGCAAAAAAATGAAAAAATAAATAAAATAATCGTTCATTAATCGTAATCGAGATAATTTTTTCAATTAATCGAGATTTTGATTTTAGGCCAAATCGCCCAGCCCTAATAGGAAAATACATTCACTCCGATAATAAAATAACACTTGATGCACAAATGATGTTTACTTTTTGTGTGCATGACCCAGTGAACTAGTGCTGAAATGGATGGTATAGTGGTTTAGCAATGTAAAGACAATATATGCTCAACCTTTACAGGGTTGCTTCACAAGTTTTTAACACATCAACAAAGGAAAAATAATACAATTTTACACCATATAGCACCAACACTAATATGGCATGTAACTGGCTTTTATCTCTTTTGGCTATATGCTTTATTGGTCCACTGTAAATGCCTTACAGATCCTTTTCTTACATTTAATTAACATCCTGCTAACATAAACCTCAACCCAAACCATAAACCCAAATCATAAACCCAACCACACCCAGGTCCTAAACCTAATCCTGGTACTACACTTACCCTGAACACTAACAATGTTGATACTTACCTGATATGTTTAAAGGGAGTGGAGCAAATCAGTTTTAGAAAACTAAGCAATAATACACAGTCAGTGGTCAAACTGAATCACAATCATGGAACAGTGGTAAACAGAAAGAGGTGCATGTTTGACAGAAGGAAACATACCAACCTGAGACAGCTTGGACATAGCCTACATGTGGAAAAATCACTCCTTATTACCTGTTCAAGAAAGCATTTCCAAAAGCATTGAGTTTGCGGAAGGGTTTCTTCGGATCTACCACCAGGGCATTACCAGGTACGACCCCCTCATTCTCCCCATACATCACAGCGATGAAACCATCTGTTGTTGGCTCAGGCCCAATCCGCATACCAGGAAAATCCTGCTCCAGCAGATACCTGTCACACAGAGATAAGCTCTTTTTAAGAATTACAATGTGTTTAATTAACTAAATAAAATATATATCAAATATATATAAAGATAAACAAAATTTTCATTTTTTAAAACACTTAAATAAAGATGTCTATGACTGAAAAGTCTGGACTGTAATTTACTTCTGAGTGTGATCAAAACTGATTCCAGACCCTAGAATGAGGCAAAGTCCATGATCAAAATGTACCTAGGAAACACTGTCATTTAAAAAAACTTCTAGTTGGGGTTTTGTGATTCAGTACAAGACCCGGCCTAATCATGAAAACTGTCCCAAAAATAGTGAATGCTTAAAGGATGTGGCTTTCATCCCTAAGAGAAGACTATTACTGAACTTTACAGTATCAATATATTACTCCCTCATGCACAAGTTAGAAAAACAGACAGGGGCCTCCTCATTAACCTTGCTCTTCCTGCAGCTTCCTGTCTATAACATCACAACATCCATAATCACCACATCCTGCAAGAAAATGACAAAGCGCTCCTATTTTCTCAGCAAAGAAAGATGTGCCATGAGTTTTCCAGGCTTAGACTAACAACCTATTGCAAGGTCTTAGACTAACATTCCCTTTTCACGGTTCATTTAAGAGGGACATGAATGAGGAGGAAAGTTATCAAATTTGAGGAAACAACATTTAGTGCCCATTAAAAGATTCTTGTTTGTGGAAGACCACTGAATACAGAAAAATAAGGAAGTACGAGTAGAGATAAATTAAGGTAAGAAAGGGGTAGGGAAACTTATTGTGATCACAGTTAGGAAATAACTCATGTCACTGATGGTTTTCATGTAGATGTGCACACACACAGTCTGTTTGATTTTAACACCCCAGTACACTTTATAGTTTGAGTGTGCTTTCTGTGTGCTTACACAACGAAACCACTTCTTTTCAGATTCTGATACTGAAACTTCGAGCATCTGACGGTACAGATGGTCTTTAAAATGAGCTGTTTGAACAAAAGCACTCATTTGCATCAAAAAGTAGACTATCCTGTTCAACACTTCGACTCCACAGGAAGAGAAAAGTGAGAGTGTGTGACATTTGCAGCCAAAATCATTACAGAATCGGTTCAGAATCAGTTTTCATTTCTTCCGATTTCAGATCCAGAATTTTCTGACATCAACGAGATACCACCAAAAGTATAAGATATTGATGTGCAACCCTAATGTCCAGCATATAACAGCATATACAATTATTACATCTGACTGCACATTCTCTGTCCTGTTACTGCTATATTTGCAAAATCCTATTTATTGCTGTTTAACTCTGTTCTGCATTTTTTGCACATGTAACTAGTGTTCTGCAATTTTGCACACAACTCTCAGCTCACAGAATATAGCATCTGTATTCATCCAGACTGTATCTATTGTCGATGTCAATAACTCTGCGATTACTGTGAGGTGTGAGTGAATATAGATGTCAGTAACACAAACTGTGAAATTACTGTGAGATTACTATGAGATGTGAGCGACTTTAGATATCAGTAACTCAGGGTGTGAGATTACTGTGAGGTTACTGTGAGGTGGCATTTGGAGGCCTCACCTCTCAGGATGTTTACGGTCCTTAAACATCCGGGAAATGTGCTACAGCTTGTTTGTTTTTTATCTGTTTGTTTGTTTTTGTTGTTTGTTTTTAAAAAAAAACAACTGTCCGGCAATGTCACGTCTTGTTTACAGACAACGAAGGGTGGTCGGTGTGGGTACCTTATGAACGTGGTCTTCCCTGTAGAGTACTGCCCGACCAGGAGCACCATCGGTTTGCTCTGGAAATCCGCCTCCTCCAGCGCCGGCGAGTGGAAGTCATGGAAAAAGTAGGCTTCCTCTAACGGGAGAAGTTTCTTGGTGTAGAGACTCTGAAGCCCTTCGGTCACTGTTTGAAACATGTCGCCCTCCTTGTTTCTTCCTCCCTGCTCCTTGTTGACCCAGCTGAACATGGTGATGTTCCCTTTTAACACACCAGTATTGTGCAATTCGCTGACTTCGCTTTTTTCTCTTGTAGTTTAACACAGAGAACACGCCCAATGTCTAAACGTCTCCTCGGCTATTGTATCGTCTGTACATCAGGGAACCCGTTATGTTGGTGTTGCGCGCTCTCTTTCTCTCTCCCAGCTGTGCCTCCGTCACCTCACCTGAGTCCCTGGACGGAGCTCATGAATATTCAATAAGAGAATCTCTGGGGGCGGACCGATGGACGGGGCTTAGGCATGGGGCTTTCTTAGGCATGGTGAATTTATTCCACCAACCTTCCTGCCTGGTGTTTACACAACACTTTCCCTCCGCAAGCGCCGCCGCCCAATTTTCCATCGAGTCCTGCGGAAGGCGCATACTCTGGACAAACAATACTGCGGTGTTTCTTCATAGAGTTAAGCGTCGGAAGTTCAGAAGAGAGTTTTTCTTCACTTCAGAAAAACGTACACCTCGAAAAAAGACCCCTGACATCACCTTTCATAGACCGCACCAAAGATCGAGAGGACAGAAACTGGTCCTGTATTTAAAATGTTTACATTTCCTGTCAGTATGTTGTTTTAAGTACTTCGTCTGCTACAGTTAGCAGACCAGAGCCACGGGAGACTGCGCCGTTGTCATGGTTACGGAGCACACGTGGTTTCTTTACGCATATCAGCATGAAAAGATGCAGTCAGCTCCTCACTCAAAGCACGCCACGTGTGAAGACAGGCGGGGGTGAAGGCTGAGAACCTGCGTTTTCAGCTAAACTTACACGTTTCATTACATGTTAAATGTTTTCTTAAAATCATAAAATACAATTATTTGTACTAGTTTTAAACTGATCTCATCTTATTTAATAGACTTTTTTATGTGGTGGTTTTCTGTACTGGTCGTATTTATTCCCACGATGAGTAGAGAAAATAAAATAATGGAACATGCGTCACATTTCGACATGAATAACTACGTTCATCATATACTTTCTATTAAACTTGATCCACGCCATTTCTGTCTCATATTGACTGGATCTAAAATATTTGATGCTCTTTAAAAGAATACTGGGCAGTGTATATTTTGCACGTTCTGATCTGAGCATTGTAGAAACTTTTTACTGTTTTTACTGATCTGTCCCTTTGCGCCACCATGTGGCCATTCCGGAAACCAGCCTGGCATGAAGTACAGTGCCCCCTTACAGTCACATGTGAACACACAACAGCACACTGTGTGAACAATGTGAAATTCTTTCTCTGCATTTAACCCGTTAAACAAGTTAAAGGTTCCATGACATGAAAATTTCACTTCATGAGATTTTTTAACATCAATACTAGCCTGCCTCAGGTCCTGCAGTGGCTAGAAATGGCGATAGGTGTAAAGAGTGCTTTTATCATCCTGCTCCGCAATTGAGAGAACAACAGCTCAGATGGCCCGATCTGGAATTTGGCATCATACGGGGAAAGGTTACTTCCGCTTTCTCACGCTTTGCCCGCCCAGAGAATTTGCCCCCTCCCCTAAATAATTTGCTCCACGGACTATCAGTGCTATTTATGAGAGACCACGTTTTCTGAAGAACCAGGGTTAAATTTATTTTCTCTGGAAATGCGCCGACACAATACAGAGCTAGCACAATACGGCTCAAAATTAGGTCCGGATCAGTTCCAACTCTTCTGGGCTCACCTACAAACCTCGAACAAGTAGGTCAACTTAACACTATATCATTTTGTTGCTTTCCTGTATATGATCACATAGCTTTTTACCCTTCGAACGTGGCTGTAATATTAGCTCTGCCGAGAACAGCCCAGGCTAAATGTAAAGGTAGATAGCACCAGGTATGTGTGACTGGTGTGTCAATGCACACATGAACTCCAGTGTTGGACAACAGTGCTGCTGTTAGTGTTATGGCGCGCACGTATTTGCCCTTTCCCTCATTTAAATAACTATGCAAACCAGGGTGATCAGATGAGCAACAGGCAACGGGGCTATAGGCACTGATCTCAACTGCTTGGCTGTCAAGGAAATGCCCCGAATCTCACTACAGACGAACACAACTGTCTTTTGACAGCTTCATGACCGCAGTAGCCATTGCTAGACACTGTAAACATTAGCGCATGGTACCGTGGCCTCAAGCTGCCCCCACCGTATCCCTTGCTCGCCTCTCTCCTTCTGGCCCGGTCCCTCTTCTTCTCATTATCATTTAAAGCTACAGACACAGAAAGACGTGTCCTAGGGAAATTCCATTGTGTGACTGTCTCGAAGTGGCTGTAATTCTGCACAAAGGCAGAATTTCAGAAAAAGACTTCAGATATAGTATTATGGGACCACTAAGACCTATATAAAAGCTGAGCGATGGACTGCCACCAATGGGAGGCACCTGGGAGCAGTGTGTGGGGAGGGTACCTTGTTCAAGGGTGCCTCAGTAGTGCCACTAGCAGTCCTTGGATTTAAACCCACAACTTTCTGATCACAGGGGCAACTCACTAAGCACCAGGCCACCAGCTAGTGGTTAGTGGTTTAAAAGTCACAGTTTTACTAAAGCAATAAAGGGGCACAGAGCAGTGACATGTTTTTCATCGCTTTTATATTTATATACTTATACATTTGAATAACACATTCAAAAACAATACTTGTGCAAATATTCTCCTCCTTGAAAAGTGATCTGGATTACTGTAAATGTCGATCTGCATGGCTGCAGACTTAAAAAGCTAGTATTTCAAACGGTGTTAAAAAAAAAGAATATATTTGGATGCACAGCATCTATCAATGTTTAACATTACAAAAAATAATGTGTCAAATAGTAAACACAGTTGGGAGGTTAAATCATGTAAGTATTGAAGGTTTACATGCATAAAAAAGGTTTCTGCTCCATAATTAAGGAGCACTAGCACAGTTATTAGTGCCCAACTTATATCTTCATGCTTTGTAGTCCTGGTGCAATGAAACCAGTACACCCAAAAAAATGTCTACCACTGCCCGCATACACAACACATCCTACCCACAAAAGTCTTCTCTATGTGAACTCTTTCAAACACGACACTTACAAATTGCTTTACGAAAACCACCGATTTTTTTACAGGATACAGCCAAATACAATGCCTCATGTTCACCAAATATGCAGGCTTATCTGTTGATACAGACGTTCTATTACCTCTCAATGCTGAAAATGGGTTTTTTTTCTTGTTGACTGAAACCGGTTTAAAAATGATTGATCATTTAGAAAGATGAACGGATCTCTACCCCCTTTTTTTTGCTGACAGTTAGTCAGTCTCCTCACTTTGTCAGTTAGCCACCGTCTCTTACAGTTGTCAGTTAGCTACCGTCTCTTTATCTTAAGGTTTATCTTTGCTCAGTCAACACCAGCACAGAAACTGACCATTTTGTTTAATTAGAGTTGCAAAAGATTTTGCTCTTTCTGCTCCATCCTTGAACACCATAGCCACTGCAAACCTGCATTACCCCCGATCAATATGACAAACGCAATCCAGTCAGAGGCCGCTGGCTATCCATCCCTCAGCAAACTGTGACCTTAAAAGGACCTAGCTTTTCTCAGGAACACAAGCCTAAGGCTGAGGGGCTCTCAAGATGCGTTTCTCCTCATACTTCTCACATGATCCAGCTCTTTACTTCCCACCCCACAGCCTAATTACATCCTCATCGAGCACCAGGCCCTTGGGACTAGAACCGTAGAGCTAATGTGACCTTCACGGGTCGGGCAAGTCTGAGGTGTCCACTGTGACTTTGATGAAGATGGTGTCGTCCTTGATATACGTGCCATTTTCCAGCACAGTTTGGGCCACAAACAGTGGGCAGCCTGAGGCAATGTTCATCTCTCCAGTGGGTCGACGGAAACTGCTGCTGTTAGGGTCAGGCTTGAAGGCATCGCCCAGGTGCTTGCGTGCAGGGCTCTGGTCCATCAGCATCAGTGTCACCTTTTGTTTAAAGGGCCACGGAAGCAGGGCGTCGTACTCCCCACGCATCACCACAAAGAAGAGAGACAGATGAGTGCCCTTCCCCATGCCATCACCGTTCAGATAAACGCGGGCACACATCTTGTAGCCAAAGTACCCCGTGTAGAAGGGCTGACTGTAAAGCGAGAGTGTCTTGGAAGCCACTGCTTCTGCTTTCCGCCGCTTATAGTCGCGGATCTTCCAGATGAGAGTGCCATTGAAGCTAGCTGTCTCCAGCACTTGCAGCTTCAGGTCCATGTCTGCCAGGCGGATATCATGGACGCTAAGCATCTCATCATGCCGCGACAGCTGCGTTTCTAAAGAGGCTGGAAACAAAACAAGACATTCTTAAATACCAGTCAAGTTTCTACAGGCATTCTGTGACATGTACTGTTAGAGGTATCAGTGTTTCATTTTTTATAGTGTTTAGTGACAAACTTAATTTAAAACACCATACATTAACACCTTGCTCCAGGCTAACACTTACAGTACTCCCAAACTACCATTCAGTCAGTCAATCAATCAAGCCTTCAGGAGCTTTTGAATGTGAGAATCAAGTGTCTGTGATTTGGGCTGGTTAAACCTTTTTAATGTTTAAAAAAAAGTGTGTACCCTGCAGTGTATATGACCATGTTTTGTGAGGTGGGCCTGTTATCATATTAGCAAGATTAAAAGTGTTCAAATGTGACAATCACTGAAATCAATTAACATACAAAACATAGGGCTGCACTCACCCACTGTGTGTGTGCCTGGGCCAGTACGGGTGGGGTCAAGTGATGCTACCATAGAGCGCATGCTCTCCACAGCACCCCTCAAAGCTTCCACTTCATCCCGCATGGCCCGCAGTGGCCGCAAGTCCCGTAGCTCCATCTCCACCTCCAGCAGCTTCTCTGAGTGAGTGCTCATCAAGTTCTACAATTGCACATACCCACACACTTTTAGATCGCTAACCAATCGCATGTTTCATTACAAAGAATTAGAATGAATACAAACCGCACAGTCATATTTATTGCTTTAAATTGCCTTTTTTAATTGCACATATTTATTTATTGATGTCTGCATTCTCTTGTACATATGCACCCTTACACGTCTCTGCTGCTAAACTACAGTACTGGTAAATACTGTACTTATCCTCAATATAGCCATTGTCATTTGCACTATACATTGTCTTGTCCTGTCTCGTTTAGTGGTATCGTTGCTCTTTTGCACTTGTGTTCTGTTCTGTTCTGCTCTTGTGTGGCACCATGGTCCTGGAGGAACGTTGTTTTATTTTTACTATGTACTGTGTATATGGTAGAGATGACAATAAAATCTATTTGACTTGAATCCTTGTTCATTTGATGTAGTACACCATATCATGTAAAATATATCAAATTATTAGTATCCCCCAAAGCTTTACTCTCTATATTCCACAAATTTGTTGATAGTACCTCTAGTCAAATGTCTATGGAAAAAAAAAACTACAAAATTTGGATTGAGAAAGTTCAGAGATTACTGTTACTGACTAATGTATAGTAGTTAACAGCAGGTCTTGGGGTAAGTCAAATGTTGGTGCATGTGCGCCCTCTGCAGTAATGATGCAGCCAAACACTTTACCAGGTTTCCTTGTCCTAAAAGCTTTACAGTACAGGTGAAGATATGATGTCTTGGTTTATAACTTTAGAGAAAAGAGGCCCCAACAGGACTTACCTGCATGGACGCTAACTTCTGCTCTAGCTGCCGATATTTCTCCCTCATTTCTTCGTACTGCACATCCACTTCTGTAAGACGACTGCTCAGACTGGGAAGAACCTTGTAGCGTTCCAGCAGCTCACCTTTGACATCTTCCACCTACACACAATATGAGACACGTTTCAGGTCAGCTCCACTCTCAGTGAAAATCTTTGAAGAATTCAGATCTACGATAAGATCCGGTGCAATACCACCTGCAGTGTCATCTGACGGTTGTTGCAGTTGTTATTGCTACATACAACAAAAACTGTATGATGATTCATAACTCGAAAACAGGTTTTAATGGGCTGGTTTTGATCCATCTGTCCATCGTTTAAAAATCATATAAAAGTGCCTAAACAGCCAGTTCTGTAGTCACATGTCAAATTTCTTTTATATTTCTGCATTTTTCTAGAGGGGAAAAGGTTTACTGGAGGCTGACGTAGAGACAAATATCACATAATTTCCTGTTTGTAATAATATGCCTCTGTTGTCATGTTTTTTTTGGATTCATTAATGGAAGTAAGTACTTTTACAGGAAAAACACTTCAGCATATTTTAATGGGCAATTGCTGTTTAGGTTAATAACAGAAGTTGATATTCATTAAATGATTACAAATCAGTTCATTACTATCTTATCGCCTGCATATTTAATATAGATTACAGGACATAAAGAGAAGGAGATGCAGTCTAGCACTAGTACCAGACCTTGGCTTCTAGCGTGTTGTTTCTGGCCACCATCAGCCGCAGGTGTTCTGATGCAAAGTTTGACTCATGTTCCTTTATGTCCTGCTTCAAACCCTGGAAGAAGACATTTAAACAAATCATTCAATCATTTATATACATTTATTTGTAATTGATTTTATTCAAATTAAATGTTTATATCTAGAAAAACATTTTTCATTTACTGTATCACCAAAGACTTTTGCCTCTTTTTTGCCATCTTTTTACATTATGTTCTTAAACTGTTGTATGCAAAGTTGACATTTGCATTGCTTTGTTAAAAATATATATACATTAGGGCTGCACAATATATCGCAAATTTACCGTCATCGCGATATCAACATGCGCAATATACATATCGCGAAAGACTGACTGAACTGCAATAAATGGTGTTTTTCCAAAACTCTTCACCCAGTGCCACAGAGAAGAGGGCAAAAACAATCACTGGACAGTTTTTTTCATCCTCTGTGCTACTGATTGTTGATTGTTCCTTTTTTTCAACAATGTTCAATGGTTCAAATGTTTTATAGGAGGCATTAAATGCTCTGTTTAAGTAAATTCTTTTAAAAAACATGTTGGAATGGAAATATTGCATTTCATTTTGTTTCTGCATAGACTAGTCAGTGTCTGGAGTCTATGTTACCAGCAAACCCAAAGCAGAAAGTTTTTACTCACTTATCGCAAGTGATATCGATGTCGCAACACTAAACAACATTATCGCATATTTTCCTGATATCGTGCAGCCCTAATATACATCCTCGCATAATACATCTGAACATTTTAATGTAAAATGCAGTTAACGTAAATTTAGGGGCTGTTATATAATGAATGTTAATTCTTCCTCCCAATGTGTTATATGCGGCAAATAAATAGAATTTAAGCACTAAAGCAGAAAAACGCTGCATTTATCCTTTGGTTAAATCACTTGAACATGTGACTTGGCCTAGGGTGTTTAACCTCTTGCATACAACTGTACTGTTCAGTACTGTAATGTGTCAGTGCAGACATGACCAACATTGTTCCTGTCCATTCAGAACTAAAAGCCCATTCAGAACTCATCATTATCGACACTTACAAAGCCAATGTCGAATAGCACCCTTTTAACTGTGTTAGGTTATAGTCTTAAACTGCCTTTTACTGTCTTATATGAGCAACATAAATGATTCGATTTACCTTGTAGCCACAGCCAAAACGGAAAAAGGAGCATGTGACTTGAGCCTTTGGACAGTCATGCTGGTGACTGGACAGCTACAATGGAGGAAAACACAGACGTGAGAGTATGGCAAACGTTTTTTCGAAATATTAAGAAAATGCATTACCTGAGACATTAAAACATTTAACAAACAAAGTGCATTCCACACACCTGAAACTGCTAATCTGCTAAAAGTATTAGCACTGTGCTGCTTCCTTGCCAAATGAATTGTTGGGGTATGTTACAGCACTTGTACTAATTCTACCTGTAATTTCACCTTTTGTTTTTTATGGCAAATGATTCATTCTAAGCTATGCTATGTTCAAACATCTCAAAATACAAGCATCTAAATGCCTGAGCATACAGCTGTAAGATTATTGGGGCTTCTACAAGAGACAAACTAAAATATGTATTTTTATGTAATAAGCTTTTATGGTCTTTCGTCTGTAATGCTTTCCTCTAGAGCAGTGATTCTCAAAGTGTGGGGCGCAGAGTCATGATAGGTGGGCCGCAAGAAACCTGAGGGGAAAGTCATGTGGAAGTTTAACATCCGAGTCATTTTCATGGCGGAACAAAGAATTCACTTGGGTTACGTTAGCAAATCATTTCTGCTGAGAGAAATGAAGCAAGTGCTGATAAACGGCAAAAAATAAGCCAAAAACGAAATATGACTAATTGCATCTTGCTCTAGGTTTCGGAGGTAATGAGGTAGGAGATCACGAGAGACCTGTATTTCATGTTATTGTCACTGATATTACACCCCAGTCACATCAATGAGCGTCTCGAGTTCTTTCAAAGAAAACCTGAAGAATACAGTGAGCAGGAGGAACATTTTTTGTAAAATCTACATCAGAAAACGGCAAAGCACTAACGGCATCTTACAAAGTCGCATATAAAATTGCCCAGAGCAAGAAACCACACACATACTCCCTGCAGCTTTAGATATGGTCATACAGAAGAAATGAATGTTAAGGAGTTTGATGTTATCTAAACAAAGCTACACCTAGGCTATTGTTTTGTTGAGATGGAACACGAAATAAATCTGCCTGCAAAGTGGGGAATGATAAAAACGTCTGAGAATCACTGCTCTAGAATACCATTATCACACTTTAAACAATACTTTAAAAGAAGGAACAAAAAGTTATGCTGAGCTGTTAGAAGCTGGCAATGCTTCCATCACAAGAGGCCATCCAGTGAAAGAAATACGCTTCAATAAATGTTATACCCTTAGTACTTACCTCACTCCTTAATATAGATGAAAAAGAACAGTGATTAGGGCATGCCACTGGATAAGCAGGACACACGGTTTCCTTGTGTTTCTGAAAACAGAGAAAGAGAACCTGCTGTGTCAAGAGAAAAACTGCGAGTGCTCTAATACCGTCATATAATCATATAGTCGGAATAATTATTAGCATCATGAGATAAAGTCTTAAATGCTGCACCTAGAAGCCTAAAAAAATTCCACTGACACAATCAGGTACAGAAACTATTTCCATAATCACATGCATTCTCAAAAAAGGTACTCTGCTGCAGTAGATTCCCCTAAAGTTCCCAGCACAAATGTGAAACTAAAAGGTCATGGGACATTTTTGGCACCAAGGAAGGGAAATACTTAGCACAGAGGAAGCGAGTAGTTCAATATTAAACGAGACAAATAACTGTGCTCTCATTAAAAAAAAAAATCCACGCTTCCACATTAAAAAGTGAAATCATTGACATGCTTTGCATTCTTTGCATGGTCAGTTAAGACAGACTTCACGTGGGTGATGGAAGGTACCTGTAGTTCCGTGTGGGCCATTTTGTGTTTGCAGAATTCACAGGTGGTCTCCCGGTGTTTGCATTTGCGACTCAAGTGTTCAGCCATGTCCTTCCTCATGATCATCTCTTTACACTTTCCCAGAGGGCAGGGCACTTCAAAGTATTCACACACGTTCAAGTGGTCCTGACAGTCCAGAGAGAGAGAGAGAGAGCGAGAGAGAGAGAGAGAGAGACGGAGGCAGAATGAACGATGGATTTAAAATAAGAACGCGCAAGAAAACTAATATTTCACACGGAAAACAAATGCTATAAGTGTAGCCAGACGATGGCAAAAAAAAGATTAATGCAATAAAACCTGTAATAAGGCTTAAAACATTATGAAATGTTTCATATATATTTTAAACAATTACAAAAATATTCAAATTACAAAAATATTTTTTTAACTATCGAAAGAATAAAACCGAAACAAGGCTTTGTACATACAGCATTTATCAAGAACAACTGTCAATTTTATATTTATTGTAAAATCAAGAGAGTGTGCTACAAAGTAACTTACCATAACCTGCTGTAGACTCATTTGTTCTTTACAGCCGTTCTTGGCACTTCTGCAGTAGACCTTCAGAGTCATAATCTCTCTATTGCAGCAGACATCTCGGAATATCTAACAAAAAAAACAAATGACTAGCAAATACAACACCGTTCCCCACTACCTGCTAAGCAGTGCTTACTGCTTTAGGTCAGGTGGCAGTATTAGCCACTGTAAAAAGGGGTGGGGCTTACCTTATCTTCAAATAGGGGTTCCAAGTCAGCTGGACACACTGGTTTAGGTCCACTGTTTCGTAGTGAAAGAAGAACAAAAGATCATAACTTTCCCTTACCTACAGTGGTAAAGACAGAACTTAAAAGAAAAGGCACAGAGTGTTCTGATACCTAAACCTCATGACAGAGGGCAGGAATACACCACTAAGGCTTCATTCATGTGCTACTACATCTGAATGAGTGTAAAATCGGTCATTCGCCGAACTGTTGCTCGTGTTAGAACTGAGCTGCTTCCATGCCAAATAATTGTTAGGACATTGTAGGACTATAAAGCCTATTATTATTGAACATGCTTTTAACAAATTCTAGATAAAAAACTGAACAATACATCCACCTACAGAAGCCCTTAGGGCTGGCCGATTTGGCCTAAAATCAAAATCTCGATTAATATCGAACATTGTAACTCGATTACGATTAATGGACGATTCTTTTATTTATTTTTATTTTTTTTTGCCCTCATAGTTCACTGACAAGTTTTGTACAGTAAATATGCTCACGTATTACAAGTGAGAGATTTTTGAATGAAGGGTGCATTACTTGATTTTAAAATAATTGAAGGAAACACACACTATCTACTATCTATATTTTTAAAGGGAAAGTAATTGAAATAATCGACCTGGAAAAATGTGATCGATTATAGGTTCGGAATGTCGATTTCGATTACTTTTAGATTAATCGCCCAGCCCTAGAAGCCCTGCATCATATTGAACAGTTAAAACCTTGCAATTAAGAGAGGATATCCAGAAGCACAAGAGAGACTGATTCTTCCATTGGTTGGTCTACATGTCGTAGTGTTTTAATGAGCAGAGATTCTGATGCATGATGATACTCAAATATAATAAAGACTGAGGTTTATAACTGACTGTGTTCAAACTTATATTTGAGGACATTTATTGTATTCCAAAACAGTGAAATGTTAAGGTTATGCTAAGGTGATCATTCAAATTCATAACCCTATACAAGTAAATGTCACGTTTCTCTGTAATGCTTATCCAGGTAGATTTAGAGCATCTACATTTTAGTAATGTTTTTGCAACAGCACAGACAAATATGAATTTAAAATATCAGCATCAGCCTATACATCGTATATCAGTGCTTCTCTAGATGGATATGGGCAAACATTGGGACCATCTGGGTATCCCTGTTTGAGGCCCACTGTAATCAGGGACCTATTATAAAAAATTAATGCAGTTAAAAAAACATTAGCTTCAAGACATTGATAAAGTATTTGTCTTGTCCTTACTGTGCCTTTTATTTACTAGCAAAATAATACTTCATACTATGAAATGACTATATAAAACACCTGCAGTACACAGAGGCTTGTTTTTCCCTGGGCATTTTCTGTGAAAAAATCCAATATTCCCCTTCAATCAGTGCCAGATTTCATTAGATCACCCTATGAGCAGCATTCCCTGGTGTGCCCACATGATAGAGATTCAATAAAGAAAAGATGACATTACTGCAGTGTTCACTAGTTAAACAGCACATTTTCGTACCCAAGCAGCTCGTTGATGCAGCTTTCGCAGAAACGGTGGCCACATTCAGTCTGACGTGGTTTGCACAGCACCTTGCGGCACAACTCGCAGCAGTATTTGGACTCAGGTGGCATGACAAAGTGATCTTTGAAGCCTCCTCGCGGCGGGTGGAAGCACTGCGGCAGCGCCACCTGCTGCTCCCGCCCATCCACGCTGCGGCCCGCTGACATGACCTGTGGAAAGGACACCCTCATTAAGCCAATTCCAGTGCCACACCTTAGGAGTCAGGATACTTGTTGTTTATTAAAAAAAACCTGCAAAAGAAAGCTAGTAGAACCAGTCAGACCTGGTTTTAGCTTTATTTCATATCTGGGACCGTTAAGGATTGCTTAAGGTGAGGAATGTCTTCAATGGAAACTTTCCAAAATGTATTTCTCTAGAATGATAACATCACTGGGGACAGCCTGGAAAGTTCGGAAAGTCACTCAATGATAAGGCTGCAACTGTTTTGTGGGCAATGAAAAATCACCTGTCTCTCACACAACTGATGTCATCTGGATTCCTGGTGGACCACAAGCCAGTAAAGCAGTAAAGAAGAAAAGAAGAAAAGGTAAAAAGGCAAAAACCTGCCCAATTTTTAACCCCAGATGTAGTCAATCAGCCAAGACGAGTTTTTGAGGCCAAATTTCAATTATTTACTACGAAAGCTCATGTAATAAACCTTACTAATGTAATAAACGTCAATAGTCACTTTTCAACAAACACATCCCCAGAACTAGTCTCAAACCACATCAAGGTCTTTATTGAGGTCACTCTGGATGTGCTTTAGGACAGTGGCCCCCAACCCCCGTGCCGCGGACCGGTACCGGGCTGCACAGAAAAAGAAACTTGTATGAAAATGCTGTTAGTAAAGCTGCGAAGACACATTGGATTTACGGTTATTTGTATATTTTAAACATACCCCCTTATTATATTTTTAAAATATCCCCATTTTTATGCGTATCATTTATTTGTATAATATACGTATATTTATCTGCCACTC
>JBBPDC010000001.1:35653513-35686231 GCA_037974485.1 Hemigrammopetersius urotaenia
ATTTATCTGCCACTCCTTAAAGGCCGGGCCGTGAAAATAGTTTCTGATATTAAACCGGTCCGTGACCAAATAAAGGTAGGGGACCACTGGTTTAGGACACTGCCTTAAATACTCTGTTTAAACATATCTGTGTCCAGTGATTTCAGTGAGACCAGTTTTGGGGATGGTAGGAAAAAGATTTGGGCGACTGTTGACTTCTTCGGTTTGTTAGCAATGTTAGTCACTTAGCTCTAAGCTGTAGAGACAAACTCCAAACACGTCTAAATATCAGAAAACTGTGTAAATATCACTGTGCTATTTCTTTAACGAATAGATACACCCTTTAATATACAGATATCAGTAGAATCAACTGTTCTGTGTCAATCATAGCATGGAGTATCATAGTATCATGCATAACACCCCGTTTCAGTGTTGTTTTCTACTTGGTCTAATTGTCTGCCTGCCATGACATGTCATCTTGTTCAGACACGTGCAACATTTGGCCCAGATCAGTGGTTTGTTAAAATGAACCATGCTTTGATTCCAAAATGTCAGTCACTAAAACAAACAGGTTAATCCACAGTCAACCAATTTAGATTGATACTGTTTATTTTTTTTTATTTTTACCGAATTTTAAAATACTATCTGCATTTAAAATACAATACATTAGCTGAAATAGTCCAAAATAACATACATTGCTTACATTAGACTTAGCAATACATTCTTTTTTGTAAAACAAAACAAATCAAAACTTTATGTTCATTGCTGTGGATTCTCAGGAAGGTCTGAAGTAGGGCTGGGCGATTTGGTCTAAAATCAAAATCTCAATTAATTGAACATTTTAACTCGATTACAATTAATGAACGATTATATTTATTTATTTATTTAATTTTTTTGCCCTCATAGTTCACTGACAGTGTTTAAGCTCTCCATGCTCAACTCAACATGTCGGCAGAATAACGTAACATAACGGAGCGGGGTCACATGACTCCACACGCGGTAGTGTTTTTAAAAGGGAAAGTAATAGAAATAATGGACCTGGAAAAATTTGATCGATTTTAAGTTCTGAATGTCGATTTCGATTACTTTTCGATTAATCGCCCAGCCCTAGTCTGAGTTAAATCAGGTGAATCAAATCAGTGCAAAATCTACTAAACAGTGTAGTGCTGTTTACCTGTGAGTCAATAACTGATATCATTACAATTGTAAATAAGTGCCAATTTAATGTAAATTGTCTGGGGATTTTTTTGTTCTCTTTCAAGTACCAGAGGATTTCTTATTTATACAGATCTACGGTTAGTCTTAAGTGACTACAGAAGAAAGTACTGCACCTACAAACAGAGCACAGGTATGTGCCCTACAAACAGAGCACAGGCTGATTAACTAGGCACAAAGACATTCTGTAGGGTTTGTCTAAAGGTTTGGTCCACCTACACAAAACAAGCTTTTCAGCTAATCGATCAACAAATTCTAAAATATACCAAATCTGAATCCTAAATGACATGCCCCCACAACACAAACACCCACACACACAACCTGTAACACTTTAACAGACAGAAATACATCTCTTCTCCTGCTGCATTTTCATATTGGAAATGCATGGTGCCATGGTGCCTCTGCTTAAACTCTGGCCTCATGTTGCCACATCAACAACTCCTGACCGGCAGCTCATGGGCCGGGAAACCCCTTCATAACAAGCATAGCTCTTTGGCACTAATAATATCTTTTCCTCCAAGCCAAAGCACAACACTAACCGTGCATGCAGGAAGGTCCTGGTAATGCCACGAAGGCCGACTCAGATTACTTTCAGCAGACGCTACCACAGCTATGCCACTGGAGTTCCACCACAGCACCCTATTTTCCAGTATGGCGCTTTCTCGACACAAAAGAGACCACAATTACAGTTTAAGGCTGCCAGTTCATATGGGCACACATAGAACGCTGTGGGGAATGTTTAAGAGAAAGAAAATAGTCCAACATGACAGTCAGTGTGGGCAGACGTGCTTGGAAGCTTGCATTTCTGTCTTCCATTAGTCCAGGATAGGCCCAGTCCAAGAATGGATCCAAAAAGAAGAAAAAAAAAAAAAAAAGAATGGGATGCGACGTTCTCTGTCCATCTGTGAATGAGTGCTCCTTTAATGGGATAGCTCCTAGTGGTAATGTGACAGTGGGTGATGAATTAGGTCACAAGTACATCACAGATTTTGACAGTGCATCCAGATCAACAGGGAAAAATTAAGGCAGAGTCTATGTAAAGTCACAATCAGGGTAACCTGTACAATGTAGAGTAATTCTTACCTGAATTAGTCAGTCTTGCAACTACTACCATATTTTATTAATATATTTTACCTATTGTTTGAACATATTAGACACTGAACCTTTTTCTGGCATTTTTTTAAGTATGGGACTACTTTTGCTGATGCGTTTTAACCTGTTGGCAAACATTATATGATGTCTTCCCTTGACTTCTCTATGACTTACGTTGTTCTTCTCTATAGCTTATGTATTGTTGGGTTAGGCGTTGGCTAGTTATTATTTGACAGTTATTGTATAGATGCTCTGACTGCAGTATCTTAGTTAAATATTTGACATGGATTTAAGCTGTTTTTCAGGTAAGAAACAGTTGTGGACTTCTTAAGCACTGATGTACGTCGCTCTGGATAAGAGCGCCAGCTAAATGCCGCAAATGTAAATGTCTTCAAGTATCACAATGTTATATTTCTCCCATATGATCCACTTGTAGATTACACGGGAACAAACAAGTACCTAACGAAGGTTTTGCTCCCTCAGTCCGCTATTACTGTTGTTTGTAAGGCCAGCTAACATGTTAATATGCTCGAGTTAATATGCTTGCCAGTAATTATTTACCTTTATACTTTAAAAGCAATTTTTCATTTTCTTCCATCATAGTTAATACTATAAGATGCAAGCAAAGTCATTCAGAGTGATCTGAGGTACCATTCTAGAGAAATATAGTCAGGTTTGTTTACAGTGGTGGTAGGAACGAGACATCCCAATTCCATGAAACGGTTAAGAACTTGCTGCTCGATGTCTGAGACATAGTTTTAGAATCGTTTTTAAAAATATATTTTAATCTAAAATTGAGTTTTAAAACACACTCGGGGTGAAGTGGTACACACAGGGAATTCTTAGACAAAATAGTACCAAAGAGGGTTTTGAACTACTATTTTATCAACATCACATATAAAAACAGGAAATATATTTTAATTGAACACAGTTTTCTATCACCACTACTGTAAAGGGTTTTTTCATATCGACTTACAGAATACTTCTATATGAACAACAGGATTTTACAAACAAACAAATACAGAAATAAATGGAATTCTCCTTTAAGGGAGTGAGAAACTTACGTCTGTGCCCTTGCAGACTAATGGATTCTTATAATCAACTAAATGTCTATTAAATGTAACTGCCCCCTAACTTTGCTGTTGACAGCCCCAAAACTTAAGTCTAATTCTAACGGTTGGCAGGGAAAGCGGTTTAACATTGTTATTAATCTGATAAAGAGCTAGACCCCTCCTTTTAAAGCACCACTGACTAAATGAATGTAAAACCAGACAGGCTCCCCAAGATGCAGCACTCCAACGCTGCTGGATAGTTCTCAAGTCATAAAGAGAGCTTCTTGCTAAACCTGAAAGTGATGTACAGACCGTAATGTAGAATGTAGTTATTAAAGGCAAGGGCTCCTAACCAGAGCTCGCGTCTCCTGGCAACATTAGTGTCCACACTTTGGTTAATTTAATTAACATTTCCAAAGTAAAGCTGAATGAACAAATAAACCGTAAGGTGGGTGTGCATGCGATACCCTACAGAAACACGCGCAATCATTACACACACAACAAAACACACAGACCCACAAACCTGACGCCGACCACCATCTCATAAAAAGATGCTTAATCATCTGTTGGGTGACCACAAGGACTTACAGACAACCGTGGGCTAACTTCACGTCAATCAGTCGTAATCATCATGAGCCTCACACAGGCCTTGAACATATCACTGCATTCAAGTGTCCATGCTCCTCACAACATTTTGCCTAGCTCGCCTTCGATTTCGCTTCTGTTTTCCTTAATATATTTGCATCTCTCGTTCCACAGTCATTTTCGCAGTATGCTTTTTACTGGGGTCCAAGTATCGAGTGAGTGTGGGCTGTCCCGAAGAAGAGAATTCAAGCAAGACCACCTCTCCACATAAAACGACGTTCCCTTAAAACAAAGGGGGGGGAAAAACACAATCAGACCCATCCCAAGGAGAGTGGTTTGCTGGTGGTTGACCAATATGTGTAGTTCTCTAGGAACTTCCAGGAATCTTTAAGGGGCTTTTCCATTTGCTGCCTCATCCCGCACCATCATTGCTGACAACACACACTAAGCAATCAGCCTGTGCTTAAAACTGGAAACTCACAAAATTGACATTAAAAATTCAACTATATGAACTGCTTCTAAGTTTCCCATGAAAGAAAAAGACCATCTCTATCTACAACTCGATCTACAAGTTATATGACACCAAGTATACAATCAGTTCAGTTACTACCAGTTATTATAAAATCCAGGACGGGAAACTTCAAAACAAAACTATGGACAAAAAAAACAAAACAAAAGGATAAAGTGCCCGCTAGTAGTTTCATTTGGGCTGGTTTATATTTATCTAAACATGCCTTCCCCTTTTTTAACTAAATGGTCATGTGGCTGACTATAATTTTGACCTTAATAAAAGAACAGAAAACACGCTGTGTCAAAAACATCTTTATGATAGAAGCCAATGGGACAGTAAAAAAAAAAAAAAAAAAAAAAAAATATCCGTCTTTGTAACTGACTGGTACATGGTTAAAAGAAAAATAGAAAAGACATACAACATAGAAACCGTGAAACTTGCCTCAAAACAAGAGAGAGGGCAACAGCGAACCTTCTGATGCAGCAAGACAGCCTGCGTTCCCTCACACAAAAAGCTCTGCATCCGACTCCTACAGAACATAACACCAGAAAAAGCTGGCGGGCGAAGAGCGTAACTCAATACACCAAGAGTGTAAGTTTGGGGCTGAATGGCGTCCAGGTAAGGAGGTTTCTTTGAACGCGCTTGCAGTGCCTGGGAAATCATAGCAAAAATGAAACAAAAGTCAAAGGGGAATCTTTGCCTATTCTCATCTGACCTTTCGACAGAGGAAGAGATAGTGTGAGACTTGACATAGAAGGTTGACGGGAAGAAAAGGGCATCTCGAATATTGACAAATTATGTACATCTGACTGTAAATATGAGGAGGCGACAGCAACACCTAGCATCTAACAGTGTGGTGAAAAAAAAGAGGGGGTGATGGTATGTCTGCTCTCTTCCTTCAGCACCAGAGTGTTGTCTGTGCACTGTAGCGTATCAAGGGACCTTACCGTGTTATTCTGAGAGTGAAACAGATGTTCGATTCAAATAGCCTAAGTTCTGAAGTGAATCTGCAAAAGAGTACCTAGTGATCTTCTGAAAACGACCCCTCTTAAGATTAACTCTTCAGAGACTACTGCGGATGCCTCAGCAGGATCTTCAAATTCAACAAAGACTTAAACTTAGCACAGTGCAGTGTGTCATCACGGTTTTTTCCACCAGGCCTAACACAGAATTTCCTAGATTAGGTAGGCTGCAGCTCTAAGAAAACACAACAGGGTCTTGTAACAGCACAGGAAAGGGGCTTTAGATCTGGATAAAATGACTAGTAAAACTGGTCAGCTGGGAAGCAGGGTAAAACCAGGCTTAGAGTCAACTGTAAAAGCAGTCTGGGATATTTCTGCAAAGGAGCAAGTTTCACAGTCTTCACTGTAGGGAAACTTCTCATCCATGAGTCAGGAGAGACAGTTCGGCAGAAGATGGGTATGCTGGGTAAGTCACAGCAAGATAGACCTGTTTGAAGGTTTAGCACTTTTTTAAATTTCCCTAGCTGGGAGACACGGTCAGTGTCCTTCAAAACAAATTTGGTTCAGGTGATCTCACTGCAAAGGGGGAACTTCGTAGATTTTGTGGGGGAGAGAAAGAGAGAGGAGCTCATGGACCTGAGCTCGTCTAAACACAGGTTGCTGCCTCCAACTGACACACACACACATACACACACACAAACACAGTCTACATACATGTATGAAAGCAACGTTACGCTACTCACATGAATCAATTAAACACGTCGTCCGATATCACGACACTGTTTCTAAACAGTGTACGAGCAGCTAGAGCCACGGAGCTTCATAAGAGGCAGCCCAGAGCAGGCAGGCAGGCAGGCAGGCGTCTAATGTGCTGGAAGAAAGCAGTCCTCGTCGCTGGTTTTCGCTAGGGCAGCAGCGACCGAGACACAAATCCTATTCATTGTCGATCGTCTAATGTCGCTGAAAAATTCTGCGCAGATAGCCTTTGGAAAAAAGAGGTAAAATAGACACAGCAGTGTAAAGCCTGTACTGTTGATGTCAATTCTAGTAACTGGAAAGCCCCTTGCTCCGACTTCCTCAGGAAATCCCCGTCATGAAAAAAAAGCGTAAATGGAGGCCATGTGCGCCCCGCAGCCCCTAGATGGCGCTAGCGGCGCGCCTCCAGCACGTGGTCCAACAGACAACCCCCAACCCTCCAACCCTCAGCCCCAATCACAAACCGTTCTCTAATTAACGCTGCACTAAACTGCAGGTTCAGTGTAATCTCGATTCTACACACATAACTTTGTCTGCTTGTAACATTATTGGTGTTTAAGTGTTCAGTCCATATGATATTTATGTTTTGATTTTAGCTTTAAAAAATGTATTTTTTATTTTTTAGCTGGCCAGTTCAAAACCTGCGTTTTATAATATTCTCTATTAGTGAGGGGCGAATAAATAAAAGTACTTTAGGATTATGACAGATCTGAAAGCATCACAACACCTGTCGGACCAGTTTCTAACTGGGAAAACAAACTGAACAAGCCTGATGAAAACGTGGACTCTCTACAGAAGCGCCTGGGCCTCCTCCGCACGCCCACTCAATGTAAATCCAGACCACACTTCACCCCAGTCTCACAAAGCAGCTTTCATCTACAGGTCTGTTCCAGATGCTTAGCTGTGGTTTGCTAGTCTAATCATACCAGGATAGTGCAAGTAATCATACAGTTAGCTTTGTCATGCTTTTGAATGTGAAATGAGTCTGCAAGTATGCTTGGAGCCATAAGTGAAGGACTTTATTAGCCCAGGACAGTACAGCGATTTACCCTCGTAATCTCCGTTCCAGTTTATACCAAAGGCGTTGGGAGGGGTTGAGGCCAGGGCTCTGTGTGGGCCAGTCAAGGTTTTCCACATCAAACTCGTCCAACCATGTCTTTATTGATTTTGCTTCGTGCACTGGGGCACAATCATGCTGGAATAGAATAAATGGACAATATATACATATATTCAGGCATTCGGTGCAAATATCGGCACTCGCTCCACAGGGATAAATCTGTAAGTGGTGCAGATGTGTCGCTAACTGCTACAAATAAAATAATGAGCGTAAGAGTTTGATTCCTGTATATAAAACATAACTAAATACAATTTTCATTAAATTGTTAGCATGACTACTACTACTATTAATAATAATAATAATAATAATAATAATAATAATAATAATAATAATAATAATAATAATAATAGGCCTCATGTAAGTACATTTTTGTTGCACTTTTCCTGGCCCATTAAAGACCCTGGGCTCTTTTAAAAGACAGAAAAGGTTTCCTCTAAAAACACAAACTTGTATACTCAGACTGGGTCGCACTGGGCATGAAAGCAATTAACATCAGGATTATCCCAATCGATGGTATTATATTAAAACATCATGTGTAACGCACGTCACGGTTTTACAGAAATAATGCGTTCGTTAAACATTTTGTCTTTTGAATACAGTGGGCCCTTGGGCTATAACAGTCTCGAGATACAATGTCAAGTTTACGACGCTCACTCCCATAACTAGTTTGGCTGCGCATGGCGACAGAAGGGTGTTTGTGAGGGAGTTGTGGTTCCCCCAGTACGCTGACCTCCACACCATTTTGGACTTTTATAAGCACAAGAGTATTTCTACACTCATATTTTGTCTTTTTTTCTTGTTACTACAGTACAGTGAACAAGTACAGTATTGATGTATTTTTCATTTTTTCTGTGATTTAGCTGTTTTATGTTCTAGATTAGGATTTTAACTGTGTTAAATCATTACATCCCTGAACGGATCTGTGTCGTAACTTGAGGACCCCCTGTAACATGCAGGTTAGTTTTTCCCCTAGTTTTCTTTTGTTTTTGGAGAAAGCAGATGCTACAGCTGGACTCCCCTAATTGTACAAGAGTAGTGGGACACTGTGAGCTAGCAGCATAAAAACAGTACAGATGCAAATCATATTTAGCTTTGGTTAAAAATGCAGAAGCACAAACAGCTACAGAGAAAAAAACTACTTGTTAGACTAAAATGCAGTAGTGTTCCCCCACGAAGTTGGAGTTCTCGGCCCTTAGTTATTTTGTGGATTTTTTCTTAGAACCTAACTTATAACTGTTCGTGGAAACCCCCGCAAATTTGCGCGAACCACAAAAATATTCTCTGCACTTTTTTGGCATTTTTTGTGCCAATATACAAATTTTCCTGCATTTTGCTAAATTATTAAGAAAAATAGAATTTACTAATGCTGTAACCTAAATATTAATGTAAATTCAGCTAAATTTCTATATACATATAACTACATTTTTAGTACTGTGAGAGAACGCAAAGCTGCCATATATTGGCCGCTGCCCTGTGACGCATCTCTGGCAGATGCAGTCCCTCATAAGTTTTCCGCATGGAGCTATCCTGAGTGTTTCACCGTGTGGCCTTGTGTTTTTTGTTGTTTTTATTATTGGAAACTCAATTAAACTATTGCTGTATTTACCCTGCTTATACTTGAGAAAACGCACGTGCATGAATTACAGTAGTCTATACTGTAGACTAATTCTAGGGAGACAGTTCAGTGTACACTGTACAGTACGGATATGGATTTGCCTTTAATTTTTTGTGTAGAGATTTAAATTAATGTGTTTTGGGAGCATATTTGGGGTTTACGCTATAAAAATAGCAATTTGAGGGTTTTTTAATACCACAATCCCCCACAAATTTCGACGGTCTCCTGTAATTTGTACTGTATGATAATTGTATATGGAATAACATGGCAAAACTTCGTACTGTTTTCGTTAATTACACCATGTTTTACCCGGATTAGAGTACCTTTTTGGGAAAAAGCATCTCATAGACCAAGTACTGGTTCATTTATTTATTATGTGTCTAACGTGACAAATTGATATATATGGGCAAAATGTATAATGGCAATTGAACACACGCATAGAAAAAGTTATGTATCTGGGGTGTTACTGGTACAGGAAGAAGTTAAAAGGGAATATGTGAAAGGAACTTATGTTAGCAGCGCCTTTAGGAAAATATGAAAACAACTGGCATCCATGATTGCCCTCATCTTTTTATTGGGAGTCTATGGCTTTAAACCTGGGCCTAGACATTTACCAAATTATTGCCCTTGCATGCTAGAGCTAAGTACACATCATAACCCCCACAGCCCCAAAAAAACCCAAATAAAAATAAAATCTTAATTAAGCAATTTTATTGGACACTTTTATTTTGCCATAACTATATAGAACTCTTTATGGAGAATTAGCCAATGGCCCATTAATTAGCATTTTTCTTCAAGGAACATGTCCAGCATTTTTCAAGCAGCTGCATCTGTAACACGCAACAGATTACCAGACAATATGGATATGCTTTCCTGCAGTGTTTAAAAAAAGAAGACTCAAACTCTTATTATAGAGGTCAATGGGATGAAGCGGAGGTTACTGTTCATTGGCATGAATTATTCTTCTACAACAGATTAAGCTGAAAAACAGTGGTGTATTCCATTAATCCAGTTTCTTTAAATGCTTCTTATTAAAGGAGAGCCACCACCATATTCCTAAATGGGCACAATTTTTAAAAAAAGTATCTCGCTATGATTTAAACATGATCTAAAATAGACAGTTCTGACAACTGCTTGGGTTTTCATTTACATGACTCATTCCTGTAAAAGGGAAGGAGGAAGGCAGTAAATCCTTCCTGGTCACGTCTGCGGCTTTACTAGACAAAAATCATTCGACTGCATCTGAAACACACTTCACTTTGCGAAATGAGCACCGATTCCATCTCCGCAGCTGAGCCAGCCCTGCCGATAATCTTGAAATTGAGGATGTTTTGCGGCACAATGTGGAAATGCTGAATGTTCCACAGAAACTCAAGTGACTCTTTTAAGAGGGAAATCGGGTCCGGTCACCGGTGTTGTAAACTGTCCAGTACAGACTCATTATAGGAAAGATGATCCTAAAACCATTTCATAAGCAAATAAATAGATTAATATCATAATGACAGAACTGCTGACAGAAGTCACTTACAATCACAAAACATACCAAATCTGACTTGATTTAGGAAGTGATGAACAAAAAACGGTATGGTTTTAATATGCTAAAGTAACTAGTGAGAGGACTGGAGTATGAGGGAGTATGAGGTCAGTGAAAGTCCACTTGTGGGGTTTTAAAACAAGTGAGAATAATCAGGCGACTTCAATCAGCACCTTTTCACGCAGGCCGTTCAGGACCACTAAACAAAGTCCAGTGAAGCTGGGACGCAAGTCAGGCCCCTTTTTTTGACAAGATCATAAAATCCATCATCCTTAATTTCTGATAGGTAAATAAACACATCAGGCTTTTAGTCAAAGTAAAGACAATCCTTCTTCCTTAGTCAGGCCTTGGGAGACTTGCGCTTCCATTTGGTTGGACATGCCAGAGTCCTGGGGCTCAGCTGGGTTGAGGAAGCAGGGGAAGGACAAAGGAACGGGAATGGTCGGTAAGAAGCAGCCACGCTGGGGCTGTGGAACCCTGGTGTCTCCTTAGCACGGCGGTAACAACAACTGGATTGCATTCAGGTCAGGAGCGGTCATTTGGCCATCGTGTGGGAACTCAAGAGGCTGAGGGGGTTTGAGTTTCTGTAGGCGTAGGTTCCTGCACAAAAGAACAAACCGTTATTCAAATAACTATTTCTTCCTCTGATGTCACCTACACCCAGACATATATAAGCATAGACAAATTTCCTCAAATTCAAAAACGGATAAACGTTCATTTCTTTTACAATACTGTTCATGTCACGTTAGCTTTCTTGCCATTAGTTAATCAACTTTATTCACTGATGCACAAATCGTCCTACTTTCTCAAGGTACGTGGTGCATGAAAAAAAAGATACATGGATGGCAAGAGACACACGCCTATTTACTAATGGCCCGTTTGTTAAGGTTACTTTTTTTTTTTTTAAATCTAAACTTATTTCTATAACTGTACAAAGTATATAAATTTAAACACTTTAGTAACCCGGATTTATTTTCTTTTATACAGATTTCAAATGATCACAAGAACCACAAGAAGCATGGCATAAGCATTATTGCTTACTGAGCAGGCAGTAGGGAATTGAAACACAGTAATCCCCTGCTTTTCTAAGAGGACCCACATATAGTGAAAAACCACGTCGTGTTTTGGTTTAAAAACTATTTTATAGTGTAAACCCTAAATATGCCCCCAGATATGCTCCCAAAATGCTTTAATTTCATTTTAAACTCAGTTAAAACATTACCCTTGACGAAAATGTAAAGATAAGCTGTTTCTGTACTGTACAGTTGACACTGAACTCCTGCTGTGCTAGAATGTAAATACCAATATTACCGCTGTACAGACTGCACTGTAAATCATACACAGGTGTTTTCTTTGGTATAAGCAGGGTAAATATAGTAATATTTCAGTGTATTTTTTAGTATTACAAAAAGAGGGACATAGAGAGACAGAAATAGAGTGAGAGACAAAGAGAGAGGTTTAAATTCAGCTTAATACTTTACCCTTAACGAAAACGTATACAGGGCAGACTGGCAATCTGTGCATTCTGAAAAAGTCCTGAACGTCCTGAGACTTTTCCAGAATGCACAGATTGCCAGTCCGACCCTGTATACATTTTCGTTAAGGGTAAAGTATTAAGCTGAATTTAAACCTCGGTCCACCGAAACAAGGCCGTCGGCCTGTAATTCTCGTCCGAGATGCTGAGCTGAATTGCCAGAAGGCGCAGGGTGTTTGGGCGGCATAGGGCTTTTAGAAGCATGAAACGAAAACATGAGAACAGGAGGGCAGCAGCTAATAACTGCTGAATTTATTACTATTTATGTTTTTAGTAAATTAAAGCAAAAAAGAAAAACTGCAGAGAATATTTGCAGTTTCCGTGATGATGTGGAGATTTCCACGTAGAACTACCAGTTTGGTTCTCATAAAAATGTGACTGAATCCATTGATCCGTGTAAAACTGGGGGATTACTGTACAATGTTTTGTTTTTCATTCTTTTTGTGAACAGAAATCACCACTGAGTACGACACGGAGCAGTTCTTTCTGACTACTACATAGAACACATAACTGATGGTGTAAACCCTAAATCCTAATATGGAGTCTATACGAAAGATTTTCAGACCTCTTTCTGGTCCTCTGGTGGTACAGGAGTGGTGGTGCCTTCTTCAGAAGACACCTCCATCTTCTCCTCCTCAGAGCTTTTTGAGCCTTCCACACCGTGTTCAGCTTCCCATTCCTGAAGTACCTCATCCAAGTTGAAACGTCGCCGGTAGTTCACAAAGAAGTTTTTCACCTGGACCACGGACTTATTGCCAATGACATCTGATATGGCTTGGAAATCCCTCCCATATTTCCTTATAGCTAAGAAAATAAGATCAATATTTCATATAAAACTGGTAAAAACAATATAACTTGCACTGAAAAATAGCAATAGGCATCATATTAACAGGCACTGTCTTTCTGTCTAACCGTTTCAGTACCAGGATTCCGGAGGAAGAAGAGAAAGTTGTTTTTTGTTTGCCTAGATTACAAATGACTTTAAGTAATGTAGATCAGTGGTCCCCAACGCCCGGGCCGCAGACCGGTACCGGGCCGTGGGTCATGTGGTACCGGTCTGTGGGCTGCACAGAAAAAATGTTGTCGGCTTGTTGTTATGAAAATGCTGTTAATAAAGCTGCGAGTACACATTGGATTTACGTTTATTATTATATTTTAAAGATTCCCCATTATTATATTTTTAAAATATCCCCATTTTTATGCGTATCATTTATTTGTAGAAATACGTATACGCATGTTTATCTGCCACTCCTTAAAGGCCGGGCCGTGAAAATAGTTTCTGTGACCAAATAAAGGTTGGGGACCGCTGACGTAGATAATGTTCTTCGGTTAAATTTGCTACTTTCACTATAATGCTTGTTTAAAAATGACCTTGAACGGCAAGGAGCTGCTCCTCTGTAGTCCAACGGGTATTGAACTTCTGATTTCCCTACAAAAGAAGTGCATTGTACTCAGTACACAAAAGGGGTACACTGTACTCAAAACACTAAAATTGTGTTTCTTCCAACATTTATTACAGTTATAGACTTAGAGGAGCCAAAAAAAAAAAGAATCTTTCTTTAGACTTGACTAATCTTGCAATAAATATAAAAAACTGGAAGATGATTACCTCAGGAGGCCTGAATTCTTCCACTCCTGTATCCAGTGCCTCTCTCAGGGCACTGTTGCTTTGTTTAATGCTCTGGATCTGCAGAAGAATTTCAGATTTCAACACTTGGTGCACACTATCCAGCTACAATGAACTGTGTTTTAATATGAAAATGTAAAACAATCATTAGGACGTTAATACCATGAGGATGCTAATTTCTAACCATCATCATGTTCTGGAGGCTTCTTACCTGACGTTTAATGGCAATGAGCTCCATGTCCAACTGCCTAAGTATGCTGGTTGCAGCTGAGCCACTGCTAGACACGGCTGTCACATCACTCTGGATTAGGTGCATGCCTTTAGGTGGTTTCCTCTTTGCCCTGTGGAGGTTCCGCCCAATCAGACCCTGCACCTCCTTCTTAATGTGTGCTGGCTTTTCTGCAACACTTGCTGGCTAAAAAGGGTTCAGAACAATATCTTTAAGTTAATTTGTATAAACCTTGGCAAACAGCCAGCTGTGGTTTTGAGCATTATCTAAAGAAAATGGTGGGAAGCTTACTTTGGGGTTTTGGGTGCTTACATAAAAAGTCACCACTACACATGACTTCATGGGCCACATAGAAAACCGTTGTGAAATCTCCAAAAGGTTTTAACCCAGAAAAAAAGCCATGCGAACTTGGTTTTCAATGCCTGAAAGACTAGTAGTTACTATTTGCATAATACCAGCGGGATTCTGATAGCATCTTTATGCAAGTTCCTGATTTGACATCAGGTCTGTGATTATTTGAAGGAAAAATGTCAAATACAATACCTAAACAGGCATGGCAGCTCATTCAAGAATGATTAAAACTGGTTCTCACACCTTAATGAGAACTACAGGTTTTATATCATAATTCCTATTTTATTACTAAAATACTACTGCTGACACTTAATAAAGGAACATTCATTAGACAGGTCTGTCTGAAGAATCACATGTTAGATCAAAGGGAAAAGAATCACAGCAGTGTGTACACAATGCTAAATTCCCAGAAAAAAAGCCATGAAAAACAAAAAGAACCCGCTTCAACTTTTAGTCTCCAGTCCCTTTTACCAGACACTCAAAGACAAAATATGATGTAAAAAACCTAATTAACTCTACATTTTCTCTCCTTAGTGTTTATGACTCCAACAGACAAGCAGACTTCTAAATTAAACAGAACTATGATATCAACTCAAAAACAAGCTACCTCTTTTTTCTCCTCCTTCTTCAGCTCAGGTTCTGCAACAGCTGGAGAGTTGCAGTGGTTCACTTCAGCCTCTTCATCACTAGACATAAACATTTCAAGCACATTTAAAATGGTCTTTTATGGACGTTTTACAAAGACTGAAACTTGAAAGTGATTCTTGCCTCAAAAAACGTTGAAATATTACCCAAAATATGATAAACATCATTTAACCGTATTTTGTTTAGATATACACAGTTGTATGCAAAAGTCTGGAACTTGATTCAAAATGGGTTTTGTCAAATTTGTGAAGTGAAGGCAAGTGAAGAGTCCTCTATTAGGCACTTAATTATAGCCATTATGCAGTTTTAGCAAAACTAACATATAGGGGGGAAAATGTGCTTCGCACACTATAGTTCCCAATGTATTCAATTAAGCAAATAAACAATGACTGTGCACTAAAATGTCCAAAGTACTCAAGTGTGTTTCCCGTAGACGAAGAGCACAAATTTACACTTAGCAAATCAACTAGGGGGTCCAAACCTTTGTATAGAACTGTGTCTTAGTTTACATGAATGGCTACAAAATTACTGACCTCTCCTCACGGTCTCTTTTCTGTTTGCGCGCATGCCGGTCCATGACACTGGTTTTACTGCGTGTTTTCTTCCATGAGTAATAGAACCGAACCAGGCTTGCGATAGACTTGTCTGGAAGCTGGTCAAAAAGAAACATGCCAAACAAGACATCATTATTCACAGGTGTAAAGATATTCGCAATACATTTGCGAACTTGGTTTTCAATGCCTGAAAGACTAGTAGTTACTATTTGCATAATACCTGCGGGATTCTGATAGCATCTTTATGCAAAATACTGATTTGACATCAGGTCTGTGATCATTTTCAGCATGTCAGTGACTTGGAATCCTGGCTGGACATCCACTTGGAATTCTGGCTGAACATCCATGTAAGGATTTTTCCCCTCTAAAATGTGTACTGCTATAATAGTCTCTGGTGGCTTACCATCTGTTGTATGCGGTGGAAAGTCTTGCCGTGAAAGCTGAAACCCTGTTCAAACAGCACTTTGTCCTCCACTGTCCACTCATCTGGGAAAGGGGTGAAGTTGGGCAGGTCTGCCAAAGACTTTTCTATGTTGTGCTTGTGCCAAAAGAGCATGCCCAATGCCTGTTGAAGAGAAGGAGCAACCTAGTACACTGAAGTACAGCTATACTTTAAAATGAAATCATGATTACATGGCAAGACAAAAATAGGCATTCCTCCATACATTCCCTCTTTTACATACCTCCACTCACACTGGCCACTCTGAGGCCTGACCAAACAATATTTAGGTGGTAGACCATTCTCTGCACTGCAGTGACATCGTTATGGCACATGATATAAGGCTGCAGTGTGTGGAGATGGAATGCATCAGGCACAGAGCACTGTCACTGCCTGGTCCACCACCAGGGCACACAAAGTTACTGAGTGGCTCTGGGGTAAGAAATTGACCCCCTGTGAAGGACTGAAGGATAGCGAACACTAGCAGTGCTTTAACACATGGGCTACAGTAATTGCACACCTGCGGGTTACAATTAAAGGTGCCTGTTGAGAGTATAAAATATTCATAAGGCAACAAAATCTGAAGCAAAGCATAACATTAGTATAGAAGTAACTCCGTGACAAAAGTATTGAATAACACTGAATCGTTAAAATGAACTAAACACACATTCGATTGATAATGCATGTAAATGTATGTAGTGAAGTTTGTGTTGAATTGATTTCAATTGTAATTACAGCACTTAAGAGTCATTATAGAAACACTCAGCCTTTCAAATTCAGGAAAAAATATCATTCAAAAAATTACAACTTAATCGATCAGCACCTTCATTTCTACTTTGCCCTATCAAGTCGTCTATTTCACTTGGACAAACTGGAAATTCAGTCGGCAATTCAGCACCTACAGAAAAGTCGTCGAGTGCAATCCTCACAGACTGTAATTACATTTCTGGCAAACTCAACTTCTTGCATGTGTTAAATGCACTGCCACTCCTGCAGCAGGTCAGAGCCACTCAGTAACTCTCTCATACCCTTGAATGAGAATTCATTCTAACATGAACTGCTTTATACTGTAGATTAATGTTAATTCATTTTACCTGCTCCATATTGTACCCGTGTTTCTCTTTGGCTATTGCAATATACTCATCCACTGAAGAAAAAAAAAAGCAGAAACAATTATTAAAACAACCAAAATGTCAGTTCCAAATCTAAATGAAACAGGCAACTGTTTAAAAGCATGTACTTTAAAGTAATACTAGTTTTGGTTGCTACACCACAATTCTATTTTAATACGCAGTTCGAACATAAAGATGTTCACATCTACTAAAGGAAGGTACATGTGCAGCCTACAGAACTACTGGTAGTGAATTAGAATTCACATTCAATGTAAATGTCCCCATAAATAACTCACATTTTGCCTCTGCCAAGTTCTGGCTAGGAATCCACACCAGCATTCCCAGGTTCTCCCTCTCATGACTTGCCTTTGCTACTTCTGAGAAGTGAAGAGGTACAATAGTTTCTTGAAAGATCAAAATAAAATAAATGATTTCATGTAATGTTATGCAGGCTAGGGTCCCTGTGTCACAGTGTAGACTCTAAAGCTTGTTTTCAAGGCCACTGTGTTGGGAGTATGGGAGGCGGGTTGTGCCCTGATCAAGGGCACAGCAGCAGCTAGGAGAAGGACAAGTGCATTACACCCTGCATCCCCCTGCTGCCAGGTTAAACCCTCTGGGCTTTTTAGTGGTAGGTTATTAAAAGATTAAATAGGTTTCGGTCTATTGAAATCACATCCTCGCTAAATCATAAATGAGTAAATATTTAGTTGCACACTATTGTAGGGTAAAGAAAATAAGTTAGTTTTGTTGCAGCCCGCAGCTGAGACTACTCTCACACACCCCATTCACAGAATCAGCTCCTAAAAACAAGAGATAAAGTCTAGATTTAACCGTACAAACCAGACCGGTCAAAATACGACAGTAATATTCTGGATGAAAACTTTTTGTTTTGATCACTATTTCACCCAGACAATGGCACAAACTGCAATTTTGAGTGGGTTAGGTCAACGCCAGAGCTCATTAAACGAAGGGGGAAAACAAACCGTGTGTGTTTCTGACGCCGACCTAAACCGGGGAAAGTATTTAAACAACGGGCTGTGTTTGAGGCTACTAACACCCCTTAACCTGTTCTCTCATTAGAGCTCAGAAAACTGAATTTTCACACACCAGGGTCATAATCCGGCACAACCGCCTGGTACTGCGGACCCACTCGCATTCCACCTGCACCTTTGAACGAGTAAATAATATAATCAGACACACATTCTAAGAAGAGCAAAACTGTTGAACTTATGGAGAAGGACCGAGGCTACCACCACGACTTACCATGCTCGTCGTCACTTGAGGAGCCTGAACTTCCTTCCTCCCACGAATTGTTACTGTTCCCATTTGAAGTGAAACTTTTGGCCGGATTGTTCACAGAGTTTCTGCCTCTCCTCTTGCCGGGTATCTCGGCGGTGCCCTTTTCCAACATCGCGGGCATCTCGGAGAAGAGCTCCGGGAAGTTGGACGGCAGAGACACGCAGCCCTGCTAGCTGCTAACAGTCGACCACGGATGCTCCGATGGCTAATTTGCGGCTATTTGGGGCCTCCACGAAAAAAAGTCAGAGTAAATTTGAAATCACGAGTGCACAAGTTTCCCTTAAGCAAACATGAAATAGCCGGGGGCTCGGTGTAAAGGCTGAGGCAGGCGGTTGATCTGGAAGCCTTATGTCCGCACGGAGCACACCAAGCCCGAGCAGGTCCCCCGGACTGAGGAAAGTACACGGATTAGCTAGCCAGCTAACTGTTAGCCCTTCGTAACACTACACACGCTCACGCACGCACACACACACACTCACACTCACTACACACTCTCGACCTGCACCGACAGCCTGCTTACTGAACGCGTAGCATTGCCTAACAATAGTCGTTTATCTCGTCCAAAGAACAAGTTCGAACATTTCCTGACAAAATCGAGACACGACCACCCTCCGTCCCTCTATCAGTCCGTCTGGGCACACAGGTCAAACCCGGAGAAAACGTCTCGCCCCAAAACTCAACTCTGTGAAAGTGCTGATGAGATGCGGAGGGAACTTCTGTCCACTTTCACACGCACACATTCTCACACACACTGTAGTTGAGCCAGGCCTGGACACTCTATGAATGGGGTGAAGGAACATGTTTCTCAGACAGTATGCTGATGTTAACCCGAGAGGGGGATGGAGAGGGAAAGACGGGGTAATAACCCCGAGTCTGACTGCAGAAAAACTTCTTCATGAGGAACACATAAAAAGGCGATGACTATGCACACAGTAATTTAACCGGGAATAATACAGTACCTACCTCATACTGATTAGCTCTTACCTTTTTACTGAAATAAAAAGCAGTTAGGAGCACTGGAGATGGGGAGGAACATTGTTCTCCCTCCTAAACACACCCCATTTAAATGACATATATACTATGAGCATTTTTACCATTTACTATGAGAAATGGTTTAGATGTCACACCTCTTAACTACTGAATTCCTATGGCCTATTCCAGAAAATTGTTGTCTTAATGCTTCAGTATACCAAGACATTTTGGACCTTTTGGAGAAAAGCCTTTTCTATTCCAGCCTGACTGTGCCCCCGTGCACAAAACATGGTCCATAAAGACATGGTTGGATGAGTTTGGCGTGGAAGAAGTTGGCTGCCCATCAAAAATCTTTAGGAAGAACTGGGGCAGAGATTGCGTGCCAGTCCAACATCAGTGCATGACTTATTAAAGGCACAAATTCCCATAGAAACACTCCAAAATCTTGTGGAAAGGCTTCCAAGAAGAGTGGAAGCTGTTATAGCTGCAAAGGGGGACCAACTTCATATTAAATTCTATTTGAAAGCAATGGCATTAAAGTCAGTGTTGGTGTAATGGTCATATTACACCAAATGAGCAAATTGTCCATCGAGTCATTCACACCAGGAACTCTCCAGAGAGGTCAATTCCTAGGAGGTGAGTGTTGTGTTCCACTTCCACTCACTTAGAGGCCATAGCCACATTTTTCTTTAAAGACAGTCAAGATGAGATCCTAACATGTGGTGCTGTCCTGCTGTTCTTTGTGTGTTTTTTACTCCAGTGCTGAACCTGCCAGTCAGCTTATCCAACTTCAGACAACTTTTCTCTTCAGACAACTTCAGAATGTCTTGACTTCACAAAGGATGCCTCCCCCTGAATCCACCTCTAGACATCATCTCCTAACAAACCTGGAAGTCATGACCACAGCTCCTGCTGACCTCATCATAGGCCTCTCCCATATGTTCTTTGATGTCAACAACTGAAAGTAATCAAAGACAGTTTACATAATGTAAGTCACACTGTGGGTAAAATGTTTAAAACTGTAATATGTCTGTTGTACGTTTGCAATGTCTTTTGCTGCTGAACCCTCAGAAGAACTTAAGTTAAAAAGTTAAAATCTTATTGGAATGCAACCTTTCCTTTATGTGTAGGCTCTCTATACTTGGACATTTCATTTAAGAACATTGCTCTTTGCAGAAATGGTCCTATAGGGAAAGAAAAGTGGATCTTCTGTGGTGTTGCTCCAAAGCAGCTTTTTGAACTCCGGTGTAGCATTCAAACTTCTCCTCAGGAATCAAAGAACAGCTGTATTCAAAGACCAAAAGTATGTGGAAACTTCCAACAATCACGTCTATGTATAACTATTGAATAGCTCAGTAATAAACCATTGATATTAAAATGCAGGAACAGACTTCACTCTTCCAATAGGTTTTAGAAAACGGCTGTAGTCATAGATGTGGTTAGGAGTGGCTTGTGACCAGCATTCTAATTCATCGAAAAAGTGTTGGATAGGGATGAGATACTGATCAGTCAAGGTCGTCCACAGTAACCCCTGCAAACCGTTTCCTTATGGAGCTTGCCCTTCCCTGTGTGCAAGATTTCCATACCAATAAATATATCTTTTTTTATTTGCACATTGATATCTTTCCCACTGTCCATTAACTCAAAATTCAGAAGTCCTGCATATGCTGTATGTTTAGAATATCCTTTCAATTAACTGATGAGATATGTTTGCAGTGGTACGTTTTTTGTTGAGTACTGAAGAGATAAGTCAAAGACCATCAGGACCATCTGTCCACTGACAAAACCTTGTCTAAATGATAATTAGTCACTATAAAATTCTGAGCTTCTCATAAAATGGCTGTTATAAAACTGGTTCTACAGTTTGGCTTAGTGTCATTTGGAAAATCAATGATTTTACTACAAGAAGTCATAATTAACTGAAAATAATAATTTTCAGTAGCTGTTAATGATTTGGTGTTTTCGACCAATCAGTTATGTTGGTCACAGCCTTTCATGGTTTATTGATTTTATACGTTTGTCAGACAGCAGTTTTCAAATGGTGACATTTTATTATGCTCTTAAGAAAGGTGCCATGGGTTCTGATACCACAGAAGAACCATTTTAGTTCCCTAAACAGCAGTTTTTGTAAATGAGATGTGTGTGTATGTGTGAAGAACCCTTACATTTCAGTAAAGGTTTTCAGTTTGAGGGTTCTGCCAAGAACTGTTACATTATGGTGAGGTTCTTTAAACTGAATTTTGTCTGAATGTATTGGCTCAACACAACAATTGCCTGTATGTTTAGACTGGTTTAAAGATGTAATAAAGAACTGAAGTAAGCAAACACAACAGTTTTCTTTTTCTTTCTGCTGCGGTGTAACCTGATGTAAGGCTCCATAAGTCTGTAATAAGTTTTGGAATAAAAAAGGACTAACAGTAATCCCAGTAAACCCTGAATGTCTGGCTGTGTTGGCAACATACAGACTAGAGAAGCGATGACTGACTAACCCTGTTGTTGCTATCTACATCTTTAGCCTGCTCTATGTAACCCAGCCCAGTTTTAATCCTTTGCTCTTACACTTTCCATCCAGATAGGTAATGTGTCCAATATGGATATTACATTCAGTTTCATCCAGAACATGTTGCTGTGTCCTAGACAGCTCAGTGTTAAACTGCATTTTGTCTAATAAAAGGTTTGTGTCTGATTAACATTTAAAAGGCAAGGTTCAGTATACAGATGGTGAGAAATCAAAGAGAAAACTAACAAAGTGACTTAGTAAGCCGTTGGGTCAGCACAACCTCTTAGACCAACTTTACTATGCTTTAGCACACATTCTGCAAGTCTCTAGAACTGCCCTGAAGGGATGAACTCCATTCTTGTAAAAGATATGACCTCAGTTGTTACTTTGATGATGGTGGATGAGAGTACTTCAGCCTAAAATCTCCCGAAGGTGTTCCAATGGGCTGAGGTTTTACTGTAAGAGCTTGTAAGAGACCACCAAGAGATCAGTATAGTACCTTTATCACAAGATAAAGATAATTAGTAAGAATAATTGTGCACTAATTTCCCCCGAACAAGTAGTCTCAAAAAATGCCAGCAAAAAGCCACCAAAGCATTCAGGCCTAAACGATTCTTTTGGTATAAGCTACACAGGCACTTATCCGCATATGGAGAAAAGGGATGACAAGTGTCTGTAGTTTTTACATCATCATTTTTTTGATTCACTAGAGCTCCTACATTGAAATATCAGTCACCTGAGGAACAGCAACTCTTCTGTTTTGACATGTATTGCTAAAGCATGGACAACACAGACTTTCTCCAGTTTCCAACCCTGTTTACAAATGTTTTTTTTCCCATAGTCCTAAATGCAGATGTCACTTTAGTCACTGTTCCTATAAAACACTAACTAGCTGAATGTTTTTTGTGACTGAATCCATCCTGCTATCCATGCTCCTGTAATGAAACCTCTTCTGAAGTCGTTTAAACCAGTGGTCCCCAACCCCCGGGCCGCCGACCGATACCGGTCCGAGGGCTGCATAGAAAAAAAAAATCTTACCCGGATGTTACCCGTGTTATGTTGTTGTCTCGTTGTTATGAAAATGCTGTTAATAAAGCTGCGAGTACACATTGGATGTTATTATATTTTTAAAATATCCCCATTTTTATGCGTATCATTTATTTGTATAAATACGTATAGGTATATTTATCTGCCACTCCTTAAAGGCCGGGCCGTGAGAATAGTTTCTGATATTAAACCGGTCCGTGACGAAATAAAGGTTGGGGACCACTGGTTTAAACCTTTTCCTTTTGCCATCTTGATCAAAAATCAATATGGTCTGCACTTTGTAGTTTACAATTACCGACTGTAGTCCATCTGTTCCTCCGCATCATTTGTTATCCCCTTTTACTCCTTTCATCAAGACCACAGTCTGTAATGGTAAACTACAAAGTGTATACAGTAAGCGGAACTGATAAAGTAACAATGAGTACAGATAGAGGGTAGGTAATGAAGTGGCTGGTCTGTGTATGAAAAAAAGCACAAAATTACATTATATTTACTATGACGGTAAGAAATTGCATGAACTTCAGACATGAACTTAAAGATTTTTTAATATAATGTCTTTCTAACAATCTGAAAACAATTTTTAACTAATGCAGGCAATGCTATTTTGCATGCCTTGGGTGTCTCATCTCCAACATGGAATGTAATGGGTTTTCCTCTCCAGAAGAGCAAAAAGGTGATTGTACTTTCAGACCTTACATATTACACGTTTTAGCACATTTTTAAAACCATATAAATGTATTGCTCATGTTGTTGCTATCCATAACATTCCATGTAAGTACATCTGTTTCTAGATCATTTGAACAAAGCAGCTGTGTGTGAATCATTCATGATAAATGGACCAATAAAAATGCTATAGAATGACGTGGTTAGAAATAAATATAAAAGATGCAATTTAAAAAGACAAAATTAAAGGATTCTAACTACCATTGCTGTCCAAAAAATTATATCAAAGCTTTACAGAAGAAAGCTAAAACACGTCGTACTTCTAATGTACATACCTTTTATTTAACGTTTTGGGATCTTTTCTATTGGTCTGTTCTTCGTGGAACTTTACACAAAGGGCACCCGCAGAGTTAAAATGATGCAGAAAAATACAGTAGAAGTGTGAGCCGGAGGGTCACGCTAAGTCGAAGGCGTGTATCAAATTCTATACAGTAACACTGAAATATGTTGAAAATCCAGCTTGCCCAGTTTCAACAGGCTGGGCGAGGAGTATCGTTTTAGTCATATAGACTGGGATTACAGAATGTTCAGACCACCTATGTCTGGAAGAGTACATGGAAAAATATAAAGGGGAAAGACCTTCTTTCTGATTGTTACAAGACTGGAACCCCACATGCAAAAGTGGACTATGGGTTCAAACAAGACAAGGTTAAAAAATAATGTATTAATTGTTTTTAATCTAACTATTAATTGTTAGTACTGGTGTTGGTAGCCCAGCTGTTGGTGGACAGGTACATGCCTTCAGAGATCCTGGGCTCGAGACCACGCTCAAGGTGGACTGTTTTTTTTTGCGATTATTACCGCTATATTGTATATGGATGCAGTACATATGTATACGTAAATATTTTTGTACTTTTGTGTTGTAAGACACATGTACACGTGTCGACATTATCAATCCTAATTAATATATGTTAATCGAATATATTTTGGAAAGCAGTTTCATCAACTCTTGAGTCACTTGGGTCAGTTATTCAGTGATCACCCACTAGGTGACGCAATTAGCCTTTTGTTTCTGACGTCAGCACAAGCGACACTCCAAAACAGTCCAGATTATTCCGTTTCAGCTCACTTTTAGGTCTCAGTCGGTGCTTGCTAGTATATAAATGTGCCAGATGAGATATTGTTAAAAATAAGTACACTATATTAGAAAAGTAGTTTTGGCAGGAATTAAAGGATGACTTACTGAGAGTCTGAAGGAAGGTCAACTTCACATTAAGGGACTGCCGTTCCATTCAACATTGCTTTACATAGGCTACGTGATAAAGGGCAACTAAAGGATTAAATATGTGCTTGAAATTTGTATGTCATGTATGTATGTCCCATAATTTAGGCTAAAGCGGCACAATATAAATGTACTTCCAAAAGTACAACAAGGTTCTTATGGTCCAGTTGATAAAAAAACAAATAACTTGGAATATGGTACCTTTACTAAAAGCACAAAACGGTTATTCCAGTGGCAGTGTCTGCACCTAGAAAGTAGCTTAGTACTTCTCATATGAAAGTAAATTTACAGTATATTACACTACACACACACAAAAGTGTGTTTCATGTATTGTGATCTGTGTATTAAAGTCAGCTGATGAGTGGCTGTAGAAGGGGGCAGATGATCACAGTGTATTATTTCAGTAGGTATGTGGTGAATGCTCTCTATGCGGGACTCTGCTGCTCTCAGCTAAAATGGAAAAGAACAGGGCGGTGTACACTCGCGTGACGTCACCGCGCCTGCAGGGGCAGGTGAAGGGGGAGGCTGGGAGGAGTATAAGAGCCGCGCGCCGGCCGGCTAGAGGGGGTTTGGAGGGCTCTGGTTACAGTGGGTGGTCACAGAGCGCGCCGGAGCTTCGACAGAAATAACAGACAGAATCAGAGGGAAGTGTAAGAGAGCTGCAGTCAGTGGAGGGAGAGACTGCAGATGTTTTAGTGTCATACTAAAAGTAAAAAACAACATTCTGTGTGTGAAGCAAAAGAGACTAAGAAAGAAAGACAAAATAAAAGACACCCGAGAGAACGGAACTTGAAAGATCCCTGTATCTCAGTGAGGTGTTTTTGGAGAGCCTGACACACAGTGATGCCGATGGAAGTGGCGTGGCGCGCCCGTGAGGACTATAAATCCGAGTCTCAGTGCCAGCGGAGCTCCTTCGCCTTCTACCGCGCGGTGCGCGACCTAAGGCCTGTCTGGCTGCTGGAGGAGATGCGCGCCACCGAGGCCCTGCACTGGGAAGAAGACGGGTGCGCGCGCGCCTTCTCGCCTTCCGAGGCGTTGCTCTACGCACTCGTGCACGACCACCAGGCATATGCTCGCCACCTCCTGCACTCCTATCCATCGCGCGCGCTCGAGGCGCCGAGTACGAGCTTCCGCTGCTGCGCCTGCACGGACAGCGCCGCGCCGCATCTCGCGCTCTCCGTGCGCCACGAGCGGCACACAATCCTCGGCATGATGCTGGAGGCGGCGGCGGAGATGACCGAGGAGGAGCGGTGCGCCTTCCTGGACGGACGAGGATGTGCGCACAGCGGGGGCAAGACTGCGCTGCACGTCGCGTGCGAGCTGGGGCGCGCAGAGTGCCTGCTTGCGCTCCTGGCTAATGGTGCGAGTCCGTATGTGACGGACGGCGCGGGAGACACGCCGCTGGACTGTCTGCTGGAGCAGACGGAGCTCTGCGGGGCAGGAGGGGACGGAGCGCGGCGCGCATGCCTTGGGTACCTCCTGCTCTTCATGCCCGCGCTGCGCTTTCGCAGGAGACTGCAGCTGCTGGAGGACGCCGCGCGCTGGACGCCCCTGCTCGGTGAGCGTGCGTACCGCTGGTTATCCGGGCGCGCGCCACCCTCGCTGCTCGTGCTGTGCACGCGCACGGTGCTATCCACACGCGCGGAACTGCTGGAGTCGCTGCCTCGTGTCCTCAGACCCCCGGAGTTCAGACTGCAGCAGTGGGGATGGTAGAGCAGAATTGCAGCAGCAGCAGCACTGTACATATGTGAATAATCAGTTTGTACAATGACGTGTATGGATACATGAATATATTTGTGAGTCCTTGTGAAATTATTAAAAGTTTATTTTTGCAAAAAGAGCAGATTATTCAATGGTGAAGGATGCGACAAAGGTCACCTGCAGTGCACATCCAAGAATATTCAAGAAATCCTGAACAAATACAGCAAAAATAAACCAAAACACCACTTTCCATAACAAAAACAAGCAAAAAACAACAATCCAAAAAGCAAAACAAAACACTGAAACAACAAAGACAAAAAGGGAAAAAAAACAGCTTTCCAGAACGTGGGGCCTCTTGACACTTTCATACCTCTAACAACCTGCTACAATAATAACGAGTCAAGAGAGCTTTTAACTTTTTAATTTTGGACATTTGTATAGACAGCAGAGGTTAAATCTCTGTTAATGATTTCACTCAAACCACACAGGAATCTGGGGTGAGTCTCAAAGCGCTTACTGTTTTACTGTCAGCAACAGCACTGTGGTCGTAGGAGAAGTGGAGCAGGGTAGCCCCTGAATTAAAGGCAAATTTTCACATGTAAAAAGTAGAACAGCAGCAAATTAAAGAAACTATCAGCACATTATTATGACAATGCCATAATTGCAGTCCAAAACATTTTGGGGAATTTCACAAAGCTTGAAAGAAAACAGAAAAAAATCAAACATTGGGCCATTATTTTAGCTTCATATTAAATGAGCTACAATGTACTTCATTATCAAGATGCATTCTCTGTATGGAGTTACATGAAAAATGCTTATCCAGCATTAAAATACAGTTCACTGAAAACAGGCTGTGGTAGCTTCCATCAACCAAGCAGCTTAAAATATGGTATAGTATTCAGTTGCACTAATCAGTCCACTGAATTAAGAATTAAGTTACCGAACAGAAAATACAATGAAAAAAAGGTGAAAAACACACTTCTCCCACCTCCAGCATCTTCTTCGCCTTTCTGTTGTTCATGTGCAGATCTGATCGCAACTTTGAATGATGGATATCTACGTAAGTGTGTTTTAAATCCTATTTACATGGGACTAAATGACTGGGGTTTTCTATAATTACTACCTGAAATTGTCATCTATTGTACAGGCATTCTAAATCAGCCCTGGGTGCACATGTGAATCGAAGTAATATTTACAGATGCAAATAAAAATAACATTCAAAAAAGACAGGTGTACAGTCCATCTGTTGTCATTAATGATTTGTCAGTCACTCTTTGCATCAAATGTGTAAAACTCTGGTACTGAAGGGCCAAAGCACTGCAAAGATTAGTCCTTTATCCTGTTAAACACATCTGCTTTAATTCAGCAACTAATTAGCCACAACCTAATGAGCTGAACTCAGTAACAGACGTGGGAAAACGCTAACCTCTACAGAGCCATGGCCTACCAGGAGTTCAGACTCCCCCTCTAACCCACTTCTCACTGCTCAGATACTGACCACATGCATACTGTTGACTAGGGCTGGGCGATTTGGCCTAAAATCAAAATCTCGATTAATTGAACGTTTTAACTCGATTACGATTAATGAACGATTATTTTATTTATTTATTTATTTATTTTGCCCTGATAGTTCACTGACAAGTTGCTCAGTTTTCTCAGTGTTTAAGCTCTCCATGCTCGACATGTTGGCGGAATAACGTAACCTAACGGAGCAGGGTCACGTGACTCCACACGCGCTAGTGTTTTTAAAGGGAAAGTAATTGAAATAATCGACCTGGAAAAAGTTGATCGATTATTAAAAGTTGACCGATTACTGAAAGTTTTGATTACTTTTCGATTAATTGCCCAGCGCTACTGTTGACTAGACATTATTTAAGTAGTTGACCACATAAACAATATCTAGCTACAGGCAACTTGGGTCAGAAACAGAGCACTGCTGAAAGTCTAGACGATGGAAAACACAAGTTATGTTAACAGATGGTCTACAATATCTAAGTGTACACAATTAAAGTGGATCTACAAGGTTTTTAAATATGGTTTCATATATTAAGATACAGCATCAGGAATCTGAACAGTTAGTCTTATACACTTTATAAACTTCATCCAAACATCCCTCACAACAGAATGGCACAAATTTAGTAAACATGGTCACAGTCATTATATATATATAACCAAAGACCCCAGGAAGTTTACTCATGTATGAATAGGGCTTTAGCTTCAGCTTTATTCCAGGGTTGATCTGGTTTTGGCTCTGTCATCACAGAAGAGGTTGTAGTCAATGGATGGGTTAGTCTGTGTTACTTACTTTTGTAAACTTATTTAGCTAGGCCATTTATTGAGCACCATGGTGACGTCTCCGGTTGCTCTGCAGACTGTAGAACGTCAGTTCTGAATTCAGAATGGCATTCTCCGGGACGTAGGCCTGACGTGCTCAAATAAGCGCATTCACTAATAGCTGTTAGTTAAAAAAACAAAAACAAAAAATATATGCTGCACCTTTAATTCAAATAACAAACATATCTTTTTACAGAGTTAAGAGATGGGCCCTCCTTATAGAATTCATATTACCATACAAACTCCAATGCCTAACGCTGTCTTGGTTATTGTGGAGGTAAGAAAGAGACTGTGCTCTTTATCTGACTTCAGATATGTGCGAAACACTAACATCATTTACAAACAGTCCCACTTCCTGTACCTTCTTAATGTTTAGCCTTTACTCTGAATCCCTTTAACATCCTTGCTTTGCAAATACCTAGAAACTAGAACCCAAATTTAGCAACTTCTTACAGTAAGAGTGCTCACCTAGCATTCAGTTTTGAGCCTTGCATCATCATGAATGAGTTTGTTGAGCACCATGGTTCCCATCTTGGATTGCTCTGCAGGCTGTGGATCATCGGTTCTGAATTCAACATTCTCCTGATCCTAGATGTGCAATCTTACTCTAAACACACATTAGAAACACTGATCCAGGTTGTGGCATATACTATTTATATAACCTAATCAGAGACAAGTTCACATTAAAATATTCACTAAGTGCACTGGGACTTGTCGGCATCTTGTAAAGCATAAAATAATGAATTTTGCTAGTATACAATTAAAAAAATAAATAGGGGTTTGATTAAAATAAAACAAAGATTCAGCTAACAAGGTGCACTGAGTGAGTAAAACTACGGACCCTGATAAGCCTATCCTGCTAAATGTTAACGTTCCAATGAAGAATTGTATACTATGTGCATTCAAACCCTTTTCACTTCTGTACACAGGTTAAACATAAAAAGAGTAAAGTGTCCACTAGTAAACAAAACAGAACCGGTGTTACTATAACATCTGTTTCAGGCAAAGTGTCTAAATCACTTCCCATTCCTCTTCAAGCTCCTCCCCGCTGAGAGAACCGGTGTTGACTTGGTTTTTGCTCACGTTGTGCGGCAGGGTCTTGGTGAGCCGCTGTGTAAGAACACCAGCTGGGGTGACCGCCCATAGCTCATCCAAAGGAGTCACTGTAAGAAAGAAGCATCGTGCTAAATTCATTTAACCACTTTGTACTGTAGAATGAGCTCATTTGCAACCAATTCTTAATGGCCATCCTAAACTACTGTCGTAATGTTCTCCCCACTTTAACACACCCCCATCAACGCAATGGTAGGTGTACTTAGGAACCAGGGGCCGTATTTTGGTTAAGATAGGACGATTTAAGATAGGATGATTTTAAATTTGGTATTACAGAAGCAAATCCTAACTGGATTTAGGAATCCTATCTTATCTCGAGTTAGGAATCCTAAATAAGCAATCTAACATTGATGATCGACTTTTATGTCTGTTACCTAGCAACTAACACAACATGTCATTTTCTGAAGTAACAGTTACCTGCTGCCACTAGTAACTTTACAGGCTACAGTCCTTAACATTGTATTGTATCTTCATTACTATCTTCAAAATATGGGTATCAAACAACATCGTGCTCTGAACTTTCAGCCAAACGAACTGGTCAATGTGGGAAAAAAGTATTGGGACGGCGAGGTAATAGAATACTATGTTGACAAAAGTATAGGGACGGCGAGGTAATAGAACACTATGTTGACAAAAGTATAGGGACACACAGTCACACACACTAACACACAGGCCACCAGCTGCAATATTGCTAGCATTATTAAAAATAATTGATAGCAAGCCAAAATTACGTAAATGTGCTCTTGCTAACATCTTTCTACAAGATTTAATTAACTGATAGCATTTGAATCAGGGTATGCCTGTTAGCCCACCTGCTAGCCAGCTGACCAGGCCTGGCACCTTCTTCCAGTAGTCTCCAGCTGGATTCTTTTCTGAAATTCCATATCGCCGCGCCACCTCACCGTTAGGACAGCGCACCCAGACAGTTCTTGTGCTGACAATCAGCTGACTGGCCTGGAGTCCTGCAGCATGGAGAGGTCTTATTTGTTTTGTAGCTTAAAACCTAATAAGTTTTAATAATAATAAATGCTAATATGGTAAACACTGCAATGATGCATGCTAACTAGAAGTCAATCTATGCAACTGTAAAACTGCAGTTTTTGCTTGGTGGGTTTTGGGTGGTAAACAACGGAGGTGAAACATATTTATTAATATAAATTTTCCCCCATCCGCTGGTACATGCTGATGTTATCAGAATTCAGGTGGAATTTTTAAGTCAGTCTGAAGTCACTTGATTTCAAACAAAGATTATAGAAAACATGAATCAAACTAACCATAGTCCAGAGCAGGAGGCTTCAGAGAATATATATATATTAGAAGTGACAAAAAAAAATTACAAATATTATAATGGCATAATAATGGTTTACCAGGGATGTGCTCCCAATTTGTCCCAACTGGCATTTCCTCTGTGATGCCTGTGCGCACGTGCACATTACCACGGCTGTCCAGACCCCACAGCATTCGGTCGTTAGGACTGGTCTGAACCCTCACCAAATGCACACCAACAGGCTGGTCAAGGGAACACAGCACATTAAATGAACGTTCAAATGAAGGTCCATGTTTCTAAAGACCTGTTCCAATGTTCATTTCACACAAAGGTTTGAGATTCGGGAACTAATTCAGTTAAACATAATGTTAACATCTCTAGTGAAACGGTGAAGTGTTCAATGCGGTTGCTGTCATTCAGTTCAGCAAATTAGAGCTGAATGATACCAGAAAAGACAATTACACACTGTGTAATATTGTACCATTTGGAAAAATAAAAAGAAACAGACAAGCAAAACCTGTTAAACTATTCACACACTGAACTCAACAACACACACAAAAAAGGCATTTAATATAACACAGCACAATATAAACACTATATACGGTAGCTAATTATCCTCAGTTAGTGAATATTTAGAATTTCTTGTTATAATGTGTATGTTAATATTAAATATTGAGTGAACAGTTGCTTCTTGTAGTCAGTGAGTTAGATGTGAAAGAAATATAAATGGGTACATTGTACTTGATGTAGGTCAGGACTGCATACCTGCTCAGGCGGTTCAATGCATATCCAGGCTGGGAGCATCATGCTGGGGTTCAGAGGTTGCGTCCCCACTCGGAAATGCACCATGCCATTGGCATCACATGCCCACACATTCTGACTGCCGCAAGAGAAGCTCAGAAGCCTCACATACCCTGAGTAAAGGAGAGAATACAGAGAAAAAAATGAAACATTTGACCAAGTGAGGAAGATCGTTTTAGATAGTGCTAGTGTTAGTTTACCACAAAACTACTGGGTATGTTCAGCATCTCAAACCTATATTTGTTTGTCCCTGAACGATTCTATATACAAACCCAAACGCCAAAAACGGAAAGCAAAGCATTTTTAACCTGAAGTGATTGGCAGCGTGGATGTTGACCCCTCCTAATGTAGAGTGCCATCATTCCACGGCTCGAAATGTTAACACTACACTCTGTCATTTTTTTTAGTACTCTTTGGTAAGCTTTCCCAAAGCATAAACCCTAGTCTCAGCCGTCACGCCCACGGAACGTTGTCTAAACGTCTGATGCATATGGCACACTTAACTGGAAACACTTCAGGAACTTCAGGAAAGTCGTCATCTGATTGGTTGAATTTCATCGGATTTCCAGGGGACGCGAGTGTCGCATTTATTTTTGGTCCGCCGGGAAACAAAGCGCAGACGTGTGATCACAGACGTGTGATCCTACTGATTTACTCAGTGTTTTGATCAGATGTGGTAATCCATTGTTGTTATATGTGCACGAACGGATCAATGACTTACTGCTGGTTTTCTTCTCCTTCTTTGATTTTCTGATCCGGTCTGTTGTTGTGGGGACATTTCCACGCCCCGAAACGTGACGCTGAACGAAACGAACTGTGATTGGTTGTTT
>JBBPDC010000001.1:35686331-35705038 GCA_037974485.1 Hemigrammopetersius urotaenia
GAATTTCGTGCTGTTCACACTGTGTGCAGTGGTGTGTTCACGTATGACAAATGGTCACTTTCACTTCACTTTCACTTCACTTCAGAAGTGCTGCATGAGTCAGCATTCAAAACCTGTATTGTCTGAGATGCCTGTTCAACGCTCTCAGATCCAATATAGATCTCATGCCCCCTCCCCTTTTGGGGACAATGAAATATCTCGGGTAAAAACCGCTCTGGCTTTATACTGGAGGAACTATTTGAATCGCTTTCTTCTCTAACAGAGACGTTATCTCTGATTGGAGGAAACGTGCCGCTTCTCCTGCTGCCAGCGAGTATATTATTTCGGAAAAACGAGGCTGGGAGTGTGCAAACTGCAGTCTGTACCCTGTTTCGACTGTTCTGAGCACCCATTTTGACTTTACGCATGTCTGCCAGTGTTGTGCCTGCTGTGCGAGCATGCCCACTGCAGAGCGCATCGACAGATGAGACAATGCTGCCCCCTTGTGGAGGAAAGCAGTGCTGTGCTGTGCGGAATGGGAGCATTTCAACAGTCTGCTCCGCTGGGGAGCTTATGAGACTGTTTCAGATTGTTTTGTTTTGCAACAATAACTCTTTTGTGTGTAGTGCCCTCGGCTCTCGGCCTGGATGCACCGAAGGGTACATGTTTCAGCCCCAGACACTCGTTGCAGCATGGGTGAGTATCTCTTTCAGATATCGCATTCCCAGACGAGCACACCCGGCCAGGCCTTTGCTCCCTCATGGGAGAAGCCATTAAGGTACCCATATGTGAGATACAGAACGAATGCTTGAAAGAGAACTCCTATAACATCAGTCAGTTTAGAACCATCTCGCTGCTAAGTGTCGAAGACAAGATTTTCTTCAGCATCTTGTCACGACGACTAACAGAGTGCCTTCTGAAAAATACCTACATCGACACCTCTGTTCAGAAGGGTGGGATCCCTGGAGTGCCTGGTTGTTTGGAACATACAGCACACAGTGTGAACAGCACAAAATACTTCCTCTGCATTTGACCCATTCACCAAGTGAAGCAGTGGGCAGCCAGGAACACAGTGCCAGTGAGTGGGGACAGTACCTTGCTCAGGGTACCTCAGAAGTGCCTATCGGCCTTGGGAATCGATCCTGCGCCTTCCTGATCACAGGACAAATGCCCTAACCACTAGGCCACCAGGCTGCACTCAGTCGTCCTTTTTGCTCTCACCATGAGCATGATAGCCAAGTCAACAGAAGTTGAATGCCGGGGTCCCTTGATGAAAACCCCAGCCCCCAATAAGAGCCTTTATGAATGACCTGACTGTCACGTCGGTCCCAGACAATACATGGATTCTCCAAGGCCTAGAATAGCTCATCACCTGGGCAAGGATGAGCTTTAAACTGGTAAACTCAAGATCTCTAGTGATCAAAAGGGGAAAAGTAGTGAACAAGTTCCACTTTTCAATGTCTGGAGTTACCATTCCATCCGTCACAGAGCAGACAGTAGAAGAGCCCCGGGAAGTACTTTGACTGCAGCCTCAAAGATTCTGCTTCCATCCAGAAAACCAGCAAGGAGCCTGAGGACTAGCTGAGTCGGGTCGACAAATCAGGCCTCTTTCTCTGAGCAGCTCCGTCCTGTATGGCACCAGAAACATCCTACAGAAGAAGTGCGGGCAGGCGTGGAGGAAGCACAAGCCAGCAGGATGGTGGGAATGGGACAACAAGGAGCTTGGACTAAATGGGAGAATGTTCTGCAATGTAAGATCATAGGGTCCAATATTTGGAAAGCTGACTTCCATTGGGTTAGGTTCTTAGTCCAAGACGTATATGATGTCCTTCCAAGACCGACACACCATCCTGTCCTAAATGTTCAGGACGGGGATCCCTGGAGCAGCTGCCCAAAAGCGCTTGCAGATGGGTGCTGTCGTTGGCACCATGACCGGGTCCTAAAGCCGAAGAAAAAGCCACACGGTGGCTATGGATAAAGAGGGCTGAGCCGTGGGCAAACGCAGGCTGGGGTCTGATCAACCCCGGTAAAGTTGCCTGGGTGAGGGTGCCTGATGTTCAAAAGACCCAAAACACCCTGTGACCCCAAGTTACATCACTGACGATGTGTCCCATCTTCAAAAAGAAATGTTTTGTGTTAAAGTAGCCTTCAATTAATAGGCACCTTAACAGTGCCTTGAGTCACCAAACCTAAAACTGAACATTCCAAGAAACTGAACAAGATTGGCACTGTGCTAGTCTAGATTCAGCATACACATAATCCTTTGATGTAGCTCTTTTGTACTGAAGTCAACATACCAAGTTGGCTGAGATCTAGTGGTGTCCAGTGCATGCCAGTAAGGCAGCTGGGTGACAGGGTGCGGATGTGAACGCGGCCATGGTGGTCAAGGCCCCACAGAGCATCCCGGCAGGCAGAGAGCTGGACCATCTCTATGTCTGGGGGAAGCTGGATAGTGAGAGGCCGCATCTGGAGGTCTTGGTCCCAAATACAGAACAGGTCTTTCCTGCTCTGACCTAGCCACAGGACGCTCCCTATAGAGATCAATGAAGACAACAAAAATTTCACACAAATTTCACTTGTGTCTACATGTCTTGTCTCCTGAAGATAAAAGAATATCTAAGTCTGATTTAAAACAATGAAATTCAAAACAATTATTTAATGTATGCTTTGCACCATCAAGTAACAAAATAATGTATATTGCTTTATCTAGACACAAACACAGTCTGAGGTATAAAAGATGCACAAAAAAAAAATACAGATATGCACACACCTTCTTTGTTTGGAACTGCTGAGGAAAACACAAAGGCCCATTTAGTAGCAGATGCTGTTCCTCTGGGTATAATAGTCCTCCAATATGTCCCTGAGGGAACATATAAAAAAATGCTACTTAAAAGAGGTTCAGAGACCAAATGCAGGACATCGAATAAGGGCCACACAAAGCAAAAATCTCTTTTTGTACTCCTTTAGACTGTTTCTTCTGATCCAATACACCCTATCAAGGCCTTTCTGGACTAGATAAGCAGAAAATAGTCCTAAGCGTGTGAGGGTTTTAAATGCTGGACTATGAAGAGCAGTGGAGTGCCTTACCCACAAGACTGCCCTTGGCCACGTGAAAGTCATTGCGTCCAGAGGCGATCCACACACCGCTGCTGTTGGCGCTGACCAGGCTGGGTTGGCACTGGGACTGCTGTGAGAGGAAGGCCACACGAAGGCGCTCAGCCACCCGCTCCACAGGGGCCTTTGTGGCTGTGGCGACACTCTGCGTAGCCTGGATCAGTGTCTGGAACAGGCCACCCTGCTCAAACACCACATAATCTGTTATGCTGACCTACAGGGGACAAGAGGAAGAAATGGTCACTGTAAAGGAATGGGCATTTCAAATTAAACACTGTTTAATGCAACTTCCTTAAAAGGTGTAGTGCACCTGCCACCAGTGCTCGTCCTCGCCCTGGGGCTTCATAGCGGTGACCCCAGTTCTGAACCACAGGCTGCCGCTGGTGTCCAAAGCCCATAGTGTGTTGTTCTCACCCAAGGCAATGCAGATGGGCTCCAAACCCTGATTTTCACTGTATGGACACACATGCAGCACATAAAACTCAAGGACATTCAACACTCCAAAAAACATTATTTATAAACAAATACTTTTTCTCTACGTCAGAGACCTTGAAGTAAAGCAAGATCAGTGTTGTCATTTTGGTAACATACGTTCATCATCCTAGTACCTAGAACTATGATTACTTTGAAATCAGGCCTGAGTCATATGTTCTTGAGAATTTCACTTCAACACAGATCTTCCTTTATTCATAAAATGTAGACATCAATTCCTTTTATTTAGTAGTGAGATTTGAAAATAAAAACAAGTGCTAGTGGTCTGAAATGATTTTTGCCATTGCCCTAAAAGGAAGATACGGCTATTATTAAGGCTGGACGATAATTTTATTTATTTATGTTTTTTGCCCTCATAGTTCACTGACAAGTTGCTCAGTTGTCTCAGTGTTTAAACTCTCCGTGCTTGACATGTCGGCGGAATAACGTAACATAACGGAGCGGGGTCACGTGACACACATGGTAGTGTTTTTAAAGGCAAAGTAATAGAAATAATTGACCTGGAAAAATGTGATCTATTATAAGTTCTGAATGTCGATTTCGATTACTTTTCAATTAATCGCCCAGCCCTAGCTATTATAATAAATATGAATAAAATACCATGTACTACTACTAAGAATAGTGAAGAAAAGCCAGTGAGCATTTAATAAGCACCGTGAAACCTAGAACTATAATTTATTACTAGCCACTTTTAGAGTGAAGTACTCTTTGTGAAAGATATGTGTACCTGACTTTGTCGTACTTCCACTGCTCACCCTCTGCACAGTAGCTGCTGAGGCCCTCTCGGTAGAACAAAGCCCTCTGCTCACTGAGCGCCCACACAATGCTGCCTCGTGCTGCCACTTGAGCCATGGGGCATGGGCAGTCCACCTTCACCGCCCGTGCACATGGCCGGTCCACGCTTAGTCCTGACACAGACACACGCTAAGTATTTGTAGTGCCACTACTTCAATTGCATTTGGACACAATATGAGCAAGTCTCAAGACAGGCATTATCCCTTTTTGAGCCGTAAAATGTACTTTCATTGTTTTTTTTTTACTGATAAGAGTATGATATACCATGTCAGAAAGCACACATACTAGTCTATTGGAGATTACTTAACAACTTGATATGGTTTGAGGCAAGAGTGTGCCAATTTAAACATGGCTAATTAGAGCAGGTTACCTGCTAGCAACATCAGTTACACAATGCAAAGTCAGTTGGACCCAAACATGAACTAGACGGTTCATTTTCAGTAGCAACGCGGGTTTCGCATAGTATCTGCAAACACTGCAAATGTTTTTCTTTTATATTAAATAAAATTGCATTTATAGAATTTTTACAAAAATATTTTGTCTGTTCCAACCACAGAAAAACTACAAGCAGCACAACAGTCAAAACAGTCATGTTATCATGAGTAACATGTACATAAATAAGTATCATGTTACTTATTTGCCATATTTTTATATAATATTATGCTGCATACTTTAATGGCATTACTGGAAGTGCATGTAACGCTGGTTGCTTCATTCTCCTCAAAGCAAAGAAAATAGTTCAGAGAAACGGCATGTAATAGATACAGTCAGAATGATTCCTACAGAGTTGGTGTAGTCATGCTTATTTGATCTAGCAGCAAGCCAGTGTATTTACAGTAATAATGAGGATACAGTAAGAGAGCCTTTTGCTGGGGATTTCCATAAACAGAGCTGTGAGGCCTCTGGCATGGCCAGGCTGAGAGCAGCTGTGCTCGATCATGCTCCATACAGTTATGTAAGGCTTATGGGTGCGCACAACACCCATACTGAGCTCTGTCAACAAGGCAGCAACAGATGCCTGCGCTATTCCAACAGACACATTTTTATTTACAGCCATAGTAAACTAAAATGTCTAAAGGGTCTAAAATGTTGCCAGGACGTTAGAGTGTGGAAACTTTATTTATGATCTAAATTGGGTACTGCTGTGAATGTTTCAGCAAACGAATGTGGCTCCATCTAGTGGCCACTTGCGCACACGCGGATTGTTTTTGAGAACCGAACTCGTGGTTTTAGATGGAAATCCCCACAATAATGCAAAAACTGCAAATATCCTCTGCCTTTTTTGGCAATAAATATATTTTTCTGGATTGTTTCACACAAGGGGACTCAGGGCAGGCTATCCAAATTGAAAGCACTTTTTTCAAATTCCACACCACGGTTGAACCCCTGCGCTCCAAGCGTGATTTCTCCGCCGTGCAAGCACTCAGAAACTTCAAAATCCATAGTTTGATTGATTTCCAGGAGACCTTTCCAACGAGCCGTCATTTGTATTTCTAGCCTGAGATGATCAGGGGTTATTCCCCGAAAACCGTTCACCTCACTGCTGTGTCCTAATACTTTTGTCCGAGTTGCATATCTCGACGGGGAATTTAAATTAAAAGGGCGAAAATGGGTTTACCTTTACATTTTCTTCAAGGCTAATGCATTAAATGGATTTTAAAATGAAAGTGTACTGGGAGCATATTTGAGGCCATATTTAAGGTTTAGCGTTTTTCACTACACGTGCTCTTGGAACATAAATTACTGTACTGGATTTCATTTTCTGTGCAGTTTTTGCTCTCATTCAGTATCAGTATTAAGCATCATAAGCAATTCCCCTATATTAAATTCCCCTATAATAATAAACTGAAAAGCACAGAAAGGAGCAATCTGGCAAACACAATTTTATGTTCATGACATCCTGTTCACTTGATGTGTACTCCATCCCACCTGTCTGCAGATAAAGGTCTCCGTTAGTGCGGATAATCCAGGCTGTGTCATCACTAAGTGCAACGAAGGCTGTCTCATCCAGGGCTTTGTACCAGTGCCTTTTGCCTTTGATGGTGACTTTACCGCAGGCGTAGGCTGTCATGGTCTTCTGTTCCACCCTCCAAAGCAATGAGCCTGCCGCAAGCATAACCACCCACAAGCCTTGCAATTAAATTCCAGTATCCAAAGTATATCCAATGTATAATTTCCTAAAACTGACAGAAAGACGTTACTTTTTCCTACCACATCAAAACATTTTTTTCAAAATATATATCTGCAAATATAAACATTTTTGAAACAAAAAAATTAGTCAGATCTTGTTCAGCGGCTTCGGCCTCTCGCTCAACAACTAATAATTGTTCACGTAAACTCCCGCACATTCGTGGAAATTGCATTTAGTTTTTTTTGCTTTTGTGACGTCCGAGCCTTGTCCACCACGGTCCCGCGTCATCGTGCTGGGTTGTTTATGTTCAGGCGCGGTGCTGAGCAGTGGAGGCTCATTCCGTTCAGGGCGCATGGAGACGGAATGAGTCACAGCTTTGTTCGTAAGAACATATGATTTTTCATGCATTTTAGTGCTAAATTATTAAGAAAAATATAATTTACTAATTTTGTAACAACTATTAACATCAATTCAGCTACATTTCCATATAAAATATAGCTATAGATTTTTTTTAACACAAAGCACGTCTTCGGAAGGAGAAATACTGTTGTATTCAGTGGTGGGAGGTTTGAAGTTAGCAAATCCGAGAACGTTATTTGTTTCTCCTTGCTGCTGCCCATCTCAGGTGGAGATATTTTGAATGTTTCTCTAAGTGTTTGTATGTTTTTCACTGTATTTTTATTACTGTAAATTAAATTAATTTATTACTGTACTTATACCAAAGAAAACATGCGTGCATGAATTACAGTAGTCTGTACAGGGTTACCATCGCTACTTTACATTCTAGCACTGCGAGAGATAGCAGGTCAGTCTACGCTGTACAGTACAGATATGGGTTTACCTTAATATTTTTTAACAATAATGTATTAAGCTTTAAAATGAAAATTAAAGTGTTTTTGGAGCATATTTAGGGTTTCCTCTATTAAAAAAACTCTAAATATGCCTCATAACCACATCATATATTCATGGTTCATTATATGTGGATGTTCTTGGAACGTAACTATATACACAAATAATTGGCAGATACTATTGACATAAAACTAATTTCTAATTTCTGTCATCACAAGGGTATCAACATTTTGATACAGTCCATTTCAAGCAAAAATCTATCAAAGCAATGCAGCTTCATAAAGCAAAAGCTGAGACAAGGAAAAAAGCATGACTCACCAGAAGGGGACAGTGCCACTTGCTGGACATTCTCCTCAAACCTCTGCCAGCTCAGACTGCCATTGGGAAGGCCACTGCAGTACAGAACCCCTTTGAAGTCAAGGCACCAGATGTGCCGGTCTGTCACCACCAGGCTGAGGATGCCACAGCCTGGTCCACCGTAACCCATCCAGCTCTCAGCATGCTGCACCAACAGCACAAAATCATGAAAGAAAACAATATTTACAGCATGCTCTACAATTTACTATAACACTGATCACAGAGCTGACGTCATTAAAGTGGTGATGCTTCTGGAAATCAATAAAACAAAAACAGTCCAGACAAGTTTATAGAACTTGATCAACTACAAAGTGGCTTTCAAAGCCTTGGCTTAAACCCAAATTCTTTGCTCATACACTTCTTAAGAACTTACAACAAAAAAACTAAACTTTGAAGTGGGTTGTACATTTCTTAAAAGCTTCAACACTCATTTGACCATCACAACATTCCAGCAAAAATGTCAAAAAGAAGAAAAAACTGACATTCTGCACAATCATACATAATTGCAATCATACATGCATTTTTCAAAAAATATAATATTTCTCATCTCATACACACAAGTAACCAGAAAAAGTTTACAGACTCGATACCATCCTATCAAGTCCTTCTCTTACCTGGTCTGCTTTGTGAAGCCGTGTCTTGTCCTGCTGTGTCTGATCAGAGGCTGATCCCTGAAGGCTCAGAGTACTGAGTCCATCCCTTAGACTAGTGCTGGATGGCATCCCATGTGCATATATGTCCTCCTCATCGCTAGATGGAGATGGCTCAGGTTCTGGTTCTGGAGTATATGCCAGAGGCCTTATAGGATCATATGGTAAGTCAAAGTCAATGTGCAAGTCCTCGCTTTGCTGCATTTCCACGTTGTGCTGTGATTTAGTACTGTCATCCACTGCCTCGTCCATTACAGGCTTCTCATTAGCTGCCTGCAAATATGAGAATGTGCACTCTAGGAGCATGTCAACATCCGGCGTAGCTGCCACTTGTGGTTCACTCTCTGCAAATGCATCCATAGGGTCACCATTTGTCTTGAACTCCATATCTGGTAGAGTAAGAGATGTGGGGCATGAGGGATGAGTGTTTGTTTTTTGGCCAAAAGGGATGTGCTCTTGGTCCTGGTTCTCATTCTGCTCCTGGCTCTGTGAGTGTTCTGGAAGGTTCCGGCTCGAGAGCAGCTCTCCATAGATAGAACCCTGCTGGTCAGGTGAGTCATTGCTGTGGAGGTCCAGGCTTCTGCAGAGGAGGCTGGTGTGGTCTGAGGGTGGCTCACTGAGTGGCGTTAGCAGAGTATCGCTTGCTGCCCCATCCTGGCTTAACATGCCCTCTGACCAGCTGCTGTGCTCGCTCACACGGTTCCCACTGTCTGCAGAGACACATGCATGCATACAAGTGAGATGTGCAATACTTCACTATATTAAAAATTAGGGCTGCGCGATATTAGGAAAACATGCAATATGCAATAAATTACATGGAATAAGTAATTAAAAACTTAGCCTTTATAGTGTTAATGTTTTTCTGCTTTGGGTTTGCTGGTAAAGACCCAGGTGTTGACTTGACTAGTCTATGCATAAAAAATGAAGTGCAATATTTCCATTCCAACATGTTTTTTTTTTTAAACAAATTTACTTAAACAGAGAATTTTAAATGCTCACATAAAACATTTGAACCATTGAACATTGTTGCAATTTTAAATCTTAAATAAATGTAAACATAATTTAAACTATAGTAAGTTCTTAGCCAGAAAAAATAGCAAAAGGAACAGTAGTACAGAAGAAAACTGCCCAGTGATTTTTTTTGCCCTCTTCTCTGTGGCACTGGGTTTTGGAAAAACACCACGATATCAACATGCACAATATACATATCGCAATAACTGAACTGCAATAAATGATGACAGAACATTTGCGATATATTGTGCAGCCCTATTAAAAATACAACTTATGAGAAAACCAACATTAAACAAAATGATTCCATTACGTATTAATGAATGCCAGACAATTTAGTCATGTCCATCTTTAACCTCTAACTAGACTCTTGTCACTGGATGAGGCCAAGAGCAACACATGCTTCCTCTAAACCATGTAAAGTCAGTTTCCACATTTTACAAAGTACAGCAAGAAAACCAATGGATAGCTCAATGCATGTCGAGAATAATACTATCTGGTAACGCTGTCAGATGCTCATGCTGGCTAGCACACTGCTAGTGATAGGTGGCAGAGGGAGGGCCATGATAGGGCCAAAGCTTAGACAATCATTACGCTCAGATGTCCTCTGACTTTCACATTTTTAAGCAGAAACTATAGCTTGGTGCCCTGTAGTCCCTTGGACAGACTCTGGGTACCAGTGACCCTAGTAAGGATGAAGTGGTGATAGAAAATGAATAAATTAATAATGAACTGAAGCTTCAATCTCATTCAGGTCTTTCCCCATCTGAGATTAGATATCAGGTCTAATTATATGCATCATTCTATTAATTAAATCTTTGCATTACAGTCAAGTACAAAATATGTACATAAATTATGCATTAAGAAGAGAAAAACAAGGGCAGTAAAAAATACACAACATTGATGAAATCTTTATCTTGGACATCATTATCCTCAACATCTTGTAATGACGACCAAATACACAACTGTTATACAGCAAAAACTGAGAGGTATAATCTGCAAGCCAAAAGAATCAGACTTTGAGTATCATGAAAAAAGTCAAAGAGGTTTGCCACAATAAATAAATTAATTACTTACAGTATCAGCTTCATGAAACTAAAGACCATGAACGGGTTTAACCCTCTACACTTACCATGCCTTCTCTTGCCCCTCTTTTTCAGTTTAACTTGCTTGACCACCAGCTCTTGCTGAAAGTCCTCTTGGGTGATTGTGCTGTAACGGCTGGAAGACAACTCAGAAACTGAGGCCTCAGTGGCTGGAGTGCTGGCTGTAAAGGTCCCCTGGGCACTTTCCCACGAGGTGACAGAGCTGCTGCGGCTTCTCATATCCATCGAGACTCTGTGCTGCCCCTCCACTTCCTCGGCCACTTCTAGTGCCTCCAGCGCCTGGGTGAACTCCTCCTCAACTTCCTCAGAGTGCTCAATCTCAGGCCGCTCCTCAGAGCTGAGGCCTGACTCCCGCTCCACGATTATGGGCATGGTCCTGATTGGCTGCGCTGTTTCCACCGCACCATTTGCAGGGAGAAGTATGGTGGGTGTGGAAAGAGGGGAGGTCAGGCGGAAGGACAGATCTGACACTAAGGGAGAGAGTGAGGGAAAGAGAGTAAGAAAGAGAGGGAGTGCGAGCGTCTGTGTGTTGGACAGTTGGACAGTCCACACATTTTTTAGGAGTCCTGACATTTCCTATTAAACTCAGCTTAAGGGTAAACAAAGTTTATTATTTATTTTTGTTTTTACATAAGAACTACTGAATATACTAGTTATGTAGCCTTAATGGTAAGAACAAACCTGTACCAATGATTCATTGTGGTAAACTCTCAGCTACCTTCAGATTTTAATGTAACACTTTATTTGATTCATACTTCATATGTCTGTGAACTTTAAATGTCAGTAGAGCCCACAGCAAAAAAGAGCAAATATTATTATTTACATTGTGACCACTGAAAATGTGCTGGTGTGTTTCATGTGCTCATCCAGCCCATGAACTTCACCATAGAAGCATCGGACCAAAGAGATCCATAAGAAAAAAAAAACTGTAATTGGGACAGAGAATCTAAAATCTAAAATCAAGACAGGCCATTGGTCCACAATTGCTTATTTAAGATCATCTAACATGGTCAAGTGGGCCATGGCAACATTCTGTGATAGATGGGGGGCCTTAAAGTAGAAAAGGTTGAAAAACAGTGACTTAAAGTATCCAAGTGGCACAAGAAAGTCTTACTGTTGGAGATCAGTCCCTCTGGGCAGTTGGAGATTCGCATGATGTCTCGATCTCCTTTCAAAATGAAGATTTCATTTTCAGTGCATGACACGGACACTATGTCTCCACAGCTTTCCAGACCACCAATGATGACCTTGAAGTGAATAACCAGTGGAAAAACAAACATCAACTCAATCAAAGCTTGTCTATTGTTTATTATACAATTAGCAATATGAAAGCTGCACATCTAAATATAATTCACTTGCTTCAAAATGCAACAAATAACATCAAACTTCCTTATGCAGTGACTTCCTTATATGGTTTGTGATACTACTGTTCTTTGTTATGCAGTGTATAAACATACTTTTTTTTTTTTTTTTTAAGTATGTCATGCTGTGTAAGAAACCACAAATACCTGTTTTGACCAGGTGTTGGGGTGAGTGGGGGGTGGAAAATAGAAATTAGGTTTTGGTTGAACTATTTCTTTATGCAGCACTTGGCGTACAAAAAACAAACACACAATAAAATACTTTCCATCTCAGCCGCATACCTGGTTGGTACAATCCACTATATAGACGCTGTATTCATTCCAGCTGAGCACCCAGCCCTCTTTCAGGAAGCAGCTGACCAAACCTAGCTGCCGGTCCGGGGGCCTGTAACCACCGGTGGGCCCGGAGCGGGGGAACAGCTCGAACTGAGGCACGTCTTGGTTGAAGAGGGGCTTGAGGACATGGGTCTCCTGTACACGGCCATGCACATCTGTCCTCCACAGGCGCAGGCCGGGCCGTGACGCATACACCAGCAAGTCACTCTGTTTACACAGGCCCGGCTGGAAGCAAGCACCAAACTTGCCATTGCTGTCGGCAAAAGAAATGGCAAGGAAAGTGCATTAGAGTTTGATATACAGTAATCCCTCAGTTTTACGCAGATCAGCAGTCACATGTAGCGCTGTAGGTGTTCAATGTAAACCAAATACAATACGGATGCGCCATCTCCACGATATCTTCAAGGTTAATGAGTTTAAAATGAAATTGAAGTGTTTTGGGAGCATGTCTGCGGGCTTATTTAGGTTTTACACTATAAAAATATGCCTTTTTTACCAAAACACAACAAGGTGTTTTTTCACTGTATGCGGGTGCCCTTGGAACGATTACTGTAATCAGAATCAGAAAAATCTTTAGCTTCAGCAGTTAGCATTTGCAGCATGCAAAGACTCGTACACAAAAGAAATGCTGAAATAACTCATGTTTAGACAGGCCACCGCTTACTAATACTAAATAAACTTAGATAACTGATGAAAATTGTGTGTGTGTGTGTGTGTGTGTGGGGGGGGGGTAATACAGTTTGGTTAGACTCAAATCCGCGTTACACTGAATCCGAATGCTGATCCGTGTAAAACTGAAGGGTTACTGTATTCCATTTGAGTGATAAGATAATTGGAAACAGATATTTATATTGTGTAAAGTAAAGGAACCACATGTTAAACAGCGGTGTAAACATATAAATCACTACGATTTCAATAAGATGTTGTGAAGGGCAAGGTGCCTTACCTCTTTCTGGGTTTGGTCCCTAGCTGCTGTAGAGATAACTCTTGAGTGTAAAACAGAAGAGAGCGTTGATAGGTAGAAACCAGAAGCACCTTCTGATTATACTCCAGCTGAACTATAGCTGAGGGCTCTTCGAACAGCACCACAGGGTTACACACCCCCTGAACGGAAAGCAGTGGAATGTTGGCTTAACATTCATATTGAAATCAATATGGTTATAGACTTCTATATAATTTCATTTGATATCAAATGCTGAAGGGTGTGTATCAAAATATAAACAGTTATGTCACAGGTACAATTTCAATATCTTTGTTCCTGACATCAACAAATTAACTTTGTGAAAGTGAAAATCTGGTCATACTTGAACACACCACAGCACACAGTGTGAACAGCACGAAATACTCTCTGCATTTAACCTATTCACCAAGTGAAGCAGGGGGCAGCTACAAACACAGCACCCAGGGAGCAGTGTGTGGGGACAGTACCTTGCTCAGGGTACCTCAGAGGTGCCTAGTGGTCTTGGGAATCGAACCCACGACTTCCTGATCAGGGGGCGAATGCCCTAACCACTAGGCCACTGAAGCCAATGATTTAGTCTAAATTGTGAAACTTCCAGTTCCCACTGTGGCTTAGATTTAAATCAAAAGTAGTGGTAATGAAAAGAAGACCATACATTAACTATAAAGCCTCTTATCCCTACAGTCTTTAACATGACAGATGTCTTTCAACTCTAATCCTGGATTAGACTTTCAGATCAATAGCAAACTGCCCTCTACTGGTCAATCTGGTTCAGCAACATAAATTTAAAAAAATCAAAAGAAACTGAAAAGGCTAAAAAAAATGCTAGATTGGTCCCGGTGGACACCCAAGGTTTCAATATCAGTATTGTAAAAAAGAAAAGTAGCATGGTGCAATCAGAACACTCAATTTCCCTTTCTCCTGATATTTGACCAACATTTAAAAGAGGACAAGGTCAATAGCACAGTTCTGCAGAACTGGCCACATAGATGTATCACAAAATACTTTCTTCTCAGAATCTGAATATCAAGTAGAAAAATAAACCAGCACAAACACATTTTTTTAGATTATAGCAAAAAAAGAGAATTTAAATTTCCACCTGGTCCAGGTCTACAGCAGAATAGACCACTTTTCCCTTGTCATCTCCAGAGAACAGCTTCATGCCATTAGCACTCCATGCTAACGCAGTCACTGTGCTCTTGTGCAGACCAACAACGTCAAACCGTCTCAGCTGCAAACGGAATTTAAAAACTTGTAAATGACTCTCATCAAAATAATCTATTCTATTCATTCTAATTGTGGTTGCAGTGGACGCAAAACAACCAAGTTAGCCAAGTTTGTCCATTTGTAACCGAACACATGCCAAAATGTTGGGCCTTTAACCATTTGTACGTTATAAAGCCCTTTCTGTTACTTAATGAAATGTTTTAGATATTTACCCATACTGCATTAATTATACTGTAAAGGACTACCAAATTATTCACAAGAAGTCTTAACAGTATTGCTATGCTGTAGACCAGAGGTCCCCCAAATAGCGGGCCGGTCCATGAGTCATTTGGTACACAGAAAAAAATATTTTATCAATTAACAGAGACTGTTACTTCTCGTCTCGGTCACGTGATACTGTACATCAACAATTCAGCCCACAATCTAGCAAAAACGAGGAAAAATGAAACGCACTTTGTTTTTAGTTGTATCTATACCAGTCCATGAAAATATTGTTTTACATTAAACTGGTCTGTGGTGCAAAAAAGGTTGGGGACTGCTGCTGTATACCACATACTTGACTTATAAACATCACTAACGAATTGAAAATATGAACAAAAGAGTGTTTACAATGATATCATTATATTTTTCAAAACTGAAAATACATACCTGTTTATTCCTGCCTGGCAGCTGTGACACCAACTGAAAGAACGCGACCCGGCCAGAAGCCGTTCCCACTGCCACCAAATCGTCAAAGCAGCCTAGTAGCTTCACTACAGTGATGGCCTCACTTTTTCCCTATTAGAGCAGAACAAAAAAAAAATGTGTTCAAGAAACCACTCCTGAACAAGGTGTCGTACTCGGGTCTAAGAGGGCCACAGTTCTGCTAAGTTTAGCATTGCACCGCATTATACACACCCGATTCTCCACATCAGCTAATTAGCAAGGCCTCCATGAGTTCAATCTGGTGTTTTAGAAGAAGACAAAACACTCTCTGCAGGACTGTGACCCTCCAGTTCGACTTTGCTTTGGCTTATGTTGGTCATGTTGACAAAGAAGTGAAAATTATGGCTGTACCTCCAAGTTGTATTTGTTCATCTGGCTGACACGCCTGCAGTAAAGATACAGCATTCCAATACTGCTCCCCACTGCTATGTAGTCACTGTTGCTGTCCAAGGCTGTCAGATATACCAGAACTGAGCGGAAGCCTCTTTGGACTTTTGCAGGAATAGCATTGAGCAGGTAGTAGAGGGGACAGAACTCCCTCAGGGGCAGGGAAGGTGGATGGCTCGCCATGACTGTTGATGGCCTAAGCAGCCTTCCGTGCACTATAAACAATAAGCAAAAGGAATTGTCACATGCACTTCAACACATTATTTTAGAATTCTGAGTAATGAATCCTATGCATTTCAACAAATTGGTCTAGCTAATATCAGCACGGTTATCCACATTAATTAGAGAACACTGAGCTCCTTTTACTGAAAAACAGGGATTTGTTTCCTGTATTCGCATCAGCTAAATCAAAACAGATACTTTGATGCTGCTAAATATGACTCAGTTACTTCTCACATTAAATCTACTAATATTGACAAGAATAACATAAAACATACCCAATAATACCCAAATGTTTTGTTAGCCATAAATTTATATTCATATATCATCAGTATTAACTTAAAATCCTTGCTCAAGAGTACCTCAGTAGTGTCACTTGCAGCCCTGGGAATTGAATCCACTACCTTCTGATTACAGGGGCAACTCCCTAGCCAACTACACTTATTGTAAAACCCTACTCCAATGTATGTGGACTGTCCTGAAGTTATTGAAGCATGAAAACACTAATGAAACTCATTCATGGCCTTCATTTTGTGGCCCCTGGCCAAATCCTCCTGAAACGAAAGATGAGATGCAAGCCATCCTGCTCCTGCTGCCCATTCATCTGTCATATGCTGACCAAAAATATCAGAGACAGAAAGCCTATCCAATATCAGACAATATCAATAAAATAACAAGGTAGTCTGATCAGAGAGAGAGAGAGAGAGAGAGAGAGAGAGGTGTGGTACATGCACAGAAAAACATTCATGACATGTCAGGCCCACCAGTGTGCTGAACACACCCCCTGACCATGTTAAGCCCATAAAAAAATTGAACACACATTTACGCGTATTTCATTGCTTCTAAACTGTCGTCTAACGTGTAAAATAACGTTGGACACTGTTGGTGTTTCTGAGCTTTTCAGTTATAGCTTGCTAGATTTGCTAATACTATGAATAACATGGCGCAAAGTTAGCTAACGCCAATTTAACTTTTTTAAAACTCTAGGCACCATCTTATATAGTGATGTTTACCGTACCTTTTATATAGTAAAATCATTACAATACGTCTATAGGGCAAACTAGTTAATACTGTGAATAAAAACAGTGTTTTAGTGTAATAGTATGCTAGTTAGCAACGAGCTAGGCTGTCAGTGGATAGAGAACAGCAGGTCTGTAACTCACCACAGCCTAGAAAACACTACAGCAGCCTGGCTATCCTGTTACGGCACAAAAAAGGGTAATGTCGGGATTAAATTCTCCGTTTGACACCGGTGTTTTGACATATGACAAGAACATAGACATGTCTGCTCTTGTTGTCGTTATCGAAGCTCTTCTTCGCTGCCAGGCGTGTGAGAGAGAGACTCAACAACACCGCCACCCACCGAAGAGGTTTTGATCCAACAGGGACGTTATATATTATATAGCAGTTAGTTACAATGGCTGCTTGAGAAGCAGTAAATAACTCTACCTTACCAGTAAACCTACTTCCAACCTCTCACCGTCCCTCTTTTACCCCCACACTGCTGCCATCCTTGTTCACGTTTGGAATACTGTAATTCCCTGCTTTTTGGTCTCCCTCATAAAACTTGCCACAAACTTCAACTGGTCCAGAAGTCAGCCGCCCGCATCATTATCAGAACTCCTTCTATTCATCATATAACTCCCACTTTGCAGCAGCTCCATTGGCTCTCGGTTAAACTTCGGATTTAATTTAAAATTATTCTTTTAACCTTCAAGACCATTGCCTCTCCATATGTATCTGACCTCCTTCATATTGCCACTCCCTCTCGTACCCTCAGATCATCCTCCTCCATCCACTTAACTTTCCTTTCTGCAAATCTTACCACTATGGGGAGCACAGCTTTCAGCTGCTCTGCTCCCCGGCTCTAGAAATCACTACCACCCGACCTCAAAAACATTTCATTATTACACTTTAATTTAAAATTTTTGGCTGTAATTATTAAGTTTTTTTTTTTTTTTTTACTGTTTTTACACTTGTTTTATTGTACGGTGTCCTTGTGTGCCAGAACGGCGCCTTTAAATAAAATGTATTATTATTATTATTATTATTATTATTATTATTATTATTATTATTATTATTACATAAGTACATTTTTTTCCATCATTTAACTGTATTGAAAAAGCTTGAGTAATTGTAATATCCCCCTTGGCAAAGACCAAAAACCATAGCAAATTCCTCAGAAGTGACAGGAAAGTCTAATCTAAAAAGAAATTACTTTACATCATAACTGATTTTCCATTAAATTTCCATTACATTTTCAATAGGAGTTTAACTACAGCTAAACCTTGGTCAAAACAGCTATTATACATGATACTGTATGTCTATTATAGAAATTTATGCAGTGAAAAATAATGCTTATTTCACAGACAAGCACTACCAAGAAAGTAGTGCTTGTCTGTGAAATATGTTACCTTTAAATACAATTTTTAACATCCTGGTCACATCTTGATAGAAACTGTACTTTTCCCAGGAACTGTTGCAAATACAGTTTCTTACTTATTACTTGTGAAATACACATTAATTATAATTACACTGATACTGGTTTTACTAACTGTATGATACATCGTCCTTCAGGGTCTTTAATGTGACTTATAATCTCATCAGAATATTTACCTTAAGTATGAGAAATAGGGCTGCACGATATTAGGAAAACATGTGATATGCGATAATGTTGAGTGTTGCGATGGCGATTTCACATGCGATAAGTAAAAACTTAGCCTTTATATCTGTTTTGGATTTGCTGGTAATAAACACTCCAGACACTGACTAGTCTATGGAGAAAAAAATGAAATGCGTTTTTTTTTTTTAAAGAATTTCCTTAACCAGAGCATTTAATGCCTCCCATTTGAACCATTGAACATTTTTTTTTAAATCTGAAATTTTAAAAAAAATTATTTTAAATCTTAAATAAATGTAAACATAATTTAAATTATAGTAAGTTCTTAGCCAGTGTTACGGTCTGGTCAGCGGCCGGTAGGGGTCGCTGCTTTTCTGTTTGTTTCTTTTCGGTTCTCGTTCTGTTGGGCT
>JBBPDC010000001.1:35707396-35717476 GCA_037974485.1 Hemigrammopetersius urotaenia
TATAGTACTTTTGTACATATATGTTTATAAACATTTCTATTTGCCCAGTATATTGTTTATTGTATCCTTTAATCACTCTTGTTGTTTTAATTGTATTGTACTTGAGAGACACCATCTGCCGGAATCAAATTCCTTGTCTGTGCTCGCTCACATACTTGGCCAATAAACGCGATTCTGATTCTGATTCTGATTCTGATTCTGATTCTGAACTAGGTAGTCAATTTGTAATGCAGCGTTATGGGCAGTAGGTGGCACAATGTTCAAGGGCCAAATACTAATCTAGATTTGATGTAGACTGCAACATTGTACCACCCAAAGGCTTCCGTTAAACCTCTCTTATTTTAAGGGTTTTGAGCTGCCTTTTGTGAAAGTCTGAGTCCACAAGTCTGTGGTATGTAAAGAGTGTGGTTGAGGAAAAATGTTGCAGTATTTGCTGCAGTAATATTATACTAAGTATTGTCATAATAAACATAAAAATCCAATTTCTTGTGGATGAGGTTTTAGATTTTAGATTAAGATAACAGCATCATTCAGGAGGCAGGGCTTTGGTAAAACACTTTAATATGAAATGCATTTAAGTATCTAGAGTACAAGAGTTTTTGTCTGCTTTTTTTCCAGAGTGAGGTTGTACAAGAATTGAACAGTATTATCTTGAATAAATTAATCAATCAAAGCATACATGAATAACTGAGTGAATTAATAAATCAACCAATTAATCAAATGAAAAAATATCAGAATTAAAACCATCTGATCACATAAAGGCATTCATCACAAATAGACATTTTCTGTTCTTTCAGTGCAGCGACATCTGTCTTTCCAGGACTGTGAAGTGTGTCTTAGTATGCCTGTGAAGACAGATGTGAAGACGGAGCAGATGTGCTAAGTTTTTCTCAAATTGCAAATATTTGCAATACAAACAAGCAAGCAAAAAAATAAAATTACAGATACACATTGTCAGGTGACAAATATGTGGTCAGTTTATTTCAGTGCTGCCCCTCTTGCCCCATCGTACTTAATATACAAAGAGATAGTGCTGGTGCTTTCAATTATCTATACAAGCCATTATTATTGACATATGTAATATAACCAGGTCTGAATTGTTAATTAAATGCCAACCATTAACATTTAACTTAACCGTCACCATGAAACACATGGGTAGGCCCTAGGGGTCAAATAATAAATCAAAATGTCAATAAAATACCAAATTACTGATGGATTTGTAAGCCTCTGCTTTATGGAGACATTCACACTGCAATGTGGTATTTGTAAACGCATTAAGTCTTGATAAGATGATTATCACAGAGAAATATAACGTTTAGGAGGCTTTCATGGGAAGAGTGGCTATGCATGCTAACGGGTATTGATCATACTTTTTATTGACAAAAAGCATTTACAAGTAAACCAACTCTGATTGATCCAGGGAGCAGGAAAGTAATGTCACTGGTTGTTATTAATGCCTTGTCAGTTATTCTTCTGTTAACATATTTGACAGTGAGTAATGGCCCATGAAGCTCATTTGGTAAAATTTGTTAAATAGCTGTGAAAAATGTTCCTTCATTTAGACAATGAACCAATGCCTTATTTGATGTCAGCAGTAATTGCAATTACATTTTACAGTGGGGTAACAAAGCCAGTATACAGTATAAGTAATTTCATACTATGTAACTGAATGGATACTCATGGAATCAAATTACTTTCATACAATGACCCATTGATATTTTTCATGTTCATTTTATATATATACATCCTGCAGAGCAATTTTTGTCACATTCCCTGTGATAAGATACTGCAAACACAAGTGGTACAAGCAAGATTTCAACCTGCATGAATACTGCAGTGCATCAGCATGTATGCATGCAGCATAGACCCCGAGCCACAGTTTCTCATGGCTCATCCTGTGGTGAATGTGGCACCGTTTTGGGCACACCAGTGAAAACAACAGCTGCTCCCATTTAGTAGCAAGTGGAATTAGCATCAGGTCTCCCACAGCGGCACAGAGGGCCAATATTCCATATCCCACCACCCAGCCACATATGCACACCAAAATTCCTCTATACTCCCCTCTCACATTACCCCTAATCCTAGTCCTTGGTTGCCCAACCTAACAACATCAAGGTTGATGTATCTCGAACTTGCAGGGCATTTTGGTGGTTTAAGAGGTCAGTGGCTGATCACCATCTGTTTAGGGGTTAACGTAAGGTCATTTAGCTCTCATACGTCCAGGTGGCTCTCCATATTGGACCATATCATTGCTGTCCATATGCTTTGTATATATAAAGACCCTTAAGGAATGTTTAAAGGATGACACTTGAAATTATTACATTTAATTTAAAATGACAATAGTTTGTTTGCTAACACAAGTGAATGCCTCTTTTTTCACATGAAGAGAGGCATGGGGTGATATTAAGTAAGTTCATCCAATAAAATAACCAGAAGCACATGACAGTGCAATTAAGGCAAGGCTTTTTCAAATTTTCATTGTAAACAAGACCAGTGACATTCTCTTTATGTAAAGGGGAATTCCACTGATGCTTTAAACTTTTTGCATAATTAAATTATGAAATAGAAACTTACCAAATGTTTGAAGCTTTTAATGCTTCCAAAAACTACCTCACACTACCCCTGTAATTACATAAAAAGGTTGCCTGATGCCTGAGAACTTTTGGAAGATATATTAATGGAGGAGAGGTACATAAAGGGCATTGTTTAACAGAATAGTACCCAGGGGAAACACATATTTGCCTATATACCACTATTATATTTTTATTAATCTTTTACATATTTATACACCACTCAATACACACATGCAGATTCACTGGTCATTTTGGATGGCAAATAATATGGCTATATTTGTGTTGCTCCATTACCATTGCACCACCACAGTAAATACAAGTCAGTGCTTTTCTATAGAATCTACACATCAACCTAACCTAATCACACACACCTAGAAATAAAATGCAGAAGTGAATGAACATTCTATACGTTTATTGGTTTTACATATTAGCCCCAGTCTTTACAAAACAAGTTCTGTTTAAGCTGCTTGGTGTGTCTAAGCTGTTTGGACTATTGATTAGAAAAAATATGCAACAGTGCACATTACCGATCTGAACAGTAAACATTACTGGTACTTTCCCAAGCATAAGATACAATAGTCTTGACGCTTTCACGCTAGCTTGATTAGCTTCATAAACTTTTAAACCACATCAAGGCTAACTGAATGTAGATGTATTTTCATTATCTGTTGTGTTTTCCTTGTCTGGCAACAGAAAGTCTTTGTGATGTTTGTGATGTTTATAATTTGTTTCATCTTTAAATCTGGCAAAAAGAAACAAATCTCTTCTTTCTTTCGATGAATTCCAGCTTGTACAAACTTTTCAAACTTCTATGTGAGTTAAATAGCAAAAATGTCAATTACATTTTGGACACATTTTCAGCCAAAATGGGAGATTTATTAATTAAACATAACAAACATACTGCAAGATATTACAGGGTGCAAGAACAACTCCCGATGGACTGGTAGCCACAAGTGGACAAGCTGTTTTTGACAAGCAATCATTTTAATTTGAAAGTCAGCAGAACACTGAGACTGACGCTGATGTCTTCCCAAGACATTTCACATTCTTTTGATATTGAAATGACTCTGATATTGCAGAAAAATATGCAATAGTCAAAAGTGTGACATCATTTATATTTCTCTTTATCTGAATGTTAAATCGGAGTCATTTCAATATGACAAAGCGTCTAATGAAAGAATGAGCTAGGCCTAATAAAGAGCTACTGTCTGTGACAAATCAAACTATTCTTTTATCTTTTATTTTAATTCAGTGTTACTTTTAATGCCCGCCTTAAAATGCATTATTTAGTATTTGTTATGAATTTTTCATTTTTTTTATTACGAAAAAAATAAGTTTATATAGCTTGTAGTTTTGAGAGTGACAAGTGTGGGCATTTCATGTTACTGCAAGTTTAAACAAAATTTGCCTTCATGTAGAACCATTTGATTCTGAGGATGATTGTGCACTGATTTCTACTGTTTTTATTGACCTGAGCACTGTACTACTATCAGAGCTTAAAGAGATTGAAGGGATTATTCATCTAGTTGATAGTTAGTGCAAAGCTGGTGCATCAATCCTACAGCACATTACAACAAATGAAAAAAAACATGACGCATAGGTGACTGATGGATCTTTATTTGCACAGTTTCAGTAATAAAATATTCTGTGAAGTAAAGTGACCCCTTATAGTCACACGTGAACACCAACTAACCACCAGGCCAACAGCTGCCCCAGAGCTAACCTAATATACATACTCAAGCAATAAAGTTCTTAAATGGTTCTTGGCTGGGGCATAGAGTTATAGTAAAAACTACTCTAATCTTCAAATGCATTCAGGATACATTTCACTGCATGTTGTACTTCTATGCATGTGACAAATGGTTCTTCAAAGCAATGGTTCACAAATCTGTCTTAAGGGACCCCTATGCCACCTACATTTTCCCTCTATCCCTGTGTTTTGTGAATTGGATGGGAGCAAAGTGTGGTCCATCTGGTAGTACCTGAGGACTGATGGATGTTTTTACAAACCACCTGAGGACCAGGAGTTTTTATCAGATGGAATCTTTTTTATCACTTACACTAAACTATATGAAATATACAAAATCTGGACTCCTAACAAATGGGAATGGGAATTAGAATTTTTCACTGACTTTAAGACTCTAGCATAGAGAAGCAAAGGCAGCTTTAGATGTCAGCAATTTCATTTGCTTGTTTTTTTTTGTCTTATTAATAGCAAGCTGCATTCCTTGTTTTGTTGCAATGTTTTTAATTCAATAGCATTTATTTTTTACATAGACAAGTTTGAGCACTTATGCTGTTTTGTCCATTTGTTTCAGTGTCAAAAAATGGCAGAAAGCATGCCAAGAATGTACCAAATCATTTTTCTTTCTGCAAAGCAAGACTGCATATATAACATTAACTAATGATGGATGCAGCAGAGGGATGAGGTCACATATTGCTGTAAAACTGAGTGCTATCTGGCTGGTGATATCTGTGTCCTGATATAAAGCAGGGTTCACCCAAAGCCTGGCCGGTGAGCCTTAAATGACACTCCCTTCATCCTCGTATCTGAGGAGGAGGAGAGGCAGAGGAACAAGTAAACATAATTTATGACCCCAAGAGCTTTCAAATGGCCAAAACAAAACAGTGCGCTCGTGTTTCTGCCATCAATCTTTCATGGGTTTTCTTTTACAAGGTCACAGGGTGGCATCCTGCACTGGACAGTGGCCTCATCCATCCATCCCTGAAAAAAACAACAACAAATGGACAAATGAACAGGTAAACACAAACAAACACAAACAGAGCAAACACCCCTGCTGGAATACATATGCTCTGCATGGGAGTCTGTAGTGTCTCGATGATGACCCCTGGACTCTACACACTCCAGTTGTTGTCTTCAAACTGGGCTTGAGTGACCAGTGGAAAAAGCCAGAGGGTTTGAGACTTGAGGGCATATGAGTTAAGAGCCTCCTCTCTTGCTCACGTCCACACAGTGACGCCTTCCACCTCATCTAAATGACAGGCCCTGTATAGCCTTTACTGATGGTTATCCAAGGCTGGATAGATATCTCCATGACAGAGTTTCGAGTTTGAGTGGTTTGTGATTGATGAGTGGCTAGTTGTCTGTCCTTTTGCAGAAAGAGACCACGAATGAGACCTGTAGCCCACTTAAAAGGAAACTCTAGATATATTCCCATGTCTGTATTATCCACAGTGGTAATATAACTCTATATCTTGTTGATCTATCATTTTTAGGGATATCAAGTGACATTATTTCATTTTTCATCATTTTCATAATAATGTCATGATGTTTCCTTGTGGTGGTCCTTGGAGTGTTTTTTTTTCCAGTCACTGGTGCACAGTGAAGTAACCGGAAGTGTTGGATAACATTTTTGAAGCAGGGAGCTTAACAAAAAATAATTTTGTCATTTAAAAGATGTGATACGCTAGACATTTTCCTTTCATAATTTATAAAATGAAACTGAAAGGGTAATATTACCAACAAACATTAGATGTCAATAGCAATCCAAATTGTTTTTGTAACTACATTAGCAAACTTATATTTACCTGAATCCAGCTGTTGACTGAGGTGGTACAGATTTGTAACAGCATTACTTCATATGAACTGAGCAAACCTGCAGGCAACCATTTTATACAATGAGGTTTGTTTTCACAAATGATTTCAGGGGACGGGGTGCTGATTGTCATAAATACAGAGAAATACAAGATCAAGCTTCCTTCTTGCTGCCATTATGTTGTCTGTAGCTTAGATTTTTTTCACTTTTATAGCCCACTGTAAGTCATACTGTGTTTCAAACCACACTGACAAGTCTACACAATTTTGGGAATATATTTGAGCGGATAGTGTCTTCTAGTGTTTGTTAGTAAAATTAGCTTTGTAGCTCTAGTGCTTCACTGAAGAAGCAACGTTTGGACAGCAAGCGTAACTTGACTGGAAATTTGATTTTCACTGAACTGTCTATTAAAGCTAAGGAAGCACAAAGTTTTGAAATATAAATATGATAAATCTGAACACTTGACTGTTTGGCATGAATTAAGTTGGGGTCTAAACATCTGGCTTCCCATACATTTTTGTCTAGAGATTTTATTTTTTCATAGATGTAATTGACCATTACAAAAGAATAGGGTCTGGCCAGCTGACATGAAGACACATTGAAAAGAATGTGTGTAAAGAGGCCTGTGAACATGTGAGTGCGTGGATGCGAGTACGATATGTCTTTCTGGGGGTGTATGAACATTTGGTGGGGTGAGCGTGTGCCCTTTCTTCAGACGTGCCGTCATTGCAGCCAATGACATCACCCAGTCTGTGTGTGCATGAGTGTATGTGTGTGTGTCTCAAGAAATCTTGCTCGTCTCATTCCATCAACTGTCTTGTCCTCTGCAGTTGTCCCAGGAAGTGAACTGAAGTGGGTCAGGTAGGAGCAAAGCAGGTGGCCGTAGATACTCGAGTGGGGTGAAGAAAGCTCTGGTGTCCGTGGGGGGTCCACCATCCAGGGCTGCTGTACTAATCCCATCTAAAGCAACTGGTGCAGGGGGGTGGGCAATGGCACCCAGGTGTGAAGAGCCCAATGCAGCCCCCGATTACAGTTCTCCCACCACTATCCTGCATGACAATAGAGGTGTGAAGGTTAGAGGGCATTGTGGGTAAGCTGTGAAAACACAAAGACAAAAGCAGAGTAGAGAGGAAAAGAGAATGCAGGACAGAGAATGAGAGAGCAGCAGAGTGTGAATGAGGGTGGACAAGTTGAAATAACCATATAATGAGCAGTGTAAAGTTAGAGTAATGAGTTTATGGGACTTCAGACTTACACAAGCCCAGAAAAGTACGAAAACAATGGGTTTGAGACGAAGTTTAATTCTTCTTCTTCTCCATACTATTAAAACGTCAATAATAATAATAATGATAATAACAACAACAACAATAATAATAATTATATTATTATTATTATTATTATCATCATCATCATCATCATCATCATCATCATCATCATCATCATCATTATTATTATTATTATTGTTGTCTTTTTTTTCTGCAGTTTCACTGCAATATCAAAAATAATCAAGCTTTTCTACTAATTTTTTGCAGCACTCATTCTAGTTACCAACTGTAGTCCACTATAAACCGCTTGTGACAGTATTACAATGACTGATACGAGCTGAAAGTTGACTTTTAGTGATGGTAAATTACATAAATTAAATAGGGTTGGAATTTAAGTAGTAGATATTAATACATTTCCATTATTCCAAAAAGCTTGGAAAGGGGATAGCAGATGGGGTTCATCAACTCATTTTAGTGGTAATAGCTAACAACTAGTATTTCTACTACTACATATAATGATAATGATGATAAGGATTCCAAGGAATATGTTTTGCTTCACTTATTGCTGCATGTGACCATTGACCCTGCAGCTGTATTTTTCAGTTGTTTATCCGTTTATACAGTAACTCAACTTGTTTGGTAACTGATTGAGAAGATAAATAAATTATGTACGTATGGACAGGTACATTTAAGCATGTTATAATTACAACACTAGTAATACAAATCATGTAATCACATGTGGATAACTTGGCTTCCCAGTGGGTTAGTTTCCATTCTCACCACACTAAGTCAGCATGACCAGTGACTTCATCAACTGAAGACCTCAGTAAACAGATGTGTAATTTGCTGAGTATACATTTCATCATTCAGGAATTTTATTCATTCATTTTCTAGTTCAACCACCTTTCAGTGTAAAATCCCACATGCAGTCAAAGACATTCTGAGAAACATGTTTGATGAATAATTAACAACCGTACAGTGAACTGAACGTGAATACAGATTGAAAGCAGACTATAGCATGACATCATGACCCATACTGGAGCCATGTGTATCCGATGAATGGAGCATTCTGGTAATGGTTTTAAATTAGTAGCAGAGAAATAACAGCATGGTCAGTGAGTCATTCAGGGTGAGGGGGTTGTTCAGGTTCAGACCTTTTTATGGCAGCTGTTCTCATTCAGACCCCAGGACACAAGATTTAGGTTATGATGGGGCAATCACGTGCATGATTAAATGTGGATTCTTTTACCTCACTGTAGCACATAATGAGCAGGACAGAGCTAAAGTAATGTCTTTAAACTGATTTTTTGGAAAGACAGAATATATATCCTCTTGAGAACCAAAGAAAAAACGTCTAATAATTTTTTTGGGTCTGATTTCCTAACTATTTGGGCCTAAAAACACCATACAAACTATATATAGGTGCTTACTTAGAAAACAAGTCAGCATATATTGTGTGGCATGTAATATTTGTTATTGTTATTGTTATTGTTATTGTTATTGTTATTGTCATTATTATTATTAGTAGTAGTAGTAGTAGTAGTGGTAGTAGTAGTAGTAGTAGTATAACAATAATACAAATGATAACAACAACAATAATAATAATAACAACAATAATAATACTTGCCAAATTTACTAAAAAACAGAAAAACAGTCAGTGTCTGGGGTGGCCACCATATTTGCCCCACGTAGTTCAAAACATCTCTGTCGCATAGAGTTGATCGAGTTGTTGATTGTGGGCTGTGGAATGTTGGTCCACTCCTCTTCAATAGCTGTGTGAAGTTGCTGTATATGTGCAGGAACTGGAACACACTGTCGTATGCGCCGACCCAGAGCATCCCAAACATGCTCAATGGGTGACATGTCCGGTGAGTATGCTGGCCTTGCAAGAACTGGGATGTTTTCAGCTTCCAGGAATTGTGTACAGATCCTTGCAATATGGGGCCATGCATTATCATGCTGCAACATGAGGTGCTGGTCGTGGATGAACGGCACAACAATGGGCCTCAGGATCTTGTCACGGTATCTCTGTGCATTCAAAATGCCATCAATAAAATGCACCTGTGTTCGTTGTCCATAACATATGCCTGCCTATACTATAACCCCAAGGGCCCCTTAATCTACAACGTTGATGTCAGCAACCCGCTCCCCCACACAACACCATACACACTGTCTACCATCTGCCCTGAACAGTGTAAACCAGGACTCATCCGTGAACAAAACGCCTCTCCAATGTGCCTGACGTTATCGAATGTGAGCATTTGGCCACTCAAGTCAGTTACGACCACAAACTGCAGTCAGGTCCAGACCCCGATGAGGATGACGATGAGCAGATGAGCTTCCCTGAGATGGTTTCTGACAGAAATCCTTTGGTTATGCAAACCAATTGTTGCTGCAGCGTCCGGGTGGCTGGTCTCAGACGATCATGGAGGTGAACATGCTGGATTAACGGCCCAGCACTAATATATATACACATTATCTCACAAAAGTGAGTACACCTCTCACATTTTGGTAAATATTTTATTATATCTTATCAAGGGACAACGCTAAAGATATGAAACTCTGATAGAATGTAAAGTAATCAGTGTACAGCTTGTATAATGGTGTTAAGTTGATGTCCCCTCAAAATAACTCAACACACAGCCATTAATGTCTGAACTGCTGGCAACAAAAGTGAGTACACCC
>JBBPDC010000001.1:35744990-35757033 GCA_037974485.1 Hemigrammopetersius urotaenia
TATATGCTTTGGTCTATTTTGTGAATTTAATTGAATCATAATCAAATTCAAGGTTCTTTCATGCATCAAACCGCATCTTAAATATTCATTGTTAGTTCGGACATTTATACCCCTAGTGGCCATAATTTCTCAATCTGAGGATGCCACATGTTTACTCCCTCTGCCAAGCACCGCAAGCCAATGACGACCCTGTTGCCATCAGAAGAGAGAGACAGTGAGAACCAAGAGTGTGTAGCCTCCTCCTTCTCCCTCTCCACCCTGTTTCCATAGAAACACACTTCTGTGGTAAAAGTGGCCTGTCTCTATTCACATGTATCATTAATCTCTTTTCTTTACTGTCTCTCTCTCAGCAAACAAGATCATGACATTAGTTCCAGGGCTTTTTTTAATCAAAATCTGCCCATCGAAATGTCATGTCGAATGCTAGATTGATAATCCTGTGACTGAAAAGGGAGGAAAGCTCCACAGAGCCTTCTTCATTATTCATGCTGGATAGACGTAAGTGGATTTTCACAAATTAACTGAATGGCAGCTTCGATCCACAAGCCTATTTGTGCCAAAACATAGCACTGCATGACTCATCACAGCTGTACACATTCAGTGTACAAATTACTTCGTTATATATAACGAGCATAAGTATCTGTTTAAGGATCTTTAGAGATTTCTGTACTTTATAGTATAGCCCTGCTTTAACACACTCGGTTCAACTCAGGAAGGCCCTGTTACCCTTCAATACAGAAGCAAACAGGAGACTACCGGTATTTATCACACACATACATCATTGGCGCGGGAACCACTTTTCAAAATCATTAGATCCCCCCCCCCCACACACACACATACTTTTTCTCTCCCGACAACAGTCGAGGCGTAGACAGCAGCAAGCACCCCCCCACTTTTCCCCACCAGACAACAGTCTTGACGTACAGCGCTGCGACCCCCTCACCCACATTAAAAATGCTTCTGATACCCCTACTCTACATAGAGAACACTCCTGCACATTACAGTGCACACTTACTGTTTATGTTCTATATTTAACAAATAAAAAGTAAATCAATAGAAACTGAGCTCCAAATTCAAGTCTTCTTCCCTATTGACAAATCAGTGATAAACTCTTATGAGTGAATTTGTAAATCTGTTCTAAATGGGCAAATATGTTTCGTTTATATGGTAACGACACCCTTTAAAGACAGCTACACCAGTTACACATGCTGAGACATCGTACACTGTCCAACATGGACATGCTTGCAGCATAGGGCTGATATACTTATTCTAATCAAATGTCAAAGCAGCAAAAAGCACTGGATTACTTTTCAGGGTAAGTCATAAGGAAGTGTTGTGAGAGAAAGCATATCAGCGCTGATAGGATGGCAATACAGCTGTAAGCTATGAGCCATATAGTGGAGACAGTCTATGTGTACACAGCCACAAACTGCTTCAGCACAACTGGCCACTGTCACAGCATTGGCATTTCATGCAGGATTAATGGTTTAAGAAAGGGAAGTTGGGTGTTTGTGAGGGCAGAGGTTTGAATGGGAATCATTTCAGACAATATAGTCACAAAAGAGAATCACAGTGGAGTTTGCACTAAAATAACATTGAAGATTTAAAATCAGATAGTGCTATTGAATAGCGCATTAATACAAACAGGAAAATGTATAGTGGTCTTTTCTGCAGTACCTGAGGCAATACAGGAGGATGTGGATTCTTACAGCCATATAGCTATGAACCTAAAAACAATAAGAGAGGACAGATAATAAAGACGAGTCAATCACTAGTCTTTACAGAAAGTTACACTAACCATCAACAGATTGGGAACAGATTATCTTGTTTTAATATCAACAAGCAGTACTTTGGTACTGTACCTTGTTGTGATTTATCCCTGTGTTGTTATGTCAGCGCTCAGTGCTTTCAGTTGTTTAAATCTGTGTTTTGAGACAAATGATTTTCAAAATGTTCGAAAAGCCTTATTCAAGCAAAATCTACTCTTCATAGCAATTCAGATATTTTTAATGAACAAGAAGCTGACTGCTATAATAAGTATGAACAGATTTATGTACTGTACGTATCAAAATATTTATCATATTGTAAAAGTAATCACAGTGTACTCAAGCACTGATGCCATTCTGTATTAAGACAAAAATAATCGGATTGTTATGATTTCTGGTGCCTCTACTAGAACCAAGTGAAGACCACCGGCATAACATGAATAACATGACAGTCCGCAACCCACTTGAATGTCTTCATGAGTATAACCCAAGTTCTTGGGCCTGCTACTGCTACTTAAAGACAATTTAGTAACATAGATGACTTCATAATTTTCCAGACAACACTTCATTACTGCTACATTTGGGGGTACATCTGCATTCCTCCTCTACACATTGATTTCAGACTCTTCTTACTGCTGACTGAGACCCATATCAGTGGCCCAGGTCTGAACTTGCTCATAACCTGATTTGGCAGGCCTCCAGCAAACTCCATGTGAACCCTGATGCTGTTTAGGAGAGGGTGTGTGTATGTGGGGCGGGGGGGGCGGGGGGGGGGGGTTGCAGGCAGGGTCGATTGACAAAGGAGTTGGGTTTCACTGTTGGTTGGGGCTGAGAAGGAATGATTACATTTTTTCCTACCAATATGATATGCTGCATCTAACATAACATGCATTTGAGATTTCAGGTCATTTCATTCTAGGGTGACTCTTAATTTGTGAGTTGAACCATGGCCTTGGCTATCAGTGAAATATATTATAATGGACCATTATAATTACCTTAGTATCACAATGAGATGCTTAAGTCAACAAGTACTGGAGATGGTGGACAAAGATTACCAGTGTATTTACAATGACCATAAATCAGTAGAGTCCATTTACAAACACAGCAACAGTACAGTTCTAATATAATATGGCAATAAAAGTGTGACTATATACATACAGCCATATGATTTTCCTATATACCGATTAAGCTGGCAAGAATAATCTTGTGTCTCATAGTTTCATCTAGTGTGAGAGTTCTCATTCTCTCTTTTTTATTTAATACCATTTGTGAGCTCAGGTTTAATATGCTTTTTATATTTTATTGGCAAAAGAGTATCTCTGGCTCATTTTGTCATGAAGCTGCTTGACATTTCTACCAATTTGTGTGTGTGTGTGTGTGTGTGTGTGTGTGTGTGTGTGTGTGTGTGTGTGTGTGTGTGTGTGTGTGTGTGTGTGTTAAATGAGGAATTGTCCTCTGTGAGAGAATGCTGGGTTGCCCTCTGCTCCAGCTGTCCAAGTGTTTATTGATCAGTCCTAGTCCCAGAGGGTGGAGAGGGCCAGATCAGAACAACCAGCACCTGCCCTGCTGCCCTCGCCAAGATCCAGATTCCAGAGAGGCATAAATAGAGCTGCCACGGAGTAGCCTGGGCTATGCATTCCCCATCAGATCAGCTGTGTTTTGATGACGATCCACAGATGACCTCTGCAGGCTTTTTAATACTGGGTTATGGCATGTTTTGGCATAACACAGTATTAATACCTTCTTCTAAATACATTTTGATGGATTCATATTTCCAGATTATAACATGTGAATGTTTTAGAGGGAATCAGTCCTCCTTGCTTTCACTTTAGACATTTATCCACCAGTTCAAGTTGTTTCTGCTTTGTTGGTGAAGGTACCTACTAATTTGGCTCTGTCTACACTTACCACTTTCAAGTCTGTTTATTTCAGACCTAAAATATTACAAAAATGGGAAAAATAAGAGTAATTCTGCCTAGCCAACCATAGTGCCAATACTTAATGCACTCACTGAAGATCTATAGGGAATGTTACTTCTTTTTACGTTTAATTTTTGGGTACCTTTACTCCTACCTTTGTCTTTATTCCACTGAATCAAATGATCTTAGGCTACTTTGAAGTTAAGACCTGGTGCTTCTAGTACTCTATTGCTAGACTACAATGACCACAAGCATTGGATAGTCTCATTAATGTTGATTCGTTGGCTACAACAATGGTAATAACATTATTTAAATGCGAAGAATGTCTGTTTAAGGTCTTTGGCAGTTCTCGGTTCAGCGGGGTTGATGTTCCCGCGTTGGGAATTTCCCTTCCACGTGTCTGATTGCAAGACATGAAGGCGGGATCATAACAAACGCTCTGATTGGTTAGAGAGGCACGTGACCGCCAGGTCTTAAAGGCGTATTGTATCATATTGGCAGTTTCAAGTGTTTCCTAGTAAAGTAATGTAACTAATCAAACGAACAGCGCGTATCTGCCAAGTTCATGGTCTGATGTGGTTTCTTTTACTCATTGTCTCATTTAAGCTGCAAATTCGTCAGTTTAAAATCCAATCAAGCTTAGGTCAGCGGTAGAAGGTAAACATGAACACTGATGTGTGTAAAACGACAGACACGATTGATGTTTCATGTTAAACAGAAAGGATTATGCTCACTGCTTTTCCAAACCAGTGGTTCAGTGTTCTTAGTCAGGTAATGTCTGCCTGCTCTGCAGTTTTATGTTTCTATGGCGTCTCCAACATAACTAATTTAGATCATTAGTGAATCAACACACTGTTCTGAGTAGTGTTGTCATTCACTGATGATATGAATCGGTTTTAAGTACAATTACTAAAATGATAATAGTCAAATATGCATCAATAGAGTAGATGCTTTAAAATTTTAAACGCAAAATAACAGTATACAACGACTGGCCCTTTACGAGAAGTTTATGGACGCGACTTGTATGACGTACGACGGGGCGGGAACTGGTTGTGACGTAGATGAAAATTAGGGTTTGTTTGGGGGGTCCAGATCAGAATGAGGTGAGAGGTGGAGAGAGGAGCACCGGAGTAATCTGAACGGACATAAAGGACTTATAAGAGTACGAGCAGAGGTTAGTCTCGCATTTAACAACAAACGCTTTCTGTACGCTCACAGATAGGTGCAACAAACTGGGTTTGGTTTAGGTAACAGCTAGAGAGAGAGACGAGCTCGGTGAAAACAAATGCGGTGCGTGATTAGTCGTATGGGGTAAGTGTAGAGTCTAAATTGTGTTCAGTCCCTCTGCTGTAGTTGTAACGTGTCGTTGCTGTGTGTGATGACTATCATCTGTCTGTAAATACTCACTGTGCTCTTTCAGAGACATGTCATACCTTTCTCGAAAAGGCAGCAGCCGGCAGAGATGCCGGTTACATTTCCGATACGGATTTGGCTAATAATACTGAAAGACACGTTAATTCTGTCGACTGTAATGAGAAGAGCTGCCAGATAGCTAGTCAGGGAGTCGTTTACATACTGTAAACAGTCAGCTGACTGACTGAAACCACGGCATTTTCACAGTTAATACAAGTGGCGCGCTGAGTTGGATAACTTACAGTGTAACGCATTAGCCCGACCTGTCGGAAGAGGTTATCTTACACAACTGGAACGGTAAGTGTTTGGTAGTGCTTGATTGCAGTGTTGGTTTACACGTTAAAGGCACGTTTCTGTCTGTTTTCCCCATTATGTGTAGTTACGCTGGTTTACTACTCCTCGAAGCACTCCTGAGAGTCACAGTGTCAGAGTGATTTGGGTACGAAACCACAACAGCGGTTACTGCTTCACTCTTCCGCTCCTGTATTCTACAGAGCAAACGCAAAAGTAACAGCCGGCAAAATGAACCGAGGTCGGAAAAACGGCACTGAACCGCTTTATCGTCACATCATCCAAGCTAACACTTAGCGCCCCTTTATCCGAGCTCTAACCTGGGCGCTCTGGGGTTGGGTGCGTCTCTAAAGCACTCGTTTACGCGCTATTGCTGCTGGTGTGCTCTCTTGACGCATAGCTTAGCCCAGAAGACCCGACGCGGACGAGCCTGGCGAAAACATGCGCCTGACTCAAAGGACAGCATTTGCATTGCAAATGAAACGCTAAGCAGACTGTTGTAGAAGTGAGCTGATAGTGCCAGCAGAGGCTTTTTTAAAATTGGAAAAACAAGTGAAATTGAAAGCTTCACTGGCCTCTCTTCTCAGCCCGGGCTATAGATAAATTCACACTCGGCTGAATTCGGTCACTGGGGCAGGAAGCAACGACCTATATTTTCTGGACGTTTCTTTGTCATTCGACTTAGTGAAGTGCAAAAGTTTGTGTGTAGCCTGTGTGTGTCGCTAGGTGTGTCTCCGGTGTGTGTGATTATCTCACCTTAGGGGATGTTTGTAAGTGCCTTGTTCAGGTGTCTTTGTCAACTTTGGGGACAGTTACAGATTAGTTTCTTAGACGTCTCTGCTGAACAAAGTGGATTAAGAGACCTTTGGTTTTGACCACTTTCGCTCACTTCTCTGGTGAAATGTACCTTTGTTCTTGATCTGGGATGTTCTGAGATATGGGTCTTTTGTGCGGTCTAGTCCAGTAACGTTGAATTCAAGGGACGAGTATCTTCGTGAGTAGAGTCATGTTTGTATGCCTGTTGTGTGTCTGTGTTTGTGTTCGTGTGTTTTCCGTGGAGCAGCAGAGGGAGCTGTGTGTCACTTGAGTTAGCCCCCACGTTTGGAGATATCTGGGCAAAGTGGACGCAGCTTTCAGTTCATGCACAAACGCTGTCAGCACACACTTTCAAAGACAATAATATTCAAGCTCTCTTAGTTTAAAACACCACGCTATTTGCAAAAATTGAGTTTATTTTTACATTATGCAAAGAAGTTGATCTAGGGTTAGGGTGGTCCATTTAGATTTGTGCTTGTTTCAGTTCCTAGTGAATGGTCATTACTCCTCTTAATGTTTTTTAGACAATTACTCTGGTCAACTGATTATATGACACTGTATGTGCACATTAAGTAACAGCTTACATATATTTGTAACCAAAACTCAGTGATGGAGAGCCTCTGTTTTGTCAGTGTGTATGTGTGTGCATGCTTCTTTTTTCCCTGTCTTTTCTGTGTAGCGTAATTGTAATGTGGGACTGATGTGATGGCATTTTGGGGACAAACAGTCTCAGCTGCTGCGTCCAGGATTGTCATTATTCACAAAAACCCACACAGACCTCACCGCAGAACACGGAGCAAGTAGGCGACACAATTTCTGTCTGCGCCTTGCCAAACCACTGGGAAGTTAAATATAGTAAACCAGTTGTCTAATCGCAGCCCCAACGTGTGGTTTCATTGCTGTTATTTATTTAAATCAGCACCGCCAGCACCCACAAGCTGGACTAATCTCTACTGCTATTATGCTACTGCTGAATTGCTGGCGAAAGGGGGTAAGAAGTTCCTGTTCAGATTCAGAATCTAGGGCATTTCTCTGTGGCAGGAAAAGGCTTAGCATTTCTGTAAGTAAGCGCACATGTATGTGTTTGTTTTCAGACAGTTTTGGATGGAAATATACTGACTTTGTTGGAAAACCAATGAGAAGGGGTAATCTAGCAAAATGGTCCATATAAAAGATCCATGTTTTATTTTTTCAACAGAAATGGCAAAACTATAACTTTTGGATACTGAAGTTAAAGCTATGGGTAGAATAAATGGGAGGGTTTGAAAATGTTTTAGTAGTATAAAAACATAAGTAGTTTCACACATATTTGGGGGGCATATGTATGACCACAGGTCCTAATAAGTTATAAGCACATAAAAGTTTGATTGTGTTTGTGAAAGGGACTGTATATGATGTTAATGCGTTGAAATGACTTATCATACGAGTGTCTGCTCCATGTGTTTTTGCAGGTGGTGAGTGTGCGAGTTCCTGCTCATGGACGAAGATGAGGATGATGTGTTTGAGACGGATACGCAATATTGGCGTTCCTCAATCAGGGAGATAAAGCAGGAAGAGCGTGGCACTCAGACTCCAGGGCAGCCGCCGGCTCGACTCAACGGAATGCTGCCCTGCGGAGTGTCCGAGGAGCCAAGACGCCTCTTCTACGGTAAGCTCAGGCGTCATAAATGAATCTGTTATTCTCTTCCCTCCCTCTCCAGCCCCTGTGGCATGTGATACCCCTGGCCTCTGCAGATTTTATTACCTGTGTGTACCCAGTCACTTTGCAATTCAAATGGCTGCACGCAAGGGTTGTTCTGCTGGCAGGTTGCCTGGCCATGGACACACGTCCACCGGCAGAGCTTTAACTTAACTGTCTGCTGCATCTGCGTTCGTTTACAATTGGCCAAACTAGAGTTTCTATTTTTAGTTGCACTGTACAACAACCAGGAGCTGCTCAGTGTTATACTTCAGTAGTACAGTTGAGGCTGTAATGATTATATAATTACAGAAATGATTCAAACTGAATGACTGTTTGCTGGTTGCACAACCATGCATATTTTTGACTCTACAGAGTCGAATGAACACACTCACACCTCTCACTAACCCAGAACAAGACTTTTATTCAGATTTGACATCTGAAATATTTCACACGAGAGCCAATGCTCACACAAACTGTGTATCTTAAGATGTCCAGGGTCAACCTTTTCCTGAGTTCTGCTGTTCCAGTAGAAACTTACTTTTCAACTTTTGTGAATCATGTCTTCTTGTAATGAATTTTTTTTGTTGATTATAAAACATGATCCACTTTCTTTCCTTGTGGTCTGGTTTATTACTTTGAAAACTCCAAAGCCTGAGGTTTAGAAACCACAACATACAGGAAAATTTGGTTCTGATGTCTGATTTTTGTGGAGCCTTAAGCACTTGCTAAAAGGATAACAGTTTGGCCAGTGACTGGTCAGTTACTTGCATAACATGCAGTACCTGTAAACCTTGAAGCCATCTGTTCTCATTAACTAGCAATAGCCTTTTCTTGGTGTTCAGAGGACGAGAGGTGCTCATGCTTATTAACGCTGTTGATTGCACTATTAACACTATTGAGTGATATTTGACTTTAGTTTTGTGGTGGAAATTAGTACCACATATATGCTGTTTTAGCTGCTTACATGGCGCTGCACTCTGGATTTCAGAGTGTGATGCTAACCTTTGTGTTCTCATTTTTAGGTAGTGCAGGATTGCTATTACTGGCACCATCTGCCCGCCCTGACCTTGCTGAGGACATAATGCTTCAGGGGGATCAGCGTGCCATGGAGCATCAGAGACGGCCCGCACACAGTGTGGAGGCTCGTATTGGTCAGAAACTCCAAATGATTGGGGACCAGTTCTATCAAGAGCACATGCTGGTGAGTGAATATCATATTAATTACAAATAAAATCTCAGAAGACACATCCCTGTTACTCCGATTCCTATTACAACCACTCTAAAGGTAGCAGTACGTTTTTCTAAAATGGACCATTTAAACATCGAACCACTCTGAAGGGATTTATAATTGAATTGAATGAGACATTCTATAACATCTATAGCATCTAGGAAATCTGCAATGATCAAATCTCAGTATTTGATAACATCAAATCTTGTAATTTCACAGCTAAACAGCCTCTGACATCTTTTAATGACTGTGTTATACCTTTCACCAAGCATTCTTGTGTCCTTCCGAAGACTACAGAAATCTTATAAGCTGTTTTGTGAGCAAAGTTCATTTAAACTTCATTAAACGCTACAACAGAACAAAGCCCACCAATACCACTGTAGCCTTGAAGCAATGTTAGCCACCCCTGCTAAGAGCTATAAACTGAAGGCATTAAGAGTAGCTTCGGTGCAAGACTTTTTCCATGTCCTGCATTTGTTTTGGCCTGATTTTCTTTGCTTTACCCCCACAACAAGTTGCCCCCCTCCCCACTTGAATCTCAACGCACCCTATCCTCTTTTTAGCTTCCTGTTTATTGCTCTCTTTCCCCTTTGTCTGTGTGCATTTGTGTTTGTGTGTGCACACATTGCCCACTATGTGTCTGTCTGTGGGGGTGGGAGGCGGTGGTTGATACAACACACAGCAATGACCAGCCAAGATTTTTGTCACTGATTTGTGTGACGGCGCACAAAGTATTACCGCCACTGAGCTTGTGGGTGTCTGCCCCTGGGCAAGAACAATGGCTCTTTTGTCTGCTCTGTTTCAACAGCAAATCAGATAGCATTAATGATACATTATTGGCTGCCGCATTGGCTAGCATTAGGTGTACAGTAATCCCTCAGTTTACGCAGATCAGAAGTCGCAGATTTAGTCACACGCTGATTTTTTTATACGCAGGAATCTCCACAACGCGGAAACTGCAAATATTCTCCGCATTTTTTGCTTTTTTCATGGCAATATGTTGTTTTTTCTTACTTATTTATTACAAATTTTTTATTATTAAAATTATTAAAATATATAATTTACTAATAATATAAATAGTAATCCAATGCCTTCTGGCAATGTAACCCAGCATCTAGGACGAGAATTACAGGCTGACGACCGTGTTTCGGGGGGCTGAGATTCCATTTTAGGTTCGGTCTGTGTGTTCTGGAGAAGTCCTGACGGCCGCGCGTCAGGCCATTCTGTTGCTCTCTCTATCTCTCTCTCTCTATATAAATTATTATTATTATTTTTTTAATACTGAAGGTTATTGATGCTGCTCAGTGCTAGAGTGCATAGAACCCTTCTCTTTACTAGAGGTGGATTGACATGTTCTGGCCCCTCTTTTGGTTCATTACAGACAGTCCAATAATCATTCCCTCACACACCAGTATTCATCATCTGCCATCACTCACTTGAATACTCATGCAGGGGCGATGAAAAAGAGAGAAGTGGCCATGCAAGGTAAATAAGGTGGTAAACCAGAGCTTGGCACAGGGTTTGTGGTGGTTAGGGAGACTCCAGCTAAGACCTAACAGGCGTCGGGAGCACCCGCAAGAGACAGCCAAATGAGAGGCTTCCTAGCCCCCACTACACACTCTCTCTTTCTTGCACACGCACACAAGGTCCACAAGGACTAGCAATATTACAGCCAGATTGGTGCCAACTGTGACCCACCAGTGATAATAAGATACCGTTATAGCTCCAGATCACTGAGAACATCACTGCTGCCAAAGGTTTTTAAGACTTTTTGTGGTTAAGAAAGCTCAATTGTCAGTCATGTAGTGAAGAAAAAAAAGACATATTTTGTTCTTACAGCCAAGATGCATTTGCTGTCTGAAGTTTGCTTATTACATTTTGCACTAAAGGTAGTAGCCGTGAATAGTATACCTGTGGCGCTGAATGCTGAGTGGTTGAAACACCTTTATCAAGACACTTTGTATCTTTAGGCACTTTGCAGTCTGTCGCAGTATAAAATTTGTCCCCATTTGTTTAATATAACAGTTTGACAGACTTTTGCTCAGTACTGCATATGGAATCCTCATTAAGACCATGCAGGTGTATAGAGTCCATACAAGGGGCCATACAGGTAACACGAACGGTAATTCAGGTAATTCAAACGTGAAACTCTGGATCTGTTTGCGATGCTGAGTGAATGAATGACCCCAAAGAGAGACAAGCGCGGGTCTATTGTAGTGAGTTTAATGCTCTCCTTTTCTTCCCCTTCTTGCTATTTTTAGCTGTGTGGTAAGATTGTGTAATTTTCCCCTTAACAATAAGTTAGCTAGGCCACCTCTGGTTGTTGTAAACACTTTTTACAGGTTCACTTGCTTAAGTCTATTATGTGTTTTTCGCGTTTTATTTTTTCCTATTTTGTTTTTACCATATCAGCTTGTATGTGTCCCTGGCTGGCTGTATTAGACTCTTTATGGACCAATATACTCGCTCAGTCAGCCAACAGGGTGACTATTTCCCCATTCAACACTTTATAGCTTATTGTTTTAATTGGATAGTGTTACACTGTGTATTTCATGGATTTGTTTTAGAGTCCAGTGGTGCAGCATTCATGGGATTTCCTTTTGTTTCTATTCACTTGGTTTAGGTTGGAATGTCCACCTCTGGTCCTGGATGACCTTGACGTAATTTGGTGATTTCCCCCAGTCTAACTCAGATGATTTAATTACTAGGTTTAGGTGTTTTGTAGTTTTTTTTTGAGCGGGGAAAACACCAAACTCTGTAGCTCCTGGACTGGACTACGTGTGATTTTTAAGGGGTCTGTGAGTCATTCTCTGTTCTGTGTGTGTGTGTGTGTGTGTGTGTGTGTGTGTGTGTGTGTGTGTGTGTGTGTGTGTGAGCGAGACTGGTCAACTTGATGTTACCCACTCTTTTCTGTCTTATTGTAGAGTTT
>JBBPDC010000001.1:35784486-35803460 GCA_037974485.1 Hemigrammopetersius urotaenia
TGAAGTGAAAGTGACCATTCTGTCATACGTGAACACACCACAGCACACAGTGTGAACAGCACGAAATTCTTCCTCTGTATTTAATCCATTCACCAAGTGAAGCAGTGGGCTGCCAGAAACACAGCGCCCGGGGAGGAGTGTGTGAGGGACAGTACCTTGCTCAACCTCAGAGGTGCTTAGCAGTTTTGGGAATTGAACCCACAACTTCCTGACTGCAGGCTTCCAGCCGCCACAGTAACAAAAAACCTGTTTGTATAATGGTTAGAAAATTACAATTAAAAGACAAATTATTATACAAAAACCTATACACTGTCATAAGTGGACAGGAGGTGAAAATAAAATGCACGAAAGATGTAGGATATGGGCCCTTTAAAGTGTTTTTCCTTTTCCCAAAAAGTTACAGTCACAGAGATACCTGACTGTGTTACCACAGCAGCAACATTTCATTTGTGTGGACATTTAAATGTTTGAAGTGATTTTAATGTGTCATGTTTTTCAGAGTAAAAGCTAAAGCAAGTCAAGCAGCAACAGTTGAGATGATTTCGGCTGCGTCTCTCTGGCCCTTCCCTGGGGCCAGGCTGTTATGGTGCTCCAATAGAAGGGGGGGCTGCTGTCTGGGGGCCGTCCTCCAACTCCACAGCCTTTGCTTGGCTCAGCACTTTTCAGGACGAGAGAGAGTCTTGGCAGCCGCTGGATCTGGAACAATAGCCCCTCTGTTCGCAGACCACTCGCTGCATGAAAGAGACACCCTTTAGCCCCACTGTCTATCTCTAGGGTCAGGCCTGAGGGTCACCAGCAAGTGCGCTCTTGTTTATGTCTGAAAAGCCAATGCTGAAGCACTTAACCCATTCCTGCCATGACTCATGCAGGAAATAGGAGGTGTTTATAAAATGCAAAAGAAAAGTGACTGAAAAACTTGTAACTATTTAATTAGAGTACAATGTAATTAATGGTATAGGTTAATTAAATATTTATCATGACTGAAATGTGTTGCAAAGATTAAACACTGCTTACATTTTGCAAAATATATATTTTCTGGCATAAAACCTATTGGAGGCTTGCTATGCAGAATCCTATTGGAGGCTTGCTGACAGAATTGCGTAACAGTCAGAGCTCCAGGTTTTGGCTTCCTGAAAGCTAGCTGGTTGGTGTTGTCTGGTAGCTAGCTCCTCACCATCTGGGGAACAGATCATTTGGATCTGTGAAAGCCAACAGTGTAGCGTACTTGGCTGCCACAAGTCTGTCCTCCTTGTTTATGTGACATAACCATGCAGACATAACCATGCAGACTTAAGAAACTACATGTAATTAGTTTGCCATGCTAATGTGTTGACTATGCTAACAACCTTAAGTAAACCAAGTAAGTAATAAAACCCACTTCATGTCTGGTAAGCATTAACAGAGAATAACTTTTTCACATTACCTCAATCGGTTGTTAAAGTAACCACAGTTAACCAGAACAGGATTTATTTAGGAAATTTGAAACAAAACCAAGCCATGTTTTTGTGCTAGGGGCACTGGCCTTGGTCTTTATTAAAAAAAGACACTATGCCCCCCCATACTCATGCCACATAGCTATGTCAACTGAACTGAAATTATGATCATGACTTGTGTGTGAAGGATTCAATACAAGTGGACTTCAGGTTTATTTGACACGCAGAGGTGTTACTGTTACTGTTGTAACAGTAAGAGTGGGAACTAAGTAAGAGTGGGAGCAGCAGATTAGAACTGAAAGGTACTTAATGACCCATGCTGACAAAACCACAAACCCCACTCATAGCAGCAACAACTAAAAGGTTTCATACTGGCCGTGAGGTAATTGCTAAATTACTGCTTTAGATCAAACCTGCTCTTTTCATTCACATTAAAGGGTCATTTCACACTGCCTGAGAGGCAAAGAATGGACTAATTTCTCAGAAGCATAATGATATGCAGCTGAAATCATGGCTTGTTGGAGAAAATGTGATTTGGTGGATTATTTACTTAACACTATATAGTTTCTGTCAAACTTTTAAATAATAAACAAATGTCTCCAGACTATGTTTGAAATGGTTATCTTCAGTTGTGCTTCCCAGGAGTCACAGCAAGTCCCACCCAGTTTCATGATGAGAGGAGTAGTGGGAAGCAACTCACTTAAGTGTATGTAACTCATACCATAATCATAATCTGTCTTTGTTTATTCAGTTCTCATGACATTTTTACAGCTTCGATAAGAGTCAGGCCAGAGTAATGATCATGAATTGGTATTTTATATATAGCAGCAAAAGTTACAATGTCAGCAGTTCATAAGGATTCCATCCCAATTTTTTTATAGCCTCTAAACACAGGTTTTACCCACACCTATACCAAAACAATGCTGCTGCACCCAATTAAATGTAATTGGTCACAATAATATGCTTATGTTTCTGTTTTATTTTATTTATTGGTACCTTAGACTTGTATTTGAATAAAGCAGCAGAAATATTCCACTGATGGTCTGTTTGATATGATTTTTACTTGCCATTAAACATTATTTTTTCTTCTTTCTTTTTCGTGTTTGGTGTTTTATTGTAGTAGTGTACAGGGTTGCAGATTTTTGTGTGGGAATCATTGGTAAGCCCATCCCACCGTGTGTTATAGCTTAAAGAGGAATTTGTCATTAAAAGACTTTCAATATTAAATGGTGCACTGAGGAGAAGTCACAATGTACAACATAAATACAGCAATTTTATTTGCTATTCAAAGCAAAGAATAAGATCAGGGCCAAAATATAGAGAACATAAAATAGTAAACTATAAATTCATGTATTTTCTATAGCGGCTTCAACACCCTGCATAACACTCTGCTATTAACGGAATTTTTAAAAAGGCCAAGACCTTCTCCAAGTGATTATCCAGACGGTGCATTCATAACAATTTTAAGAAATAACTTTCTGCGAATGTTGCTAACGTCTGGCTCCTATAACCACTACTTCTTGACACGTGAACTATGCAGAAATCTGTGGAATTTCAATTGAAATGTAAAAGTGCATGACTCTTTTATAACAATGTAATATTTTTATCATGTCTCCTGTTTCATAATTCATAGAAAATATTAGTTGTTTTTAAAACTCTATTTTTCTGTCATGCATATGTGTCTGTAAATATATATATTTCATGCTAAACAGCATTACGCGTCTAGTGAACAGCCTGAATAACTTGTTAGACCTGAATTTTTTTTTTGCACTCTAAAAATGAAACCATTAATAGAGCTATGCATTTTGATGCTACATAGAGTGATGCATTGTCATTGTTTAATGTATTCATGAAATATGAAACAAGAAACCTGACTAAGACAAAACCATAGCAGCATACTAGTTTAGCTCATGTTAGGCCAATAACTCAGAGATGACAAAAACCTGTTCCCTACAGCAACTTTTTCCATAACGTATTCTGACCTTGTCATCTTGTCAGCACTTGAGCAATAAAAATAGCCGTGGGTCCCCAGAAATTGTTCCATGAGCCATTAGCTGAATTTTAATAGATGGGATCTGCAGACCTAGTTGGACTAGCTGAACAGACTTGACAAGTGTCACTTTTCTCACTGTTTCTCTCTCTCTCTCTCTCTCTCTCTCTCTCTCTCTCTCTCTCTTTCAGTCTTTCTTTCTCTTTCTCACTTTCACTCTCCAAACCAGGCCATGCTTTTATTTAGTTTAAAGTGTGTGTGCCTCACAGATGCTTCTCTTCTTTCCCCTTTTTGATTCAAGGGCTTAGATACCATCAGCGTAGTGGGGAGATGGGATTTTATACTGATGTGGTGTGATTTCAGTTTCTGTAATATTTAGACTTTATTTTGTGTATTGTATGAGGATTTAGTGTATGAGGATATAATCATTTTCATTAACATGCCTTTGAAGACAGAACCCCTTACTACTAACCCCATTCTGCAGTACCACATTTTGGTATGAAGTAGGCCATATGAAGGTAAGACTCTATTAAGCTTTAGATGTCTATACAGGGGGTCCTGGGGTTACAACATTCTCGACATATGATGTTTGGAGTTTACAACTCTCACTCCCACTCGGTTTACACCTGTGTGCTGTCCACACCGTGGGCTGTGGTGTGTTCACGTATGACATAATGGTCACTTTCACTTCACTTTCACTTCACTTATGGACTACTTCAGTGAACTAGTTTGGTTGCGGGCAGCAGAAGAATAGGCAGTAACTCAGTGTATGAGTGAGTGAGTTTTCCTTTTTCTGTGGCTTAGTTGTGTTTTTATGTTTTTACAACTGTGTTAGGATCAATAAGTGACTTAGGCTCGGGTGTGTTTCGACTTATACCAAAATCCGGATTACATCACTGTCGAAGGAATTCATCTATGCAGGTGTGTTTAAAGGTCAGTGAAAGGTGAGTCTACGGTCGAGTGAATAGGCTTGCACTAATACTGAACAGGCAGTCTGTTACACTAATATCTGCTACATTGCCTGCCACTCATTGGAACAAGACTGGCCGCCTTAGTCATTTCTTTTGCCCCCATGACTACTAAATTCTGGTACCAGTATAATCTTGTTAGGGACAGATCTATCTAGCACTCTGCCCATAACTGAATTGAAGGCAACACAGGGTAGAAAAGTAAAATAAAAAAATTCTGAAACTTATGTGGATGACATTTAATCTCTTTTGACCAGGTTGTTGTTCATCAGCTCTTCTCGTTAACTAGATGGGCATACTAGAGACGTGATTGTCTGCTGTAGATAACAGACCCATGATGCTCGGGGACGGTACCTTGGTTTCTGGTTGCAGGGCGAATGCCCTAACCACTAGGCTACCAGCTTCTAGTAAAGGCTGCTTTGTCTACCTTTAGAATCACAAAGGGACACAGATATGGGTGTAAAATGATGTAGTTTCAGAATCCAGTAGAATCAAGGCACATATAAACACTACATATTATCCTGCAAATATACAGTATTTCATGCCTTTCGGCCATAAAAGTCATGACGTTTACAATCAAGTAAATTCTTGAAGAAGGCAAAATAGGCAAGTACCTCATTAACAAGTGACGAATTTGTTGGCAAGATGACTGGTCTTGACAGCAGGTCTTGTGGGGTGTTCTCGGTATGCAATGGTTAGTATCTTCTAAAAGGGGTTCAAAGAAAGAATAATCAATGAAGCAGCAATAGATTCATGGACAGACAAGGACATAATAGGTGACCAATGCACATTATTAATGTGCATAAGGGACAAGAAGGCTAAACAGCATTAAGCATTGCTAGTTTTATTGTTCTAGCTGATAAGTGTATAAACACTACATATAACCCTGTGCATATACAATGTTTAAGGCGTGAGCTGAGCTGACTTCCTTGAATGCAATACTTATAGTGGCCTCTTTATTAGATACATTTTTCAAGTGTTTTCTTTTGTCTCTAAAACAGTGTGAACCTTTATGCTCATGGATTTGGCAAGTTGCTGTATGCAGTTCTTAGTGATTTTTGATCTATGCTTTTCTGACAGCATCATGACGTTTCTGCAATGAAGTGTCTGCATACATCCGTCCCAATGGTGTATTACTGAAATGAAGGAACGTTCATTTGTAGGTAACATTCAAGGAGATTACGCATTTTAAAGTGCATCAAATTTACATGATTTCCCTAACCCAGATATAAACAATCAGCTTGACATATGTTTAAAGTCCAAATGTAGCTTCTTTACTGTAACGTTAGAGGAAGATGTAGAGAGGGTGTATTTGCAAGGATTTTATTTATCAATATCTATCATTAATATTTATCAATAACAAACTATATTCTTTCTACAAAAAACTAAATAATGACATAACAGACTGGGTATGTGTTAATGTAGACCAACAAAATGCTAACACAGACAGGGGTGGAGACACACAATAGTAACTTGGAACAGCTGTAACAGGGTGGGATTACAAACAGGCAGGTGAACACACCGACAGGAGAGCAGGCAACAAAGCGCGTGGAGTATTGCATGCCCGGGAATGTAAATAAACAGAACACACGTGTTATGTGTCAACAAAGAAAAGGCGTGAAACAGAATGGGGTGTGATAGCAGTGGAACAAAACGAGACAAAATTGTTACATTTACTTTGTATCCAAAACTGTGATATTAACATTTTACATAATATTAACAAATATTTTTATCCATTGTAAAATCACCAAAACATCACTTAACTCTTAACACTTAAACCACACTTAGGTCTTCGTCAAGATCTTCATTAACTGACCTGTTGATATAGTTTAGGACAATGTTTACCAACCCAAGAACTGCAGTGGGTGTTACAGACATGAAAGCACTAAAATGTGCAGAGTAGTGTGCCTCCAAGACCAGGGTCGGAAAACACTGGTTTAGGACACTGTTTGACTTACTAAGCTCCAAAACCATGCTACTAAAATAAAGAAGACACATGCTGACATTAGGCATCTACTATGCCTAATGTCAGCATCCAGGTAAAGCTTGACTATTGTTTTTGTGGAATAGGAAGGCCCAAAGAGGAGATATTTAAAACCTGTGCCCAATCTTGTAATCCATTAACAGATGACATAAGTACTTTGAGAATGCCAATTATCAGCTACGTACTGTTCTTAACTGATATAAATCAGCAAAGCCCCCAATAAAGATGGGTAAATCATTAGACCTCAACAATAAGGGACTCCGAGGGTGTTATAACTTTTGATCTATGGTACAGTGCTCCATCATGTTGGGAAAGGCATGGTTCTTCACCAAACTGTTCATGGCTTTGTTCCTCCCTTGGAGGAGAAGCAACCCCACACATAAATGGTCTCAGGATGCTTTAGTGTTGGTATGACACTGTTGAATCGCCTTTAGGAGACAGCCCTGGTGCTTCTTGGGCTCCCTGAAGCCTTCTTCACAACCTCTCTTATTGAAGTTCCGATAATTGGTTGATTAGGTGCAATCTTACAATATCCTTATCTGTGAAGCCCTTTTTATGGGAAGCAGGTTGCCATAGTTTACAGAGGAAGAATAAGGATTTCAAGCACCACCCTCCTTTTAAAGCATCCAATCTGCTATTCTAACTCAACAAGAGTGATCTCAAGCCTTGCCCTTGTCAACATTTTCACTTGTGGCAGGGTTGAAATGAAGTGCAAATGAGTTTTTGAGAATATGGAACTTAAAAGAGGGACTTTGCAATTATTTACATTTGATAAATCTTCATAACATTCTGGGGTATCTGCAAATTGCCATCATAAAAACGGAAGCCGCAAACTTTGTGAAAATTAATATTTGTGTCATTCTTAAAACCTTTGGCCACAACTATAAATGATCCAGTTTTTGTGAACTGAGATGATATGACAGTGGGGGAAATAATTATTTTATCCTCTGCTGAATTTATAAGTTTGCTGACTTACAAAAAATGCACAGTCTCTAATTTATAAGGTAATTAAATTTTTATGGAGAGAGACAGAATATCAACTAAAAATCAAGAAAAACATGCATAAAAGTTCGGAATTAATTTGCATTTCACTGAGTGAAGTAACTATTTGATACCTAAGCAAAACATAACTTTCATAAAGTTGGCAAGCACAACAGTAAGACGTTTCATGGTTAGTCACCAGATTTGCACACTCAGGAGGGATTTTGACTCACTCCTCTTTACAGAAACTCTCTAAATGGCTGCTGCTTGGCAACTCAAAGCTTTAGCACCTCCACAAATTTTCTAAAGGATTGAGGTCTGGAGACTGGCTAGGCCACTCCATGATCTTAATGTGCTTTTTCTTTAGCCACTCCTTTGCTACCATGGCAGTATGTTTTGGGTCTTCCTTTTCCAAATAATCACACCAACACTTGTCACCTTCTCACCAATTTTCTTGCTGATAATCTTGTAACCCATTCCAGCTTTGTCCAGGTCTACCTTCTTGTCCCTGATGTCCTTTGACAACTCGTTCACCTTGCTCTTGGTGGTGGAGGGGTTGGAATGGAAGAAACTGATTCTGTGGACAGTTGTGCTTATTACATATAACAATTACAGGAGTATCTGTAATTGATAGATTGATTGTAATCTGTGCGCAACATGGACCCACAGCCAGTCTGCGGGAGCCAGAAGTCTGGCTGGGTTGTAGGGGATCAAATACGTACTTTATCCAGTGACATGCAACTCAATTTATAACTTGCATGTAACATGTTTTTCTTGATTTTTGTTACATACAAATGTAACTACCTCATGAATTAGAGACAGCAAACGCACAAACCTTTACGAAAATGCACTATGGTTTCCTATGGTTTTTATGCAGTAACCATAGTTTTACTATGGTACCCCATGGTACTTTGGTACTACCCATAGTTTTACTATGGCTTATCCATAGCACTTCATGGTAGCTGTGGTACTGCCATAGTTTACACATACATATACCACTTCATAGTTACCCAAAAAACATTTAATCATAGTAAACCATGGTTAATTTCCGTAAGGGAAATCAGCAGGGTATCGAATAATTATTTCCCCCTCTGTAAGTGGTATCCAGTACGGTTTAATGCTGTAGCTTTAAGGTTTCATTGCATTGTTTGGAGCTACCCTGTGTGTCACTGTTGTACAGAGTAGACAGTTAGTGATAACAAAAACAAGGAACACAAGATGAACACTACGAACAGAGAAATGGTCATAAACAGAATGTTCAAGGAAGACTTCAAGTGTGAATGAAAAAACCAGGAAGTATAACTGAAACTGTGAGTCACCAGTATTAATTATCAGGAGAGGTGGAGCACTGTGTTTATGACCGTGACACATTGCACTCAGATTACAGAGTTACTTAGATCATGTTTCTCGCACCTTGTAAACATCTTGGCTAGGACTGCACACTTAATGTACATTGGATAATGCGATTATTTGTGTTACTGTGTAGGAGAACTTAATATAGCGGCTACTGGATAAACATCTATGAAGGTCATCTTGACAATAAATTCTAAATCCATACATTTACAGTTTGTCCATTGCAAATAGCTTATGAATTAACCCATGTTTTCAAATGAAATGCAGTTTCCTGTTTATTTGTCTTCAGTAATGCTCACCATATTTACTGAATGGCAACGGCCTAATCAGTCCTGAAATCACTGCATCACTGGATTCTTGGTATTTGTTGCCCTGCTGAGGATTTAGGGTCAAGTTTTTGTGACTATACAGTTAAAATAGTCACAAAAACTCAAAAATCCAATGTATCAACCGTTTATGTTGCAACAGTTTTATTGCCAACTGAAACACTAATAAATAAATAAGTAAATAAACTAATAAATGTTAGAGGGAATCATAGAGCCTACTTTTCACCATCTCATGGTTTAGATTAGATTAGATTAGATTGACAAACAGCAACAGTAGTAAAAAAGACAGTTTAGCAGGATCCGTAGGATCAAAAGTAACAATATAAGAACAAAGAAAAACAATAGAAACAATAAACAATTTCTAGCTGCATAAATATAAGTACAAATATAGGGAAACAACATATACACAGTGCAAGTTAAATGGATGAACAGGGAAGGGGATAATCTGAAAAAATTGCACATGGTCTAAATACTGCACAGCAGCAGAACAAGCAAGTTTATTTTATCCTTGACCCATTCTTTCTTGGTTTGATCATATGTTAATTTATGCCACTTGTGCTCTGCCACTTGTGGCTGGTGTAAACAGCTTGATTGATCACAGTAGGATTGTTTTGGTTTTGTTGTAATCAATCGCTTGCATCTCTTGTTGTTAAGGAAAGCTGTTATTTGTTAACATTTTTTCTGAATTTTTCCTTGAAATAATCTTTGTTGTGGCTGTGATATGTTTACGTGGCCATTTGCTAGGTTGCAGGCAAATACAGTGGAGTAAGAGAGAGTGCTGATATTCTGTGGCCCTGACACTCCAGATGAATCTATGCATCACTCTGCTGTATTATTAAGAGATATTGGGACTCAGAATGTCTCTCAAGTCAAGTCATGTAATGTACAATAAATGTTATTTTCCACTTTTCACAACCGTCATAACCTTAAATTTCCCAGGTATAGCATTAAGTGAACAAGCTGTAATTTTTGCATGTTGTGCAGTTAAAACTTTGCCTGGGAAAAGACTTTGTTTCACTAAATGATTGATCATAATCCTTTCAGTGAAGCTGCTACAAAGTTCTTTGTTACCTCATTAATTCTAACACTTTCTGTAATAACTCATCCAGCAATTCATGTGACTTTAACTTTAACTGATGTGATATGAGAGAGAGAGGTGGACACGGAGAGATTGACCCTCCCCTTCCATACAATGGGCTTTAGCAAAGTACACACAGTTGCCATGGGAATCATGGTAGAGTCAAAACAGACAGCTATAATGGCGGTGACTGTGCAAAAGAGGGTAATTAACTGCAGAAAGAAAATGGACATGTTCTAAAAGAAAGCAAGAGATGTGTGCAGTGTTAAGTTTGTATGGACTGTACTTTTGTGTGTGTCTCAGTAAATTGAGGTCATGCCAGCCACTCTGTTTATTGTTCCATCCTACCTTTCCCCTAGACCATGACTAATTCAGATTCAATTGCCCATTAGGTTTCATAACAGTCGTTAAGATTAGAGACAGTTGTAGTGAAGACTCCTGAACTGTAGATGGTAAAACACATGCTAACTATGTTTTCACTCCGGATGACAACCTGTTTTTAGGAGGATGTAGACGAGGTCTGAAAAACACTGAAATGTTGAAATGATATGTTATTTTCCACTTATGTACAAATCTGATTTTTTGATAAAGTAGTATATTCTTAGCAAAGCTCGCCACAGAGGGCTATAAAAGCTAGCTAGGTTTGTTTACCAAGAGAAACCCAGCACAAGTCTTTTGTTTGGCTTTGAGAAGCATTCACTCCCAGTCTCACAGCTGTGACAAACACACACACACACACACACACACACTCACACACACACACACACACACACAAACGTAGTTCTGTGGTCAAGGGGAGGGACCTGAAATCCACCACGCACGCCATTACAAACCCAGTGAACTCTGTTTTCCATCCTCGCTGCTGGAATTCACTGTGCACACAATTTCTAGAGATATAAAGGGCTACAAACAAGTGCCCAGAAGTTAATATCATTCGAATGAACCAAGTCACTTTATTTTCTGTATAACAAACTGAAGCAAGATCCATTCAGAGTTTTTGCTCTGCATTTCAAGGGGCTAACTCAAACGCTAGCATGTAGTAAAAAGTCTCTGTGTGAAAGAAAGCGTCTCTGACATCAAAATAAAATTGCTTGTGATTCTTTTCTTCTTCATTTTTTTTTCAAGAAGAGTCGACTTCTCTCTCCAGGTTCTCCTGGCATGTGATGAACAGTAATGAGAGAAAAAGTTTTGCTCGCACCAGTGCTGCTGTGAGACTGCGCATGCCTCCAGAGTGAGGTGATAAAACACTAATGCCTGCAGGCTACACACAGTCCACTTCAGCGAGGGGCTTTATTGAGGCTGCTGGATGGCAAACCAAGACATCAAATTACCAGGTTTCATGTGTCTCGCTTTGATAAGGAACAGTTTTGAGGGGAAGGAACCAGGCAGAGAAGAGGGTGGGGGTGGCTAGGGGAATCGAGGGATTAAACCAAGGAACTTGTGCCGGGTTTGTGGATGAATATGTTATTTCTACTCACGCGATGGATCCATCCTAAGCATTGCAGAAACCATCATGGAGGGTTTGGGTATTAATCCGAAATAGATTTTTGTACCGTCAAGATATAGAATGTTTACTGGATTTAGCAAATGTTCTTATTCTGAGCAGTTTAAAAAAGAATTAATGTCATTTTAAAGAAAAGAAGATTCCTTGATGCAAAGATACAAATTGTTGATCTCCCCTTTAACAAAATATTGTGTGGCCTCCCACACACAACAAAATGTTTTCATAGGGGGGGGGGGGGGGGGGGGGGGGGGAGGGGGGGGGGGGGAGGGGGGGGGGGGGGGGGGGGGGGGGGGGGGGGTGGAGGCCCTCAGAGAGGAAGGTTTTCCCCCCCCCCCCCCCCCCCCCCCCCAATCGACTTCACCTGAGGCCCCCAGTGTCTAGAACCACCACAGCATAAGTGCAATTACTGGACATTGTTATATGTGCAAGATTAGTGTGCATATAAATGCCTTTCAAAATCATGTATCTTCAGTCATCGACTAAATACTAAATAAAATGAAGCAACAATGATAACTGTTTCTTCACAATAACATCAAGGCTTTGTGCAGCTATGGACAGAATGACCTCTGAATTCTCAAAAGGGGTGACAATATGATGGTGAGGAGCTCTAGTTGCAGGGATATATATAGCAGCTTAGTTTTTTTCTAGGATTCACTTTCAAGGAGTGATTTACCTTCCTTTACCTCCTTTTATTCATATTTCTTCTGAACAATGCTCAAATACCCTGCAAATACACCCTCCTTTTCTGTCTCCCTTTTCTCCACCCCTCCACTAGCTGTTGTTTCTCTTTGACAGTGCTGATTTACTCCAGGCTTGGACCATAGCCAGCTCCTCTCAAACAATCACCAGAGTAGTTGGGCTACTCCAGCCAAGACCTGATAGCAATAAACAAAGTTGTAGATTTTGCGCAATCCTCACCCCCTCAGGTCCTGACAGCTGTGGAACACCCTCCCTCCCTTTACCCGCATGCACCTCTGCTTCCCTCCACTTTCACCTCTTCAACTAACAACAACCATTAGTACTACTTCACGTGAAAATAGATGTGCTCAGAGCGCCATTACATGTGGCATGACTGCCCACCTTAAGGTTTATGGGAAAAATACGTATTCTGTTGTGACAATGACCAAAACCAATGTAACAGTTTGTTAAAACTGCATTAAGTCCCATAATGGAGATATATGAAAATATAAAATTTCCATTGTAACATCTACATTCACTTTTCTGTGTATTGGGTACCATCAATAGAAACCCTGTAAACAACAGCAGAGAATCTGCGTGAACCACATAGAAGCAAGTAGCTGATTCGCGGATAGCCATCGGTGCTATTTGGCTTATTTTATTTTAACAAATAGTTTGATTTCCTGATTTGCTTCTTACATAGTTTTTTGTGTGAATGTTAATTTTAAAAATGTTGAGCACATACTTATTTACTGGAGCATTTACTCTGTTACAATATAATCTCACCACAGTTTACATTTGCGGCATTTAGCAGACACTTTTATCCAAAGCGACTCCTGGAGCAACATGGGGTAAAGGGTCTTGCTCAAGAGCCCAGTAATGTTATGCTAAAGGTAGGATTCGAACCTTTGACCTTTTGGTCCAGAGCAAAGTGTCCTACCCATTTGCTATTTATGTCTTGTAGGTCTTATTCACCTGAGGAAAAATATTATAAACATATGATTTTACTGTAACACATATTAAAACAGCCTGGATTCATATCCATCCACACCACAAAGGCATTATAGGCTGACATCACCAGGGGCCAGCGTGCGGTCATCCTTTTTTTTTTTTAAAAGGGAAAGTGATCATTCTGTCATACACAAACACACCACAGCACACAGTGTGAACAGCATGAAATTCTATCTCTACATTTAATCCATTCACCAAGTGAAGCAGCAGGCAGGCAGGAACACAGCACCTGGGGAGCAGTGTGTGTGGGGACGGTACCTCAGAGGTGCTTAGCAGTCTTGGGAATTGAACCCATAATCTCCTGATTGCAGGTCTAATGCCCTAACCACTAGGCCACCAGGAGTGTGTAGGAGTGTGTGCCAGTAACCTACACAAGAGAAGTAATCAGTAAATAAAATAGTGAGGAAATCCAAGTGATGTTTCATGTCTTGCATAGTGAAATGAAGCATTGTTTATAATTTATCACATCTACATTTGAGTGAAAATATAATTGATTCAAATTCAATGAATTCAATGAAAACATCTTGCTGTATTTTTTATTGTGCAGACAAAACAATGTGGTAAAAGAAAACAAGTACATGAAATATAAATCATTATACACCGTATCAAGGTTAGCGACGCAGCTCCTCTGTACAGAGCTGACATCAGGAGTATGACACCAGTGTGTGTGTCAGTAAATGCAAATCTAGAGGAAAATTGCTCCTCATGGCAGGAGACAACTCGGGTTTGTTTTGTTCTGATTGTCCCAACCATTGTCAGTTTATTGGAGTAGCTCTTGACCCGGTGCGTAACTGGTAAAAATTGGCAATGTTGTGTCCTTGTAGTCCTGCTGTCATTACAAGGACCTGGGTTGTAATTGAGTGGCAGGTGCTCCACCCACTTCTTGATGTAGGTTCATTCTTTGATCTGTAGACACCACACAAAATCAGCACACCAATAACAATCTGGTCTACTTTCTTCCGGGCGTCTCCATAAACTCCTCTTCCTTCAGTTTGTCCAGTTCATGACTATGGTTAGGATTGAGTCTGTGAGGAAGAGTTGGAAACAATCATTTATGCTATCTTACTTTCCCCAGGATATGCCTCGTCACGCCTGGGGTTATCCTAATGACATTTTCAGATTAAACCCGGCCTCTCGTCTCAGGTGGGGATGACATCTAGGAAAAATTCCCATTTTTGGAAATATCACAACAAGATGGGTTTTCTTCCTCATCACTGGATTCATCTTCCTCCTCTGGATTATACTCTGTGTCATCCTCGATCTCTGATATTTGCCTCCTCTGAAGTGTCCTCACTGTCAGCTTCCTGTCTTCTCTCCTGATCAGAGCTATATTCAAAGATGACAATCACACACAGCGTAGCGCTTAGCTGCCACAGAATGAACTGTGCCACAGAATGGGGGGTGTGGGAAGGTTCTTAAACTCTATTTTATACACTAATCATAGTCTTACTAAGTAAATGACAAGCCATTTTTGACCCAGAACACCATGAGTGTTAGTAAGTTCAATAAAACACACAAAATGTAGTAAGAATTCTATAAATATTTTTATGCATTCCTGTGCCTTGTGTGAACAAAGTAATGAAACCTTACAACAAATACTTGAAATTAACTGCATTTTCTAGAGAGAAAATGTGAAAATCTGTCAGATTTGACCAGAACACAATCAGAGGTTAATACAGTGCAATTACCTGACAGAATCTTTCCATGATACGCCTTATTTGAATGAACCTGTTTCTTCTCTGAATCACACACAATGTTTTTAACAGTACGATGGATGGTCACGCTTAAGTTTTCGTGAAATGTCAAATGTTTTCATTCCTATTTCACACTTTTCATTTACAGAAAGATCCTTCTTTTTCCCCATATTGCGTGAAGACTTGCTTAATAATGCAGAACAACCTCCTGAAGTAGTTTCTCTTTAATTAGGCTGACCTGGGAAACCAAGTATCAAACCTGTCAGAGATTAATATCAGTGATCCAAAAAGATAGGAGAAACAATGCATTAGTACCTGTTCACTGGAGTACTGAGTCTGGGCTTTTGGTTTCTCCCAGTTCGTTTCTGCTTTTCCTTGTGTTTCACTATTTTCTACTGCCCAGCCAGACCCGGAAGCATTGTCCATTCACCATCAAATTTGGTATGCTGCTTTCATTGTCCTGTGTTTGATTGTTTTGGATCGTTTCCTGCTTTGGGAGGTGTATTCGCACAAGCAGAGCTTTACGTCTCACTGAACATCTACACTGTCTTAATATTGTCTGATTTAAAGAACAACCTGTGTTCCATTACAGGAATCAGCAGCTTCGGTTATCTTAAACATTTAACTTCATCCACATTGTTGTGAGGGAGAGCTATGTGATTTTCATCTCATCCTCCTTTATTTCCTGCCATTTTTATTAAAGACAGTATTTCCTCCTACAACAAAGGCATTCTCACTTGAAAATGGTATATCTTTGTTGCCAGCTACTGAAAGCATAAAAAAGTGTAGTTCTTGTCAGGAGTGAGTAGGAATGGTTGTGGGCCTATCTGATTGTAATTGAATTACAACAAAATTCAAATAGCAGTGGTCACCTTAACCTGCTAAAGACAATGTGTGTTTCTATGGATGTAGCATCTGAGACTGAGACTGAGACTATGCTTCAAGTGACACCACTGACATAATCAATGATCTGTTACAGTGTGACCTTAATGACACCTACCATTATGGCAACAAAATAAATGTACAGTAAACTCCCAGTTTTACGCGGATCAGGAATCACGGATTCAGTCACACACATATTTTTTTTTAGAACCAAAATCCTCATAAAAACACTGTAGCCGACCTGAAAGCACTTTTTTTCCCCTTGGAACGTGACCCCCATGAAAAGCGTGGGCGATTACTGTACTCATATTATTCAATTATGAGTCAACACAAAAACATCACAACTATTTCAGCTTGATTTGAATTGATTCCAACAATTACCTTTGTTTTTATATTGTGAACATGTGCTAGTTACTGAAATGAGGTTGTGTAGGCACTGCAGTCTTTACTGGTCTAATATGTGACTGAGAGATCAGTGGCGTTGGAAGTCTGAGTCAGTTACACCTCAATTACTGTTTTATTGCCTTGTTGTGACACGACAGGTGATTATGTCACAGGCTTAGCATTATGCCATGTTGTAATCCACTTTGAAAAGCAGAGGCAAAACATACCATCAGCCAGCACAACAAGATTAGCATGATCAGGAGCTAGTGCACTGGTTAAATGACAATGATTTAGCCTCCAAGGAGATGCTGAAAACATTGAGCTTTGAGTATGTGTCAGATATATCTTTTAACAATCATTATTCATATTTGTAAACACTGTATATTTTTAGCTAACAAAGCATGTCATCACTGCTGACAGTGTTGATGCATGATAGTTAGACTTGTAACTCTCATTATTTGGAAAAATTACGTCACATAGGGCTCAGAGAATGCGGCGCAGATGCAGGGGTACTTTTTTATTAGAGGAATAAGGCCAAAAAACACAAAAAACATTCAACACTGGCAAACCTAACAAAAGACGACGGTTTAAACAAACTCATGGAGATGGTGGACTGACACAAGGGCATGAACTAAGGCAACTTAAATACAGGACATGAACCAATGAGAACAGATAATCACTTTACATAAATACGAGACAGCTGACAGAAGACGTGAACTTAGCCACTATGAACATAGACATTAACTTTCAAAATAAGAGTCTCACATAATATAAACAATGGCGGCCTCTAGCAGCTGTTGACTGTGGACGTAATAGTACCCCCCTCCCTACGTCGCAAACACTTGTCTGTGGTCTAGGTCCCTATAGCGCTCCCGCCCCCCAAACGCCCCCCCACCCCCCACCCCCAACCAAACCCCATCCCGGACCCGGGTGCTCGGAGCCAACGTTGGCACCAGCTGTGCTGCCACCTTGTGGACCGGGTGATGGCTTGGAAACTGGAGTGCTCAATGCGGGCATGGGAGCCCGCGTCCTAGGAGCTGGCTTGGCTGCTGGTGTTGGAGTGTTTCTGGGAGCCCACAGAGAAGAGTATATTCTGGGCAAAGAGTCAGATCTGTTGCCCTGGCTGGAATGATGGCTTTAGCCTGTGACATCAGTCTGCAACCTCCTGCTGTTTGCTAGCCCTCTGGAGGGCTCTTACAGCTTTCCTCCACACTTGACTGCAGCACTGAATAAAGGGCTCTTACATCTGCCTCCTGGTAATGGAAGAGGGATGGAGCATACCCAAACTAGCACTTGAATGGGGACATCTCAAGTGAGGCCTGCCACAGGGTGTTGTGGGCACACTTTAGGTACTGGGTTTTCTGCAGGTACTAGGCAGGGGGTGGAGCAGTCCTGCAGGCTTGGCATTGGGTCCTTTACTGCTCGCGCACACCTGGAAGTCCTGAATGGAAGTCCCTGTCCATACGGGGCCACCAGTACTACCTATGAAGGAAGTCGTGGGCAACCCCTGGATGGGCAATAAAAATATGGCCCCAGTAAAGCAAGGTGGGACACAGCCAATTCACCAGCAACTTCATTGGTTGGGTCCATACTTAGTCTGCTATTGGGACCAGAACAGCTGGCCAGTGTAATGTACTGATTTGTGCAATTGTGCTGATAGAAGCTTCTGGTTCTGGAGTTTTCTGATTGACGAAGAAATCAGCAAAGTCCCAGTACTTGCGGTCTGCCCAGTACACTGGGTAGATAAGAAGAAGCCTGTTTATGGGATTCAGCCAAACCCCAAACAGAATCTCTTACACTGGGGATCCAATTATTTTATCTAACATAACCCATGGATACTCAGTTAGAGAATTTCACCAGTTGACCTTCCTTCAACGACATGTGGTTGGCATTAACGCCTGTCGTTTTGAAGATGCTCTGACCCAGTCGACTAAGTATCACAGTCTGGCCCTTATCAAAATCACTCAAATCCTTTCACCTGCCCATACGTGTACAAATAGATCTATTTCATCTATTTAGTTTTCAATCAACCTTAAAGATTCAATATGTAAGCTTTTTATGGTCAAACACTTAAGGGGTCTGACCAATTTATCATGGCAGGTCTTCTGAAGTCTTTGCCACTGCTAATTACAAACACTTAAAACCAACAAAGAACCCGCCAGTTTGTGAATGTATTCACAAACTCACAACATATGTGTTGTTTGAAGAGTTTTCTTAGCTCCTGTTCCTTTAAAAGGACAGACATTGGCCACTTGATTGATGTGTGCAATATAGAACTAGGATTAGTGCAAGAGCTCATCTGATAGATCCAGCGATAAAAGCAGAAGTATTTCATGTTTTACTGAGAAGTCTGCAGGTTAAGGGGATGTGGCCAGCCTCTCTGTCTCACTGACTTGTGGCTGTCTGCTGCAGAATTTGGTGGTTTTCTTCTTAACAGGCTCAAGGTCTTTAAGGGGACACTAGCTTTCAGAGAGGATTGCAATGTCAGCAGTTTTAGCATGGTAGTTTGCAATGCTAACTTTGTAAAAAAAAAAAATAATGTAAAAAGTGAGTTTAAGAAATAATGGACAGTACATATATATATATATATGTACCGCTCAAAAAAATAAAGGTAACACTTAAACGACACAACGTAACTTCAAGTCAATCACACATCTGTGAAATCAAACTGTCCACTTAGGAGGCAACAATGATTTCCAGTCTAGACT
>JBBPDC010000001.1:35869837-35886495 GCA_037974485.1 Hemigrammopetersius urotaenia
GCAATAAAAAATATACTGAAAACCTGGATTATTCTGGTTAGTCACATTGCACTGCTATTATTTTGAACAATACTGTACTACACCAGAAAAAATAGTCCCCAACAATACAAAGTAGATGACTTTTAAACAGAAAAAAAATTAAAAGCATGGAGGCAAAAATGGGTTTCTGCAGGCAGTGCAACCTTAAAATATAACTGGAACAGAATCTAGAAATGTTCCCTACCTCAAAGTGTAAAGACAAACCCTTGATGGCCACGGCAATGACAGCATTTGTAGTTTAAAAGATAGATCACTCCTAAATAACCTTGTAGAGCTTTAATTGAACTGATGTGAGACTGTAGAAGAGATCAACAATGTTTCTTAGAGGTAAAAGCCATGCGACACCTTGTACTGTGAATACTATTAAATAATTGTCAGTGGGAAACATGTGGTATCTCATCAGTCAACTACGTGATCCAGATCTTTGTAAGAGTATCTATTTCAGGGGGAAAAACACATACATATAAATACATTTACAGTGTAGTAAAAACTATGGTAATGTGAGCTTTAGCCCATGCCCATAACACAACTCCATCTGGCAACAGGTCACAGTGTCAAGTCAACATGCCTCCCCTACCACAAGGTGAAAGTGTAAAAGCTTTGCACCACAACAACATACCGGTACATGAAGAGGTTAATACTTTCTTGAAATGTTTTAAGGCGCTTTATTTTTGTTTCCTAAAATGCTGTAGATAATCTAACACAATTTTCCAGCTTCTCTGCGGAAAGGGGAGTTCAGTGTTGAGATGGTGGTCGTTTTGATCCAGTGCCACTAAAATGACTTTATGTTCGGCAGGTTTCTAAAAAAATAAATATCTGAATTCATGAAGGTTTAGCGGAAGGTTTATTTTAAAAATGCCTGCTTGAGTAATCCCATAAATACTTTGGGTTAGGATATATTGGCCTTTTGGTCATAGTGGACACAGAAACAAGGTGAAGCTTTTTTGATGGGCTATGTAATCTGGATCAGGTGACTGAAATGTTGAAGGCAGATTTTTGTTTCTGTTAATAAGCAAAGGCCTGTTTTGGGAAATTAAACAAACTTGGCTTGGTACTATGAACTGGTTTATACGGCAAGAGATGTGCAAATACATTTTTGTCAAAATACGTGCTCAGTCAGAGTGTAACAGGATACATTTATAAAGAATACTGTTTCATGCCCACTGAAAATGAGGGTGTTATTTTGGGTCACAGGTAAAGGGGAAATGATTCAGTTAACCTTATTTGCAGAAAACTGACAGACCTTGTTTTCTATAAATTTCAATGGCTTAGAGATCAAAGTCTCCCTCTGAAAATCATGTTTCAGTCACATACTGATGGCTGAATGAACCCTTTCACCACATTAAGAAGCTTAAAGGGTGTGTGTGCATGTGTGTTCATCTTTTTAGAGAGTGGACGTACAGTCAGCACTAGCACTCCTCCTCCATTGCCCAGCTACTGCCTGACTGCAAATGGCCAGCGCTTTGAGGAGGGCGAGGGTTGGCATGATGGCTGTAGAGACTGCTACTGCCAAGCCGGCCGTGAGATGTGTGTGCTCATATCTTGCCCTGTACCCACCTGCACACAGCCCATGCTCAGGCCACACCAGTGCTGTCCTACCTGTGAGGGTATGTACAAACCTGTGCTAAAAGTTATGCTTGACTATAGCCAGAATTGCTTAATGCCTATAATGTAGGGGTGTAACGGTACACAGATGTCACGGTTCGGTACGTACCTCAGTTTTGGGGTCACGGTTCGGTACGGTTCACGATACAGCAAAGTTAAGCAACATGGGGTTTGGTTTGATTTCTTTTATTTCAAATAAACAGCAGTGTATTAACCAGTAAACACACACTCTTGCTTATATTTTTATGTATGTGCAAGGCAGCAGAAGTGTTACGCCAGTAGGTGGCACTATTGCACCACACTACGGCCCAGGTGTATGATTTACTTGCGCTTTTTGGTCCCTCTGTGATTCCATATTACTTCAATCACGTCTTCTCCGTCGTACCATGTATTCTCCGAAAGACATCATGTACCGAACCGTGACCCATATACCAGTTCAGTACGAATATATGTACCGTTACAGCCCTACTATAATGATAAACATCATCATATAGCCCAGCTTTACTTGTGTACAGAATATACATGTGCTGATGGGAAAGCTACATTTGCAAACCGTGTCACCACCAATCAGCTCTGTAAGAATTAGCAAGAAGTTGTTCCGGGAAGGCAATGAGCTGGTAATGTACTACCCTCTAGGCAAAATTAGCTTCTTTTTTTTTTTTAAACTAAGTTGTAGTCTGATACACAAAGCTTTTTGCAGGTGCCTTTAGAAATGTGTTGTTTACTTTCAAACCTATGTGTGGAAAGTGTAGTTACATTTCTATGACCCCAACAGTTCAGCCCTCCCGCAGCCTGAAATATCTAGTTCCAGTTGTGTGGGTTGTAACCTGCAAATCACTGCAAGAGGGAGACTCTTATTCATGACCCGTTGACATGCAAGTGATTTCTGTTGCGGAAGTTCACTATTTCAGTGGTTTTCCATCCAGTCCTCAGGGATCCACAGAGGGTCCATGGTTTTGCTTTTGGTGGGTTAAAGTGAATTGTGTTTTGAAAAGAGTTTCTTAATTTTATGGTAAAAATGTTTGCTCCAACATTGGTTTACTACAGATCAAGTAAACTGACCACTGAAAAACGGTCAGCCGAATGACTGGAAAGTGAAGAAATAAGCCCCACCAAACCAAAGCATAACCTGTAACATGCTTTTACTTAAAACACACTGGTCAACCTTGTTTCTAAAATGCTCTTTTGGTTATTCTCACTGTTCCACTTTTGGGGAAAAAATGAGGCAGCTGGGTAAAAATATGCCTCAACAATCTTGGTACTGTTCTTCTCCTTGAGAAAACACTGTGCACAAAGGAATGTTCAAAGGCAAAAGCAATCCCAGTGTACCCAACATATGATTTATTTGCATGATAGGGGCTAGCCCCTAATACATCAGTAATAATAAGGCTTAGATAAATTATCCGTTTAAACTGTCTTGCTCTGATGCAGATGAGCTGGGCAGTGGCCAGCCAGAGGGAATGGACATGGTGGTGTGCCGTGCCCCGGGAGGGGATCTTTATGTGGAGGGCGAGACATGGAATCTGGATGAATGCACCCGCTGTACTTGCAGACAGGGCCGGGTGCTGTGCGACACAGAAATATGTCCGCCGACCCTCTGTCAGACACCAACCAGGAACAAGGACACGTGCTGCTACATCTGCCCAGGTATCTGTAAAATGTATCTTACCCCAGACAATCAAGTTTCTTTGTTGATTGGTAAGGTGTACACTTCCATCATTTGTTAGCTATAGTAAGTCTTATAGCTCCAGTGCAAATCTACAGAAGTACTACCAAACATGTCTGAGCTGTGTAACTACATTTACTATAACGAAAATATGAGTAGAGTACAGTAGAGTAGAGACTGTAAGTAGCAGCTGTAAATCATACTTGCAGAGTTAATGGGAGTTTATAAGGTCAAGAACTGACCGACTGACAGATGCTGTGGTATCAGCTGAATTCATTTAATAGAACAAAAATTCTTCAATACAAAAAAAAAAAACAAGGCAGTTACTCATCAGAATCAAGGTGCCACTTAGCATTTATATTCCAGAGTCTAGACTGCTGTCTTGATTACATTTTTAAAGAATGTTATCAACCCTCTAAATACACTCACCTATAGCACCCCCCACTCATTTCTGGTTTGAGCCATACCCATGCTCAGTTCATTATTTAAAATAAGATATTGGAAAAGTAGCGTTCTGGACTCGTTGTCAAAGTCAAATGATTGTTTTTGTGAAGCCTCCAGAACATGGTTTTATTAGCATATGTTTCTTCAGGTAAACAGTTGGATGGCGTTCCATGGGGGCACGTTATTATCTGCCCCAGACCAATAAACCAACCAGCCCAAACGGTCTTTATGTGCCCACCCTGGGGCAAAAAACACATGTGGCTTTTTTCTTTTCTGAAAACCAGTCATGCTTTCGTCAAAACACCCTCGGTGAAGTAAATAACAACCACATCTACTATCCTTTAAATTCCAACTTTAAATCAGACTCACATGACTGCATGAGAAACTTCTGGCCCTCCCCACGAACTGCCCGTCAGGCTTATCAGCCTATCTTGCAGCTAAATGTAGACTGTCAAATTGGCCGCTTTGATGAATGGAGGGGCCTCTGTAGAAGGAAACGTGGGAACAACACGAATTGGAATGACAGCTCCAGCAATCTGTTTGGAAAGTGTAGCTGGTATGTGTGTTTGCAGGGCTTTGGTTGCCGGCCTTCAACAACCACAAGTGATAACTGAAATTTAGAAATGAATTTAAGTATATTAATCTATTATGCTATGATCTTCTCTTGGAAAGGACAACAGTTTATCAAACCGATCTTAAATGCAAAACTAAAGTTTCCAATGAGGGCTGAGGTTTTGGCTGGAGCATGAAACTGGTTATGAGAAATCTGGTGTTAATGCTGTCCATGCTGTGCGTTTCTCTTTTTCAGAGGACACGCACAGTTCCCTGCTTCCTGTCAACAACAGCCAGCGAGAGTATTGTATCTCAAGCCATGGAGACATCCTATTGGCTGGCGATTCATGGAAGCCTAATGCCTGCACCAGTTGTTTTTGCAACAATGGGACTGTTCAGTGCTTTTCCCAGCGATGCCCAGCAGCCAACTGCAGAGTTCCAGTTCTGCGCAAAGGCCAGTGCTGCCCACACTGTCTGGGTAAGTCACTACTGGCCCGGGACCTGGAGGTGGAGCTTCCATGCTTGATCTGATGGGCTATGTAAAAAGATATGAAGTGGCTGTAGTTGGGCAGGAAATACTCTAATGTGTACAGCAGAGCTATTCCATGTCCAGGAATAGACATGTCCAGGAATTGAACCGTTAAAGGAACAGTTCAGTCAAAAATAATCAACTAGACTATAGAGAAAATGTGAAGCATGATTATGTGGTTGCTACAGTGTAGGCCGATAAACAAATCTGCTCACAGCATGGTACCGAACTGGCATCTTTTCTGATTTCAAGCCATTTATGGTTAAGGATGGCTGAAAACAGGTGGAGCAAGAAAGGTGTTTTTTTTTTATTTAACTACAACAAACAGTGACGAATGTCTTTTTTTTTTAACTGACCTGGGCTTTAGTGTCTTATAAGCTGTTTAGTGTCTTCGCTCTAAAGAGAAAATAGCATTTCAGTGAAAGTTGTTGTAGTATGTAATTGCATCAAAGACAGGATTGTGCTTAAAGCCATGCAAGTTTTCCTGGAGTAGCCCATGGGCATCCACAAGTCCTTTTACAGAGACATTCCACATAGCACAAGTCTGGGTCCAGCATCCGCATATTCACAGGTCAACATTCTGTCTGCATTCGAGGGGGTGGCACTCAGACCACAAGGACAAGAAAAGCAAATCCGTCACTTAGCTGTCCTTTTAGATAATAGAAAAAGCATTGCATGCATTGTTTGCTGTTATTGGTAGCCACTTAATCTTCATGTTTATGTTTGTCTGGACACAGCAAAGGCACGCTCATCAGCATGCTGTCCTCCACAGTACAGGTATCAGGCCATTGTTTCTATCAACAAACCACAATGCCCCGATTAGCTGCAGCACTCTGCGTACTTAATCTGGCGACTGGAGACCCTCTGTAACATTCTTGTTTTATAATTAAAGATGTCTGTTTTTTCTTTCTTCATTCCATAGAGGTCACAACAACCTCAGTGCCGATGATTATATCAACCACAACAGCCAAGCCCAAAGCCAACACCACTACGACTGTTGAAAGCAGAAGTGTTTGGGTCACCGTGCACACAGTGCCTCCCCTTGTTGCAATCACAGGTAGCGTCCAACTTTAACACCCGTCATGCCAACTGAGCTGCTTCATCCAGAACATCACATTACACCCATGAAGAAACATTTGCTAGAGTATCACTCATCCCATTACTGCCATCTGTTACACAGAGTTAATGGTTGTTGACATACAAGTGAGTGGGACAGGCTGACAATTGAGCTGAATGTAAACTCGTAAACATCAGTCTGTAGCTTCCAAATCCACTGTGCTAGTACAGAAACAAACATCTAGAGTGGTGGGAGATGCTAGCTGTTGTCATTTTAATTGATAGGACATATATACATTCCAGAATGTTTGTGTGTCCGTTACATTTGATGCAAAACCTTCCTCTCCAAGATGATCGGGGTCTGACCTCAAACCAGACAGAAATGTCCCTCATCTACCAATCAGCAGCCTGGATTCTGGCTGGTGTCCTCTTGGCTATAGTCATTTTCCTGATCGTGGCCATTCTGATCAACACGAAGAAGAAGTGGGTTCAGATGTCCTGCTACAGTGCGCCTAAGAAGGTGAGATATTTCTAATGCATTTTTATACATTTGTTAGGAAAAAGATTTTGGAAGCACTATTAGGCAAAAGAAAATGAGCTTTTAGAGTTTTTATGGATTATTAATGACTCATTATGGATGAATACATGTCTTTCATGAAACTGAGATTTATGTTGTTGTCCTCCACTGACTGTGTGGAAAGTGACTTACTAGAAGACGGCGCTACAACAAGAAACATTCTCCCACGAAATTAAATTAAGAATCATGGGAATGTAATCAATCTCCTTTTTTTTGAGATGCTATTACAGCAAAGCATTCACCGCACACAGCGAGCAAAACGTGCCCGTGAGTCGAAAAGCTGGCAGGTCTTTCCCTCTCGGCCTGAAAGTGAGCAGTGTTCCTTTAATGAAGTCTTTTGGAATCTTTCCCATTTTCCCTCCCTAGACTGTGATCCTGAAGAAGCACGTTGTGTACATGGAGCCGTCCAAGGAGAACAAGTTCCAGAGTGTGAAGAATGACTGTGGCATGACCTTCTCCCCAGACGTGAACTCGCCCTGTGGGGACCGGATCAGCATCCCGCGGGCCAAGCTCAGCAATGGACACACGAGGCTCCAGCGCTAACACCGTGGAGGTCACCTGGCAGGACTACAGGATGTTTCCTTTCATCTCCCCTCCATTTCACACACATCCATGGAGCTCATGAGAGAAACTCTCACCACATGCTGAGGATTAATTTGCCTGCCGTCGATTCACACAAAGCTCTTCAGTCTCTCATGGAAGAAAGACGGATTGTGAAACTCGCGAAGTCTCGTTTTATTACATTACTTTTGTTTTTTGCCTCTTGTACCATGTATGGAGCTTTAAAGTCTCTCCATTGCTGTCTCAGGAGCAATGAAGAGGGGAAACCGTACGTTCACAGACATGGATGATCCCTCTACGCCATATCACGCCATATCAGTTCATGTTGGAGGGATGTTATAAAGCTTATCTGACTGTGAGCACCATCACAGATCGCTGCCTCTTAAATGACACCATGAAAAAATGCTTCAGGGCAGGATGTTTTTGAGTTTACTCAGGCAGTTTGATTGCTTACACTTGGCTCGCTGTCCTTTCAGTGACATAATTAGCGGGCAGCTACTTGGTTGATTTTTTCTCTTGGACTTCGGCAAGGGAAAATTTATCAGACCCTGCTATGGCGGAGTGATATAGAACGGAGACAAACAGCAGATTCTGGTGCCTTGCAAGAGGAGGGATAAGGCTCCTAATCAGAAGTTTACTTTTGATAAATTTCTCTTTTACCAACAGACTTAGTCCCTTTTGTGCTTTCTGTTTTGTCTCCTTCTCAAGTGGTAAGTTAGGGCAGTTAAGATTTAGAATGAAGGTTCGGCAAAGGCGTTATAGCAAACTGTGCCTCAGAAAAACGAAACCCTTTATAATCGACGTGATGGGAAAACCAACTACGGCAGCATCTGCTTTTAATAAGGAAATAAAGTCCTGCGTTTAAACCCATACACGGCGTCAACAGAGCTGTCAGATCCAACTAACACACTGACAGCAGTGAGCTTCAGAGACAGTACCAGCTTTATCCAGCCTCTCCGCTCTGTGTGAGGCCAGAAGCATCTCAATCTCTGGTGTAAGCAAAAAAGCTGAATAGATGCATTCAGTTTACAAGGCGATAATGTTTAAATTACAGCCTACTCTAATGATCGGCCTAACTATCCAACTTGACCCTGAGGACTTGAGGTAGCTGAAAGCCAACCACCCACAAGACTGACGCAGGACAGAAGGTGCCTTACTGGAACACACTTCTTAGGATTGTGTGCTAACAAACAGTAGCAAAAGATTTCTGGAAAAACTAACAAGTGGACAGGGTTTTTTAAAAAATATTTTTCCATTAAGGTGGTAAACAGCCTTATTAAACATTGTATGTCATTTCGGGTCTCTCTGCTGAGAAAACCTAAGCCCTTGGTATAGCCAAACAGAATATTCATAGAACATTTTGGAGACAATTTCTGTTTGTGTCAGTGTTGCAAAGGGGAGAAAGTGCAGACAGTTTTAAACCACAGCTGGTGACTTAACACATGGAGGCCATTTGCATCTTAAATGTAAAAAGGTAGATAAATCATAGATGAAGAGTACATTATTTATTTTTTCACATAGTTTATTTATTAATACTAAACTATAGTTTGAGTAACGGAGATTTGTCGTTTGGATAATGACAGAAACCTTAGTAGCCAAAGCTGCTGTACATTTATTATTATTTTTTTTAAATCATTTCCATTTCTATCTGCTTTTTATTCTTTGAGCTTATTTATTTTACTTTTTGCAAACTGTAAATACATATTTCTTAGATGTTTGAATGTAACATTTACACATTTTGGGGAAAATAAAATATATTGTGTGATTTTTGCCGCCAGTGCCCTTGTTTTCGAATGGTACTCAAAACCTTCTTTCCTCCCCATATGACCCCTAATAGAGCCCCATTGAGGTTTAATCTTGAGACACTGATGTGCAGACTCATTTTCTCAGTAGTTCCGTCATTTACAGCCACCAGTAGAGCTGTCTGCATGATGAGGCAATCAGCATTAGCAGTGTTTCCGAGACAGAAGACGGAAGCTCCAGCAGACTGAAGGCTCAAAGAAATTTAATGCCGCTTACAGAGGCATGAAACGTAGACTATTACATCATTGCATTCCACAACTTTCAGTCCCGTTACACATTCAAGGAGTGCAGTATTTTTGGTGAGGAAAAATACAATTTTAATGTGTCTTTTCCAGCACTTGAAATACATTGTCAAGTGTTAACACTACTGGTATCCTCTTGAAAATTGCATTTAGGAAAATAAAGATAACAAAATATCACTATGTTGAAAGTCCAAGCTTAGGAGGTACTTAATCCAGAGTTCCAAAATTGTTCACTACTGGACCCCCACGATAACACTCAATGATCCATCTGTATCTTTGGCATCCACTTCTGCAGGAAAATGTAAATTGCGTTCATTGAAGAAGCTGTAAATCATCACCATTCTTAACTTCAGTTCATCAGGGGAAAAGGAGCTCTATGAGGAAATGACATTGGGTCTAGAGAAGAATCTTGTAGTAGTCATCTCTGTAACTGTACAAGACCACCACTGCAACCCTGCAAATGAAACATAGATTTAAATCATACTTAAATGACAAAAACCTGCAAAGCACTAATCTGTCTAAAAATCTGTCCCATGAAATCTCCATTGTTTGCAAGTAAACACTGCCTCCCCAATGCTAGGACTGCACAAGCAAACAAAAGGAAATTAGAAACAACTGTTCTGGGTAATATACTCCTGTAGGTGCCAAAAGCTGCTTTAGTTATGTTTCCCACAATAGACCCTTTTTTTTTTTATTAAATACTTAAATCTTGGGGTATTCACTAGAGCAGGGGTCACCATCATGGAGCCCCCGAGGACCACAGGAGTAGCCCGCGGACCTCTTCTAAAAAAAAAAACTCGCCATTGAGTAGCATCTAACATTGAATTTTATCCTGTTGCTATTCTTCTTTAATCTGATTGAAAATGACAATCTTAATGTATAATAAACATGTTTTAAATGCTTTTAAGTTTAGGTAAGTTCAGGTAAACTCTGTTCCAGTGTATCAAACCTGAGTCATACCCTTCGTATGACTCAGTACCCCTGAAGTAGCTGTTTCAAAAAGGTTGGTGGCCCCTGTAATAGAGCTCATCACACCTGGGTGACGGGGTTTTTTGTGTTTTTTATTTGTTTTTTTTTTGTTTTTTTACTGAAAGCTGGCCTGAAAATTATTTGAGAGTTCTCAGGCATTTAAATACTTCATACTGAAATTATTCATGCCCACCTCAATACTTACAGACTTTCAGCATCCAGAACGAGAAATCAGCCTTACCAAGGCGATTTCATTTACAGTTTCTCACATTGAGCTTCATGATTTCAGGTCAAATCAGGTTGGGGTGCTGATGCAGGCCTTGCTTGCACTTCTGGTAAAATTGGCTCCTTCACTAAACTTTGGAGTGTTATCCCAGATCCAATTAGCTGAAGAAACGGTCTACTTGAGCTAAGTGGAGGTGTTGTGATGAGAAATTACTAAACTCAAGTTAGGAAGAGGAACTGTAGGAGCAGGGCTGGGAACTTCTCTACCTTTTAATGATCTTGAAACGGTGGATCTCTTCACAGATGGACTTCAGGTAGCGCTGTTTGGGGAGTCGGGACAGCAAGTTTTTGACACTTATGTTGAACTGCTCTTCTCCATCAAACTGAATGGGTGAGAAAAGCAGAAACGAAATGTTTCAGACTTATTAAGCAGTGTCTCAAACTCTTTCTGTAAACTGTACAGCCCTAATTGCCTTACAGTAACATACAAAAACATACAAGATAACACTCTTGCTGCACGAATGCAGTGTTCAGATATTTGGGTACTATATAGCTATATGGCAAGAAATCCAGACAGCGCCTTAGTCATATATTTGTAAGAATTATGAAACCCCAGCTCTGGCAGGGTATGAGCTGAGCGTAATCAGTCACATTTTGGCTTGGCTCCCTAAAGTATAGGTGTATGTATTGTGTATTGTCTTTCGCCTCAAACCCCACAGAGAGTGTGTTTCTTTTCACACTTTCCGAGGCCCCATTGAGATGCGTCTGTGGGCAAGTCATGCATGCATTCATCTGGTGTAGTACGTCAGCCTGCGTCAGTTACATTTTTCATCTGGATTTAGATGAGAACTACAATGCATAAGAGAGTGTTTTGCTCTTATTTAAACAAAGACCGGGGGACTCTATTCCATCACTCAGCCCTGGAATCCAGACGAACTCCGTCTTCTTCCTTCTCTCCAAATGTTTCATTCATTTCTGGTACTGAGAACAAATCACTGGAGCAAAGGGGTATCCCCCATCACGATAAAGTGGAAGAACTCCCATGTTCCGTTTCCTTAAGACTCCAGACAGGAACCTATCACATTTTTCTGTTTGTGCGTCTCTCAAGGCCTTTTGTCCCCCTCAGTCTGTTCCAATGGAATGCAATTTATTTACTTTAAATAGTCCATCACAATGGCTACGAACCTCCAGGGACAGGAAGTTGATGAGGGTTTCCTTGGGAAGGTCAACCTGGGAGTGGAGAGAAACAAGCTTACTTTCGAAGACACAATGGATTCTTATCTCAGATGCATGGTGTAGCAAGACACACCATATAAACACATTGTACCATTCCACAGGAAGCTTCTGAAGTGTCTTTGCATCACTCTGCTAAGTTAACAAACAACATACCAGCCAATTTCCAAAAATGACAAACATGATTCTGGAGAGTGTGAGGACTGCGGTCATTTCTAGCATTCCACAGGTGTCACTCAGACACACATTTATTCTGACTTACACAAAAACGCGTATTACTAGGAGGGTTTCTGAGTTTCAATTCTTCAAACCACTTGCATCTACATCAACAGTCATTTTGATAATCCATGGTTAATATAAAAGGTGTTTCACTAATTACAAAGTACTCTAAAAGCTAAAATTGACTTCAAAATCACTATCAGATGTACGAAAGATGCACTACAGCTAAGGGTGGTCAATATGGTAAAAGCACTTTTTTTTTTTTTTTTTTAACAACATACATTATATTTCAATAAATAAGATCTCATAAGTTAGTGCAGACCAAAGAAGAGTACGTAGAGATGCATTTTTAAAAAAAAAAAAAATATATATATTTTTATTCACGCACTGCGCCGCATGATGCAAAATACTGAAATAGCCAAAGCTATTGATTTCATGAAGAAGCCTAGTCTCTTCAAAGTTTTTTGGTTTATAGTGTGTTGAGAAGAAGAGAAGAAACAACTTACAGCCAGAACTTCTATGTCGTTACTCTTGTTCTGCAAATTGCTACCAAGATTCTGCAATCTGGTTTGGATCTGGACGAGAGAGGGAGACAGAAAGGGAACAATTATTCCCGTGATCAATGTGAACGTCAGTGGAAAACAAAAGGCGTTTCATCCTCTCATGCACCAGGCCTCTGTGAGGAGTGTTTAACTCTGCCTGGCTCTGTTAAGTGTGAGGAGGCCGGTGATGCTTCATTTGGGCTCAGCCATGCCAGGAGCGGAACAGCGTCATGGGAGCCCCTTCCCCTCCTTAAACCCCCCACCAGGGTCAGTGATGCCAAATGACCAATTTTGCAAGAAAAGCAGCTGGGAAGTGTGGAGAGATGCAGAAGTCTTTTCATCTCATTATAGTGCCTGCTGCTGGGAGAAAAAATGCTCCAAATCTGCGGTTTAGTGTGTGTGGAAACTGCAAAATGCAATGCAGAATCAGCTCATGAGATCCTTTTCATTTTTTTTAAGCACCTTTGCATAATTTTGCAAAAGCATGTTGGTACAGGTAAAGAAACAACATATGGCTCAGTGTGTGTGCACTAAAACTGCCTCACATTATTTACCTTGTTAAAGGCCAAAATCAAAAAAAGCTGATGATGTGTTCTGAGCAGAAGTCAGCCAAATCCAAGTAAGAAAATCTTTTTGACTACAATAGAATTACCCAGTAACGCCGTATACTGTTGTACATTGCAAAAATACAAAAGCAAATTTCAGACCTCTCCCTCAACACAGTATGACAGATTTCCCAAGCCTCCACCCTTGAGTGATTCTGGGCTCATTTTTAAACCATGGACTGCCTGCACAGTTCCATCACATTTTCCTGAGCCATTATGGCAAAATGCTAAAAAAAATAGATGTATCCCTTTATTGGTTTTGACAAAAACGGAATAGTGAACAATAGAAACACACCTTTTACTATTATGTTCATTTGGTGGGCTACTTACACTCATACAGTGATGAGTGGATGTACAGCATGTACTTGTGTAGGAAACTGCAAATAAGGAGTGGTTCTCACTAGATCATTTTTCATTGCTATAAGTCATTACAATACTCGAAACGGGGAATAATGCGTCAAAACATGCCGCAGACCACACCAATGTTCACCAGAAATGAACCCCCAGACAACCTCAGAGTTTTAAAAAGGACCGGCATCAGTACTCTGGATTACTCCTGAAATGGCTTTTACACTCAACAGGCCATGGTCTGGGAAAACAGCTCTAGTGTGAAACGACCCTATTTTAAAGCAAAAAAAAGTTTACGTGTTCAGTAGAGGCCCAAAGACAGAAATAGTTTTCTACACATTTAAACATCATGTTTGCTCCCCTTTGCAAGGCGGGCATCATTACACACCTGCGTCTCATAACGCCGCCGTGCGCTGGCTGAAATTTTGTCTGGTGTAACCAGGTTCACATTCATGCTCAGTGCAGCACTGCCGCCATGCTGCTCTGATGATCCTAGAAAAAAACGGCAACACATGAAACAAAGCCTGTAAAACTACCAGTAAAAACATGAAGAGCTGAAGTAAGCATTGACCATCTTTTTGTGCTTACTTGCGTAACTAACAAAAACAGCGTGCTTGAAGTACAAGAACAACGTAAAAGCCAGTGGCAGTGTGAAAAGTAACATTACAAGTATCTTTAATCACTTTGTGGCTAACACATTTTGAAACCTATTGGGTCTCTGTCATATGAGGACATGAGAAAAAACTGGTGACACGCTTTTTTCCCCAAAATGCATTCAGAACAGCCAAGAACACAGCGCCCCGGGAGAAGTGTGTGGGGACGGTACCTTGCTCAAGAGTACCTCGGAGGTGCTTAGCAGTCTTAGGATTCGAACCCATAACCTCCCCACAACCACTAGGCCAGGTGATATGCTCAGAAAACTATAATGACCCACCAATTATTTAACAGCTGAAAGAACAACTGATAGAAGTCCTACCAAACCTCACAAATTTTATAGTTTGTTCATCAAACCTCTCACAGGCACTGTACTGCAGCTCCACACCTAAACAGCCGTTCAAGTAGCTGATTTATTTATCCATGTAAATGAATATCAACTGGATCCTCAAGCTTAACAACAAGAGAAAAGGTGAAGAAAGAAATATGATACCTGAATTCACCAGCAATGATCCCTTAGGGTTCTGGAGAGAAGCTCCCTCTGATATCTCTCTAGCAAGACAAAACAACAGAGAATTTGAGGTCAACAAAGGTTTTCCTCAGAATGTTTGAACAGGGAGGAATGGTGCCATTGAGATGAGAATGCTACTGACCGGCTTCTTTCCTCAGAGAGTTTGCTCCGGCATTTTTGGATGATGTGATCCACTAGGTCCGACTCGGGAACCCTTTTCTCGGACTGACGGTCCTTTTCAAAAGACTTCACCTGGAGATAGAAAACACAATCAAATTTAACACTGTGTTTTTTCATTAAGGATATTACATGGTTCAGGTGTTACAACGACCAACCATGTCTCATGATTACGGAGTTAAAAGCAAAGACGTAAAAGTATATTGTAAATGTACGTGCAAAGCTTTAATATTTGCTGGAACAAAAACTGTAAGAAAATAAGCTTACCTTTAAATAGCTGCCCTCTTTGTCAGAGACAAGAACCATGAAGGTTATTCCAAGGAGTCTGCCCTGTTCCATAAGAGTCTCCTGTGACTGAAATAAAAACATACACAAAATACTACTGAGGTGGACAAGAATTACTGTCAGATAAGAAAAATGATATAGAAAAATACAGCTCAGGTTGTTTAAAGTTCTGTCCACTGGTGTGACATTTAGACATTCCTTTTCAAAGTATTGAAATACTACTAAAGAATGTCGTATCAGCGACATGCCCTTCTATGAATATAGAATTCATTTTGACAACTGGCAAACTAACTACTCATCCATTTGTTTTTTTCATTTTTAAAGAATTTAATTGTGACAGGGTTGCTATTGTTGTCGTATGTTTTTGTAATTGTCTCTGTTGTCATTATCTAAAAAAGACTTAAAAATAAGTTAAAAAAAAGTTTTCTACATTATTATGCAAAGAAAGGGCTCTGTAACCGACACATGCCTAATTACAGGTTTTTTTTATTTTTGATTTTGGATCTGAACTAATGTAATTCTCCCATATTCAGATAATTTAAACTCCACAGAGCACTTGCTAAAACCATGCTTCAGATGTTTCTGTGTTAAGATAAGTTAAAATTAAGACAGACAAATGTAGCTCAGAAAAGAAGCTGAAAAAGGAGCCAGTTATGAACCACTGATCAATTGCCTACCCTAAATATACTGCACTGTGTAATATGATGGCCGCAGAACTTGGGAAAATAAGTGGCAATCAGTGGGGTCCAAGCAAGAAGTGCGAACTGGCCCAAACAATGAGAAGTTGAATGATTTGACTGCTTCAACAGATAAGAGGAGAACAAAATGTATTCTGAAGACAGACCAAAAGGATGTTTGTTTGAAATTGGGTAAATAGCACCCACGCATCATTATGAATGAACTTACAAAATTTCATTAAGATTAGGCATGTACTAGCTGCCGACTTCTGACAAGTTGTTGGTGACCTCATGGAAGCCCCCTATGAATGAAATGTCACAAAATTGGCCATGCTTGCAAAGAATGTCATAGTGATGCAACTGCAAATTTTGGGCAACATACTGGCAGGTGAAGTGCAAGCCTTTTGTGTTGACATTTACTGACAGAGCACTAAACAGTAACTACTAAAATATTTCCTCTTTTGTATTTAAACATATTAAAATAGTTTATGTACAGAAGAATTAATAACTTAAAAAATTAGGCAATAATAGTCCATAAGCCAAGTGTCATATTCTTCAGTTTTGTTCCAGAGCTACAAGGTTAATGGGAGTAAAAGAGGATACTGTTTTTTTTTTTTTCTTTTTCCAAGCTGTAACTTAACAAATCCTAGTTCATTCAGTAATGAGTCCTTATTGACAACAGGCCAAACTGAATTTGTAATCTGCTTTAGAGGGGTTGAGAATATTAGGAAATTTTATAAACACCAAGATCTGGGCTTTTATCCCTGAAAATAAATTTCACTGCCAACTGCGGCATTTGCGCTGAATGCCTTTCTGAGGCTGTGTATGAACTGGCTTTTATAAACACATAAAGGGTTTTAAAGCTTTATCAGAAACATTAAACAGCTAAAGCTAACATTCTATCACAAGAACTGTCACAACAATAACGGGAATGTGAGCAAACATGAAAACCTTTAATGCTCACAATTAAGAAAACAGCAACAAGGCAGACGTGCAAGGATACTAAACTAATATTAGATACACTATAGTGAGGCCAATATGTGCCTAAACAGGGCTCGAAACGCGACCATTTTGGTCGCATATGCTCCCGAAATTTCATCTATGCGACCTCAAAATATATTTGGGAGCATTGGTGCGAG
>JBBPDC010000001.1:35886595-35896799 GCA_037974485.1 Hemigrammopetersius urotaenia
CCGAGATGCGAAAACCCAACCTGGTAAAGAAAGTCCCAGTCCGCCCCTGCGCGCGTTACTTCGGTGAAAAGGATTTTGAAAACCTGCGTTAACGTGCGATAAAATAATTCTTGGCGTTAAGTAAACAATGCGTTAACGTGATAACGCGTTAACTTTCCCAGCCCTAATATATATATACATATATACATATACACACACACACATATATACATATATATATACACATACACACACACACACACACACACATACATACATATATATACACATAAACAATGACAGAATGATTCACTACCAAGCAGTAATTACTCACCATGTTTTTTGAAGACCCTGGTGACTGTCTCATACACATACTGCTGCAGTTTGGCACTGTTGAAATTGAAACTGCCCTGGGGCAAAGGGAACCACAGGGGGGTGAGAGTCAAACAGAGTAGCAGTAATGGAGTTCAAACATAGCTTAAATTATGTCGACCAGATTAGGGTAACCTGAGTGCAGCATGTGTAGATAAACACTGACATCTAGGGGTTGGGACAAGACAATGCACAAAAATGAAGTCTCAGACGTGGTAGGAAAACTGGTACAAGAACTGTATATGAATGGTAAGGTATAACTACGTTTTTCACCTCAAAAGATGGGCAGTTTTCTACCTAAGGATCAGTGCACTGTGTGCAGGGTAATTAGTGGAAACTGCATTGATCAGTAATGCTTCAGTATAGAAAACATTAACATCAGTGTTATTTCTGCTCAATCACTGAATTAAAAAAAACAAAACATCAAGTCAGCTTAGGAACACTGAAAACAACTTGATTATTTAACACTATGCAAAACAACTTCAATGTTAGACACTGCATGTTTAAATTAAACACAGAATGGGGAAAAAGATTCATCATATAATACGACCAGGAGATTAGATATAATTGGCTGTCTTGACTCAGCAGCCCATTATAAATAAAAAAAAATGTCAGAGACCTTCTCAAGCTTGATTATCTCTAGGAATAATAAAAACAGCTCTTATGTCCTCATATCCCAAATTAGCTCAAATCATGTTCTCAATCATAAATGCAGTCAATGATGTAATGTCGGTGCTACGATGACTTCAGTTTGACCCAAACTTTCAATCAGCTTTTCTAAATTCTTTTATTAAAAATAATAGTCATTTCTCAGTCATAAAAGTTATAATTGGTCATACTTTGTGTTGTGTGCTTGCGCAGTGAGATGGTTTTTCATATACTGATTACAATAGTCTCAACCTTGATGCTCTTTAGACATTGTATGCCGGATGAATGAAGCAGATTTAGCTGGGCGAGAAACACAGGGCTACACAGAAATTGATACTCGTCTGTGCTACCTTGTAGACATCGATATCGTAGGTGTAATCCATGACATGAGAGGTGTTCTGGGAGAACAGCTGATTGACCATGGTGCGGTAGGCCTTGCCCATGACATTAGCCATGGTGTGCTGCAACACCTCATGCAGCTCTGACTCCTCCATCTGAGGAGGGGGGAGGAGATCACTCTTCAAAAGTTCCACCGCTGTGGGCCGCTGGGCAGGGTCATGGCTCAGGAGCCAGCAAATCACTTTCTGTACACAGAGAAAGAGGATCAGGCATATTGGCCTTACCAAAGGCACACATTTGTCAATATTGCAGATTAATTAAAGAAGATCTAGCAGTAAAACCCACCTTTGTTCCGTTCTCATATTCATCAAAATCATCAGGGAAATCGATGGACTCCTGTAAAAAGAATAACAATAAATGAAATGCTGTGATCTTCAGACATTGTTCTGATATTCATTCAGTTTACATAATCAAATGATTCAATGTAATCTAAAAGTGATTATTCAAGATAGTGAAAGTGATCATTCGGTCATACGTGGACACACCACAGCACACAGTGTGAACAGCACGAAATTCAACCTCTGCATTTAACCCATTCACCAAGTGAAGCAGGGGGCAGCTACGAACACAGCGCCTGGGGAGCAGTGCGTGGGGACGGTACCTTGCTCAGGGCACCTCAGCTGTGCCTAGCGGTCTTCGGAATCGAACCTGGACTTTCTGATCGCAACCACTAGGCTACCAGCTGCCTAGTGGACTTTCTTCCCACATAAAATTACTGAATAACAACTAGAATTAAAAGTTCTATTTTGCCAAAAAATGTGTCAATGAGCTACAAGTCAGAGATAACAAAGGAGAGTTAAAAGCAAGGAGGGTGAAATGTTCAGTTTGCACATCAGAGCTGCACATATGCAGCATGAGGGCATCAGTCAAATCTCTGTCTGGGCTGGTAAACACACACCTTCCTGAGCTGACTGAGCACAGATATACGCTCAGAAGCTGTAGACATTGGTCGGTAAGACATCTCAAACAAGATGATCCCCAAACTGAAGAGGTCTACTTTCTAGAGAAGGGTACAAACAAGCATACATTACATACAAATGTATTTTAAATACAAACACACATACACAAATGCAAGTAGACACGCATTCATACTAATAATGGGGAACACGGTAAGACAATAAGTACTAATTAAAAATGTACTTGATTGTAAGTGGCTTTGGTATTTCCTTGGACCTCTGGGCTCACATACAGTGCAGTGCCAACCATGCCTGTCATGTTACCTGGTTAGGAAATGAACAAGGAAACACTGTGTGTAACATATTACACTATTTCATAAAACGCACAGTAAAGACAAAGTTGAAAAAGCCCATTTTACCTATTGGGTCTGATTTTAAGGCAAGACCTGAGCTATAATCCTCAATCTCCAGTTTGCCTGAAGCCTGTAAGATATCAGATACAGACACCTTTAAACATGATCAGAATACAGCACTAAATAACCCAACAAAACCCACCCTCGCCCCATTCTTTTAACAAAGTATTATCTTATACAGACCATTTGTACTTTCATACTGTACAATGCAACATTACACTTGTCTAATTTGGGCACAATATATAATTTATTTCAATATAATTAGCTGGTTTTAAACTGCATGCCCCAGGTGGCAAAGCAGAAGGGTTTGCTTTGGCAAGTGAAATTAAGCATACTACTACAACACTAACCCTTATTGTATGGTACTAACTATAAATTGCACAATTACAATTATGTATGACATGCAATGTTTTTAATCTCTTTTTAATTAGTGCACTATATTTAGTTGTCATGGAGCTTTATCTTAAATACACAATTCATGCAGTACCACATTAGCTGGGTGGTCAGTAGCCAAGCCGAAGTCTCCTATTTTGACATGGTCATGAGAGTCCAAGAAGATGTTAACAGGCTTTAGGTCTCTGTGAATCATTCCCTGAGGAGACACATCAGGCAGATCATGCACTAATTCACAATGAATGAAAACTGAAAAAGCAATCTTCGAACAGCAACGTCTTCAGTTCGTGTAATGGTATCTTTTGCCATTTCATGTATTCATCTTCTCTTTGAGCCAATTCCAAACACTTCACTTCTTCTCTCTCCGAGTAAAACTGTACGGTTGCCCTCTGCAGAAATGCAAACGGTGTATGTGTTGTTAGCATTACAGAACCTTTTAAACGTATTCTCTCATTGTTTCAGTATCAAAACAATACGGTTTGACAGCATAGAGTCAATGAGTAATCACACTAAGGAAAAAACGTTTCACTGCTGCATCAAAAATACTGCTGAATTTGTTTCTTCTTTCTAAGGAACTGGTTGTTGGACAACACGTCGTTGTAGGGTGGTGTGAGGGATAGTGACTGATACTTGAAAACGGCATGGATGCGCTTTCAAACCCAACATTTTCAAAAAGTGAAATTACATTAGAAGTCAGATGTCAAGATGCTGTGCAGGTGCAGTGTGGGTTTGGACCATTTACTCTTTTTCCCCTGCATGTACACTGAACTGCCGTCTCCCGCAGAATAATTAATGCACAAGCACTTGCTTTGGTATAAGCAGGGTAAACACAATAATAAATTATTTTAAAATTGCAGTAATAAAAATACAAGGCTTTTAGAACAAACCCAAAAACACGAGAAAACTCAAAACGCTCGAGACGCTCCACACAGGAAACTGTTCTGATGTGGGAATTCCAGACTGTAGCTGCCAGAAACTTCCAAACCTCCCACCTCGGAGTACAGGGGTCTTTCTCGACAGTCCCAAAAAATGTGTAGTTATATTTTATGTGAAAACGTACCTGTATTTACTTTAAAATGTATGTTTTAGTATATACAGGAACAATCTAAATGATAATTTTCTTAATAAAAAAAAAAATTATATATTGTCATGAAAAAAGTAAGAATGCGAAAGACCTCAGCAATGTCCACGAATTTGCGGAAGCGTTTATTATTTTAACAATTATTAGTCCGGTTCTAATGACTGATTGAATAAGTGAAACCGTGACCGCTGAGCCAAATTAGCAGGGGTAGACTGTACTGCCATTTATAATCCCATGCATTATGGAAGCATGTAAACAGAAGTGATTTCTGAGAGTACCTGTTCGTGAATGTATGCAAGGCCATCCAAGATCTCCCTGAAAAGTCTCCAAAGGCGACTGCTGTCCTTGTGAAGGCCTTCATCAATTGTGTCCCTCAAAGTGCTTTTTTCACAGTATTCCATCTGTTCAGACAAACGTGAATAAAAGACAACAGGAAATCCAATGAGAGGAGGCTTGTGGGGAACCAACACTATTTAATAGATCATAACACACTACATCTCCATTTCATGCTTTACTCTGCGTGTGCTCACCTGAATGTACAAATAATGTGCAATAAGGGGTAGCTTTTCAGAGTCAGTGCTCTCTGCTGTGTCAACACCTTTTCTTTTACTCAGATTATCCTGTATAGGTTGCACAAGAAGCATACATGTGTCAGCACACAATAGTATAAGACATATGGGTAAAATAATAAGATGAATACTCTGCCAGACATACATAGACAAAAGAATAGCACTGTTGATTTCAAATGACTTACTGACCTGCACAAGACTGTCTCTGCTGGCATCGTCATTGTCGAAGATGATGTCACTTTCTGAGTCGCTACTTGAAGGACTATAGCATTAACACAGAATCGCATCAGACTCAAAGAACAGCTACTATAGCATGATATTATCTGAAGAATTGATGGCCTATTTATGACCTATGTTCCATGAGGTACGAAGGGGAATTGCAAATTAGTTTATGATACATCGTGCTGATCATGGCACAGGGTGCCATTCAACATGAGTTTGCTATTAAGGACAAATTGAACTGAACTGAATCCTCATACATACCCCTTTCTAATAAAGTGTAAGAAATCTGAATGGAGCAATTTAAGAACAGAACAGTAAGCCAGGATGGCATTTCAGCAGTATTATAACAAGCTTGACAACTAGCCTGAAAGCACATTACGAAGAGTTAATAAGGACGAACCTGCAAGGCAAGGTCTGCCTCATGCAAACTATTAGTTTTGGATACTTTGTTATGCAAATGAGAGAAATCAGAATACCACTCTTATTGCCAATGACTATCAAAACCATAATATTGAATTAAAATATTAGTTAAAATAATTGTGGATGTCATGCTTTCATGCAAACTAACTCCACACTCTATTCCACAGGAAGAAACAGCTAACACAGCACCACTGAATGTGAATGTGTGATATTTCAGGATAAATCTGGCAATCTCTTCTCTCCCAATTAATTTTGTATCCGCTGACGCCAGTGGGCACACGCAGAAGGGGAGCTTTTGGTGATCAAGAACCCACCCCTTTAGCCCTTGGTGGCAAGGCTAGTGGCACCAAAAAGTTGCTTGGTTTTGTTTTCCTATTCCTAACTGCAGCACATCATTAGAAATAGTAACAAACAAGCTAATAAATGAAACCACATAAATATCTGTGCAAATATAAGCAATTCTGTGAAAAACAGAACAACGATTCAATTAATCAAAGTGGCACTGCTACACTGCTATTCTTCAATGAAGAATAAACACATTCTGTATTATCATCCACCAAGCTAAAAAATTAATAACAGCCCAGAAGCTCACAGGAAAGATGGACAAAACACATCTGCCTCCTCGTCGTCATCGTCACTGGAGTCAGGGGCACTGCATTTGGCACTGGAAGATCTTTCCAGAGATGTGCTCCACTCCACTGAGCTGGCTAGTGCCGGTGGGGGTGCATCATCCTCCACGTTGTCAGGAAGCCCCAGATCATCGAGTCGTCGTGGCGCTGCTGGCCGCTCAGGGGTGCTCCGAGGCTCCGAACTTTCAGAGCTCAGCACACCTGTGGAAGGAGCCTCGTGTCGCTCAATCCAAGCATTGTAGTAGCGGACAATGTTCTCGTGGTTGAGGCGCGAGAGGAGTGTCACCTCGCCCTTGATGCGGCGAAACTGCTTACTGGCAGGATTGACCTGGATTCGTTTCACAGCATAGTAGCAGCCATCCAGCTTGTTTTGGACCTGTATAAAGATGGACAGCCACAAACACAGGAGCCACGCTAACACATGAGGAAAATAAGCATAAACACACAAAACAAATGTATCACTACAAAAACAATCATTTCCTAACATTCATTTCCACACTGAACTCCTTTGGGGGCAAGATAGAATCGGAATCAGAATCTCTTTGTTATTGTACGAAATTTAAAGGTGCAATTCTCTTGTTCAAGAAAAAAAAAAAAAAGTGCAGATGCGCAAATGTGAAAGACTTGTGAAAGATGTTTCTAGAATATTTCTGGAATATGGCAAAGAAAGTGCAGACATATAAATATGAAAGACTATTAGAATATTTCTAGGACTATTATAAATATGCTACGTAAGCTAAAACATATGGACATGTAAATGGATGTAAACATGACTGACCTTTATGACTGCTCCAAAAGCACCTTTCCCTAGCAGTTGCAGCTCCTCAAATTCAGTGAAATAACGAGAGAACTGGGTCTGCACAACCGTACTAAAAGGACCAGCGAGCAGAGGACCCCGTGGAATAACCGTAGATGCAAAATCCACACCCATGTCTGCAAGAGAAGTGTTAAGACAAGAGATGTGGGATGTGCTTTAAGACTGAGCATTTACTGAAGTATTAACTCAAACTACATACGAAGTTAAAAAAATATATATATTAACTAGAGATGGGCATAGATTAAGGTTTAAAACGTGCGTGAACCGGACAAGTCACTGAAACATCAAGGTTCATCATAGCTAGTAGTATAGACCCAGCTCCCTCTGTCCGGGGGAGAGACCGAGTCATGTTTAAAACGTGCGTGAACCAGACAAGTCACTGGGGGGGGCAGTTAACGGCGATATTTTTTTTATCGCGCGATAAGAATCTCGCGTCGGCCCAGCACTAATATTAACTGAATTTACTGTTACAAGCTTTTCCCATTTAGGCTAGAACGTCAGTACAGCAGGGTTAGATACAAAAAACACCCATGCTGACAAAATTCAGTCCTAGTGTAGCGGTGTTACCTGGATAAAAAAAAGTTTTGAAGAAAGTACAACATTTTATACATTAGCATTATTCTGTCCTTACGACAAAAAACAATAGGCTCATGAAATGAGTGAAATATGCAAATGACAAACCAGAAAAAATAAGGCAATATCCAAAATCACGCATTGAGAATTATTCTCAGAATAATTCTGAATCAAAATGAAAATAAATAGTCAGGTCCCAAGAGACCCAGCACCCACTTAAAAAGAGACAGACCTTCTGGGCTAGGCTCCTGGCATGGAGGAAGGCTTTTTGGTGAAGGTGGTCGGAGGAAGGAGTGCTCTAGCAGCTGCTGAGTGTTCCAGCGGTCAGCATCATTAAGACACACGCACCTGCAAAACACAAGTCACACGCCTTGATCACGCAAACAGCTTCAAACGAAGTGAAAAAGTGGAAAAAGCGTTCGCACAGTTTTCCTCACTTCTGGTAAGAAACACATCACCTCTGCAATTCAGAGAACACAACTCAATCATGTTCACAACTAAGTATAATTTAAAAAAAAAAAGAAAATATGTAACAAACATAAAACACTGCAATGATTGTTGTGTTGATGGATCAAAGTTTAACTATTCAAAGTCACTACAATAAGGCGTTGGTCCATCTTTTGTTTTAGAAACAAATCCTTGTATTAAAGTGGATGTACTTGCTACCTCCACACTGATTATTAGGGATGCATGATCAGAGCTGGCAGATTTCCACTCTTAACAAGCAAATGGCAATCAGATTTAGATTCCTTTAGCCAAGAAGTAATGCATTTTATGACATACTGTACATAACATGATCTAGCTATGGGCGCAGGCAAGCTTGTGATTCTTATAACGAAGAATATTTAATAAATCAGTATTTAATGTAGTACTATCCTTATGTGTATACACACACTAAACAAAATAGTCTTATAATGTGTATACACACACTACATAAACAACAAATTATCAAAGTGTGTGTGCGTGTTAATTTAGGACAAAATGATAGTCACTTTAACTATTCACATCAACCATTCTTTTTTTTTTTTACATGGCTGTGCACTTTTTATTAATGCTCCAACACTGTTTTTCAAAAGTCTTCCTGTTTCCATGATGCTTAAATGTGGCTTTAATGTGCCTCTGTAAGCAGCCCAGGGCAGAAATAACACAAACACTCCAGTTCCTTCATCAAAAAACACCCTAGTCAGCAGCATTAAAGCAAATACACCTGCAGCACTGCTCTCACTGGCCGAGTAAACACAAACATAAACTCAGAAAGACAAATGAAAACCTCCCTGTGCATTAAACCGCAACTTTGAAAATCATGAAACAATTCAACCAATCGAAGGATATATTTGATATAGAGAAACATTCCTAATGCAGAGCCATGCACTGTCTGGCACACAGAACTGATACGGAAAGTTCCAACCATGCTCTTTATTTATTGAGCTAACAGGCCTCTACTGATCCCGTGCATGTGTTCGTGAACATCAGCTTCTTTAGGGCACATTGCAGCCTTCTGCAGCGTCAGTATTGCAGAGACTGATATAGCAACAATCATTAACAGACAATTTATAGAAAATGCAAGCCAACCAGGAGAAATGACTACAAATTCAGGACCTACTTCTTAAGGAAGTCCTGAAGGTCAGCAGGCAGGCTGGAAGGGACAGAAACTGGGTATTCTTTGACCTCCTGGCCCTGACTAAGAGCCAAAAGAAGCAGCCCAAGGCTCCAGATGTCACCTTTCTTTCCCATTCGTGAAGGCAAAGCATCCTCGCTGAAACGCACGTGAGTCTGCTCAAAAATATCCTCCCTGCAAACATCAGCTAATCGTTTTGCCAGGCTGTAGTCCGTCAGCCTGACATTGCCCTGAGCATCCAGTAGAACGGAGGAGGTGCTGAGCTGCTTGTGGACCACTGAGTTGGAGTGGAGGTAGTCGAGGGCAGTAATTAGCTGTGCTGCATGTTGGCGAAGCTGATCTGCAGGCACTGGATTGCTGATGGAGAGGCTGTGTGTCAGGCTGCAGCCTGGAACATACTCAGCCAGAAGATTAACCACCAGGCATTCTTCTCGCTCAACATAGCTTAGGGCCTGATAGCGCACAAGATTGGGGTGGTCCAGTTTCAGCAGAGAGTTCAACTCACTCTCAGCACCGTGGATCTGTAAGGAACAGGTAAAGAAAAAGAGCAGATGGATGAACCTTAAATAATCAAACTGTTTTCCAAAGACAAGACAGAATGATCAATATTGTAACATGAGTTTTCTGAATAACAGGTGTGGGAATCCATAGGCACCTTGCGATTCAGATTTGATTCGGAATACCAATAGCTGGTATCTTCCAATGCATCTTCTATAGCCAAAACCCACTTTTTCCACTTGAAATTAACATGGAATGATTTAACCATTGTCATTTTTGTCATACAGACATAAATATGCTGACAAGTGATAAATGTCTTTATATACTGAACAAAATATGAATGCAACACTTAACTTATCAATCTATGATAAAATTGACAAAAATTGCTATACTATTGCTGTAAATAAGCATAATAATAATGAAAATAACTAATTACAGCACAACAGCAAACAGCTTTCCCAAAGTTATCTGTTCTGTTTCCACTTCTCTTAACGGTGCCTATGGTAGTAACTACACCGAACAAAAATATAAACACAACACCTTTGTTTTTGCTCCCATTTTTCATGAGCTGAACTCAAAGATCTGAAAAATTTTCTGCAGACACAAAAGACCCATTACTCTCAAACATTGCTCATAAATCTGTCTAAATCTGTGTTAGTGAGCACTTCTCCTTTGCT
>JBBPDC010000001.1:35896899-35928092 GCA_037974485.1 Hemigrammopetersius urotaenia
ATACTTTACACCTTTCTCAGACATTTAGAATCATTCTGAACCCACCTAAAACATTTTTACCATTTCATAATGTCTTGTCAACTCTGTTTCTCTCCAGTTATCATATTAGAGACCTGTCTTAAATGCCTGTATTGTATCTGATCTATAGAAAAACAACGCAAGTGTAAAGTAATATTAAAGTCTCAATGTAAAGGCTGTCAGAACCTCCCCGGGTGTAGACTGACTCATGTGTCGAGCCAAATGGTCTTGGGCAGGAATTAATTTATTTATCATTCATCCGAACCCCAATGGCCTATATTGACAGCAGAAACTTGAAATGTCCTTGTAGGGGGAGCTGAATTGGGTCGTAAGGGCCAACACTAATAAGGAGGCCTGTTCTCACATTCAATTCTATGCTGCATTAAGTGTGAGCGCATTTACAACACCTGTTTCCCACCATGACCCTAAAAGGAGAGAATTAAGCCAATCAGGATCTAGCTACCGCTACCACCCAGCCAATCAGGATGCTGCTTGGGGAAAAGGAGCTAAGTAGGTGTTGTACACTCCCCCATCCCACACTGCCCACACTGTTCTCCATGTTTAGGGCTCCAGCCCGCATGCCAGTAAGTTGGCCTACTGACATATACAGTATTCCGTCTGGCTGGAGAGTGTTGAATGTCCGTCTCCTTAAGCGCCTATCATAGACTGGATTGTGATTTTATGCTGCCCAGCCCTGATAACAGGATGGTGAGCCTATGCCTGGGCCCACCTCCATGATAGTCCATTTAAGCACAAATCAGTTAGTAATGCCGTTCACTATCTGAAGTGTATCTTAATACTATTATCTTGTGAGGCCTGAAGGAGGATGGGTTCCCCATATGAGTCTTGATTTCTCTCTAGGTTTCTTCATTATGCTTGTTAGGCTACCTTTGGGTTGGAAATTAGGAGGCTGGATCTGGATTATTGTGGAGTTGCTTGGTGTAGCAGATGTAAAAAGCACTGTGCAAATACTACTACCATTACTACTACTACTAATCAAAATAAAAATAATACACTGAAATGAAGAGAAACGGAAGTGAACTGAACTGAATTGAAATTAAGACACTGAATGTTCTGAATGCATATTTTGGGGAGGATTCCATGTTCAATTCAATTCAAATATTAGATATTTTAAAATATCTAAAAATATTTAAAATATTATAAAAATTAGAATGTCTATTTTTTCAGTAAGGGAAAATTAAAGAAGCTTGTTGAAAGTGCCACAATGGATAACACTAGAATAAATGCATTAAAATGATGCTGTTATATGTGAATGCATGCACTGTACACATCAAGATGGCATCATAAAACCTGACGAACGTTAAGCAAAGCTAAGAAAAGCACTTGGCATTCAACCATATGGATTTTTATTACTGGGGGAGCTGCTATTTCCAAGGAAGTGCTGCTACATTTTGGAGGGATCCGATTGCTTCGTCCCATCAAGACGGATACATTGCAGGAGGGTTTTATCTTTTTTTTTGACTGTTCTTATTTGGGCCTCTGTGAACTCGATGCTCCGCCCAACCCCCTTTGCTTGGGTCTTATTTAAGGGGAACCCTTTGCTCAACCACTTCGTCCCAGTGGAAGCATCAGTCTTGCGACACAACTTGGTGAGTGCACACTACTATTGGGTCTAAAGTGGGGAGCATGGTAGGGTCCGTGATCTACTGACAAATTATTACTTGGGCATTATTGGTGGGCAGTGATTAGATGGGTAGATAAAAGTTTCCTGTTTTGTGAAAGGATAGATGTCAAGACTCAGGAACATGTTTCTTGTCAGATCTATATGGAGAACCACTGTACCTTCAGTAGGATCTTAAGAAGTGTGAATTTGGAAGACCATGTAACCATTATATCAGCGTTCCTAAGAGTTTATGCCTTTTTGGGCTCCCTTCAAAAGACAGGAACTAGATTAGCTGTACTGTCATTACAAATGAACTCAGTACAGAACAGCGTCTCATGAATGAAGCCATTACGAATTAGGAGGCAAGAAGCCATGCCGTAAACTGAGGTGTTGTAATGTAACAGCAGCTGAAACCTGACCGGATCCTGGACAGGCCCCATCCTCATGTAGGGGGTAGTGAGAACCCATATGGGCTTTTGACAACAGGTGGGAAGGGGCTTAAAATAGACCACCGGGCTCTAGGGTGGCCCCTTTTTTGGCCCTACATTAACAGGCTGGAAATCTCTTGAAACACTTTGGCACTTTGGCAGATATAGTTTCAGTAACCTTTCAGGGGGGCTTGGGGTGAAAAGACATTTAAGGGAGTATGAGCCATTTAGCAAACTTGAATTCAAATTGGTTGCATTTATCAGAGGTTGCATATCTGCAATGCGATATTCAACACCAGCAGGGAGTGCGCTTTAAAACTGACCTAAAGCTAAACAAGATATAAGCATACATGAGATACATTAGAAGTGCAGCATGTAAGCCTAGTTACGGTTATAGTTTACACACATACTCTGCGACCTGTCACTCCTTTCGTAACCATGTCATCTCCCCCATCCTAGACCATCCCAGAAACCAACCATGTGTGACGACGAGGAGACTACCGCCCTTGTGTGCGACAACGGCTCTGGCTTGGTCAAGGCTGGATTTGCCGGAGATGACGCTCCACGTGCTGTCTTCCCTTCCATTGTTGGAAGGCCCCGCCACCAGGTGCACACCAGCTTCTGTGAAATATGATTCAGTGTCTTTTCACATTTGCAGTCATCATTAAAACATTTTGAATCACTTAATTAAATCACAATTAACTGCTACTGTTACTCTGACAAATGCTAGCTTGTACAGTGTGGATTAATATACTATAAGCAAAGTATTTGGGGAACATGAGAAATGACACACTGTAAAGCATTTTGGATTTCATTCTCAGTGTTATACATCTTTTTTGGTTGTTATAGGACCTATATTTTCATAATATATACCACATTCCACTAATGGACAGAAACCTATAATATATTGTAAGTTATAAAGAAGGTGCATCTTATTGGAATCATTTTGACCTGCAACAATCTGTTTTGTACAAATTAAACAATGATTCCAACTTTTGGACAGTAGTTTGTGGTGTATTCGTTAATGTGTTCAGAGATGTGTTAAACAAAATACAGTCATTTCTTAACGTTGCTGAGGTAGAATCAACACTACAATTAAGTGATTCCTAAATACATTGCTAAATACATTTAACTGAGTAGGCATCAAATTCATAGCCAGTCAAAGGACTGAAAGGTAGACAGTCATTTGATACATTTATTTATTAATTTCTCTCTAGAGTAAATTTACATTGTTATGCTTCTACCACCGCTGGCTGAATTAATTAATGCATTTGTGGTTAGAATAAAAGTACTAGATCAGGTGTCTTTGTCACACATATTCTTTACGTGTGATTATTCCAGTTCAGGACTGCTGGCCATTAAAAACATACTGTGACATTAATGTCACTTTCTTTTTCTCTCACAGGGTGTGATGGTGGGTATGGGTCAGAAAGACAGCTACGTCGGTGATGAGGCCCAGAGCAAGAGGGGTATTCTGACTCTGAAGTACCCCATCGAGCATGGCATTATCACCAACTGGGACGACATGGAGAAGGTGAGGAATCAGATCTGTCTTTTACTTTTCTGTACACTGCCGTAGCTCACATTTCACATTTAGTGTAAATATAAGACCTATGTCCAAAAGAGTAAAACTGTTTAATCCGTGTTCATAATTTGGTCACTTTAGTGGGATCCTGATGGATGAATGTTTATCATTTCCCTACAGATTTGGCACCACACCTTCTACAATGAGCTCCGTGTGGCCCCTGAGGAGCACCCCACCCTGCTCACTGAGGCCCCCCTCAACCCCAAGGCCAACAGGGAGAAGATGACCCAGGTACTGAGACCTCCCTGAACCCCCTTCCGAAATGCTCACTCTGTGTATCAAAGTACATGTACTAACCCAGCAGCACTAACAATAACGCTCATCTAATCTCCTCTTGCAGATCATGTTCGAGACCTTCAACGTCCCTGCCATGTACGTGGCCATCCAGGCTGTCCTGTCCCTCTACGCCTCCGGCCGTACCACTGGTCAGTATTAGAACTAACACATCTAGACAATTCAAAACATATTCTTAGCATATCCCTAACTGTTTTTATTATAAATATCAGTGATATTTATTCCATCAGTGACTGAGGCCAATGTGAAGCTAGACTGTATTATTTTGTCTTCAATGAGAGGAATCCTCCACTTTGAATTGTATAATTGTATAAGCAGTGTAGAGGGAACTAAATGCCAGTCCATTTTAAGTTCTCATCATCAATTGAAAACGTTTTCTCCATTAAGTTATACATAGCACAATTAGTTATGCAATGCAGTTTATTTGCCAGACAGCAAGATAAACGAGTGGTGCATTGCAGAGGATTAGCGGTAATCCCTAACTTGCTGGGGTGAAAGCTCCACCTGTGACCACTGATGTCATCGGCATTGTTTTTTTATGACGTGCCACATTCTCTGAGGGGCTTGTAAATTGTAAGTGACTGAAGGCTGCCCCCTGCAGGTATTGTGCTGGACTCCGGTGATGGTGTGACCCACAACGTCCCCATCTATGAGGGTTACGCTCTTCCCCACGCCATCATGCGTCTGGATCTGGCCGGTCGTGACCTGACTGACTACCTGATGAAGATCCTGACTGAGAGAGGCTACTCTTTCGTCACAACCGGTAACTCACAGTGCCAAGAAGTCTTGTGCATGCTCCCTTAGAGACTGCCTCATTAGAGCAGGGGGATAAATGCGCTAATCGAGGGAATAATGAAAGTATAAGGATGTTAACTATTTTGTCCTACTAGACTACCCACTGACCACAGTCTGATTACAGTTTAAGTGACCATTAAGCCATTCAGTTTTACTAGGAAAGTTTTGAATGATTTCCAACGGCAGCTGTACATTTGTTTCACATATATTCTCTGAAACTTGCTCTTCTCAGCTGAGCGTGAGATCGTGCGTGACATCAAGGAGAAGCTGTGCTACGTGGCTCTGGACTTTGAGAATGAGATGGCTACCGCTGCCTCCTCCTCCTCCCTGGAGAAGAGCTATGAGCTTCCCGATGGTCAGGTCATCACCATTGGTAATGAGCGTTTCCGCTGCCCCGAGACCCTCTTCCAGCCTTCCTTCATCGGTGAGTAAAAAATCTCACAATGTAGCTAACTCTTCCGAGTTTCCCCGTCACTTGTCGTGTTTATTCCCTGTGTTTCTCAACTTAAATCTCTTCAAACCTCAGGTATGGAGTCTGCTGGCATCCATGAGACCGCATACAACAGCATCATGAAGTGCGACATTGACATCCGCAAGGACTTGTACGCCAACAACGTCCTCTCTGGTGGTACCACCATGTACCCTGGTATTGCTGACCGTATGCAGAAGGAGATCACTGCTCTGGCCCCCAGCACCATGAAAATCAAGGTAAGAAGCTCTTGGGCTACTGATGCTAACAATAAATAAAAGCTTATATAGACCAGACAGTATTGTTCTAATTAGTTAAAAGGTAGTCCACTGAGGGTAGTTGCTTTTACACTTTAAAGTCAAACTGAGAAGAGTTTATTTTAAGGAGATTTTCATGAGAGTGTGTAGTTCCAGGTCAGTGATAAAAATATTTTATCTGCATTAAAATGAGCCGTAACTAATAAAACCCTTCTTCTCCTCCAGATCATTGCTCCCCCTGAGCGTAAGTACTCCGTCTGGATCGGTGGCTCCATTCTGGCCTCCCTGTCCACCTTCCAGCAGATGTGGATCACCAAGCAGGAGTATGATGAGGCAGGCCCCTCTATTGTCCACAGGAAGTGCTTCTAAGCCAGCAATCCTCCCCTCAGTCATACATTTGTACTGTCTTTTAATGTATATACATGTCCTGTTGTAATAAAAGTGGATCATTATAACAGCAAGTGTCATCATATTCTTTTTTCTGCTTAAGTTAAACAACCAATGCTTAAATAAAATGAAGCAAATTATGTTTCATAACTAAAACACAAAAAAAGCTCAAATGGTGCCGTAAAAGATGTGTTTAAACACACTCACTAAACCTGGCAATGAATAGATGAGTTGAACCAGGTATGTTCAAACAATCATCAAACAGTGCCTGCCATCAGTGCGGGCCTGGAGCTGTGTACCAATGTGGTGTTAGTTTCCTGCACTTTCAGGGTCATACCAGCTGATATTCACCAGATAATCACCAGAATCCAAGTAGATGACATAAGTGGTTTCTGTGAGAGCTGTATAGCAAATTGGCAGAATTATAGGCAACTATCCTCCAGACAGAACAATATAAAATATTAGTACCTCTCCTCCTTATGCGATTATGGTTTTTTCCATCATAACCCATTGACATTACACAATCTAGGAGATGCTTCTATCCAAATCAGCTTTCTCCCTGGAGCAATTTGAACCAATTACTTCTTGGTCCAGAGGTATCCTACACTAGGCCGCCACCACCAACCCCTAGCCTTTTCCAGCTTAAGCTACAGGGTCTTCTACTAACTGGGGTTCAAGACTGCACTGACTACAGGAGACTTGGAACACTCTGTTCCTATTTGTTCTAAAACTATGTCTTTTTTATGTTCATGGGGTAAGGAAACAGGACTTCCAGTTCCTTGTTAAGACAGCTTGAATGGGGAATGCTGTTAAAAAAGAAGGCAAAAAAGAGACGTCAGAGATGAAAGCATCAGAAATCATTATATACATAAAAGGACTGTGATAAAGTGTCATTTATCATCATCTGAATTTCTTAAAACAACAACAGAAAAACTAGTGACTGTACATCTGAGGAAATAAGAGATCATTTAATGAAATAAGAGATCATTTAAACAAAATGATCATTTAATTCAGTTTCCAAATAACGTGACTTTTGTAGTTGAAAGAGCATTTCATTATGTGTTCCAGTTTTTTCATTTAGAAAGAATAGTACCGAGTAGCAGCAATAAACTGGAACATTTTACTGTAGCATGAAACAGCTGCTACCAGTCCAGTACAGAATTGTTAAAGGGAACTTTTACTTATTTAATTAAAATTCAGAGCAGATAGGACAAGCACTCATGTAAATAACAATATCCTTATTGTGAGGAGTGTATATCCAGTGTTCATACATACATAGCTTTATAAGTACACATTCATATATTTTCATACATACAAATGTCTATGTTTATATATTTCATGTGTATAATGTACTTTTTAAATTATACAGAATAGCTTTTATTTGATTGATTTCGCTGCTCTCATCTTTGTACCGTACGCTTTCTGTCATAACAATGCAAAATTCCCATTTCTGCGACTAATAATGGTTTATCTTATCTTATCTCTTATTCTATTTTTAGATCGTTTGTGCTACAGAAATAAACGAGTTTAATAAAGTACGTGTTATAAATGTCTGAATCCGACCGGAACACTCGTCGCGTGACTGGTTCAACCAATCACAGGGCACAACCGGGAGTTTGTCGTAGTCGCTGAGAAATTTGAATCTGTCCTGAACAGCCAATTGGGAAGCGGCACTGTAGCACCGCAGCCGTTTGAAAGCGTTTACAGAGAGGACGGGCGAGGAGTCAGATTAGAAGTAAAACAGCTATGTTTATTAAATAGGGTACAGTTTTATTCGGTTTCTGGACAGTTTTCGCTGCGGGAGTGTTAAATGTGCCAAAAATGTTGGAACGGTAGGGTAGCTTAATGACCTTAACCAGCATTATTCAACGAACAGCTAAGTAAATGAAGCTAGCTCACTAACGGCTAGCAAAACTAGCAGGGTAGTCTTGGTGAGATTAGAACAAATATAGCAACTGTTGGCTATTCCCTGTGTAAACACTGCAGACAGGACTCCGAGATAGTTTTTCAAGACTTTCTTCAGTTGTTGATTTAGGACAACGAGTAATGTGAAATCAAAGGCACGGACTGGCTCAGGCAACTTTTTAAAAAAACTCGTTTGTATTGAACGCTTGGAGAGAGTGCAGGCCCCGAAGAGTCGAATGAGGCGCATCTTGGCACCTGCTTTGTTTGGAAAACAGTCCTGATAAATTAGTCATCTACCCCAGCGAGAAACCCAAAGCAAGATGAAAACCGTGGAAAGAAATGTCGTGCGCCTGGCTGTGGTGCAGCACCTTCGAACGACGTACGGGATAAAGATGAAGAACTGGAACAAATGCAAAACCAGCAGCAAACTGACAGGCACTTCGGTAAGTGAAGACGTTCAACTCTTCTCGATTCTATTGTCCCGATAGGCAGTGTAGTTATCCAACTTACATGTCAGTATTAAAACAAAGTAGTCTAAACATTCATTTTTTTCATTATTTGTTAAGAAATCGAACGGAAAATAATGATTGGTGCTTTTCTTGGTCCACATGAGTAACTTTCATTGGCTTAGCAAGGGATTTGTCATGAAAGTTGAAAAGAGAAGTTACTCAATTTCCTCTTGGTTGATGGTCTAAGCAGATGCACAGTCACAAGTTGAAAGCACCTGACTATCTGGGTTAAATTGGACAACTTATTCTTGGAGGGAACTGCTAATGCTACGACTGAAACGGCATACAAAGACAAGAACAATATCCTGATAAATATAATATGCACATTCCAGAAATACTCGATACTACACTATGCTATGTACGCAACGTGCTGTGGTCAGTGTAGCATAGTGTATAAAGTTCAGATTTCTGAAGTGTTTGTTTAATCTTATGAACAATGATCTACTTCTGTCGTAGTAATACAGGTGTTTTATGCAGGTCATTAAATGTAGGCAAGCTGAGCTCTCACGAGTTGATGAGTAAATGGTGTTTGGTATCTGGGTTTAAGTCATGGTATGAAATCCATGTAGTTGCTCTTGTCTGCTGTGTCTACAGCTAGCACGAATCAGTCAAATCAGATTTTTTTTGTTCTTTGTGTTAGTCTTAATTGATAATAGCAGTTGTAGTCTGGGTTAAATTGAATCATTATTCAGCCCAATCAGTGGATTTTTAAGAACATAATTTGATCCTCACACATTTGTATGGAAGTATGTGTTGGTCAAACAATTAAAAAAAAAACATCAAAAAAGTCTTATTGACATTTAGGTTTTAGTTTGAAAGTTACAGTTTGAGTGTTCCTTAGTTTTGTGATAACCAATTGGTCTGCATTTACCTTATTTGGCAGTCAGTTAGGTAATTGAATTTTCGGAAGAGGCGTTTTTTAAATGTTTCTTTTCAAATGAACAGTGCTGTGTTTGTGCCCTTTTTTCTGAGAGGCATCCCAGGAACGTTAATTTGCTTAGCTGACCTGAAAGAATGATCAAGTTAGATTTCACATAAGTACATGCCCAGCAGCTATGGAACACTTCTCAGAACAACTAACTTGGTTTGAGTTTTTTTGTCTTGTGTAGGCTTGTCACAGGTACTGGCAGATCTGCAGGTGGTGTTTTCAAAGTACAAACTAACTTGATGAACAAGGACAGACATGTTTCTTATAAAACACTGTTTTCATTTTTTTAGGTGAAAGTTTTTGGGGTTGCTTTAGAAAGCCTGCCACATTGTCATGTGCTAGACTTTGGAGATATACCTTGGTAAGACATTTTTTTTTGCTTGTGGGTAAATCCACACCTATAAGGTTATTGAAAACAAATTAAAAAAAATAAAAGAAATCACTAGTATAATCATTAAATCATTAAGTCTTTTGTTTTTAGCCCTTTCTCAAATATTTTCACATGCTCAAAATTACATATTTATAACTACATATCACATTTGTAATTACATATACATGTTTCATAGTAATAAGTAGTCAAGTTTTGAATCTTTTAAAAACCTAGTTAAACAGCGATTTTTTAAAAATAAATACGTTTCTTTTATAATTGTGGTATGCTGTGCTGGGGAAAACTAGGAAAACAGCTGCTCTAACATCTTCCTTCTTATAGCTTCCTTGTGGATGCCTGCACATGCCTTATGTCGCATTTGGATACAGAGGGCCTGTTTAGAAAATCTGGTTCTATTGTTCGAGTGAAGGCGCTCAGGGTGAGTGATGGCTTTCTTTGACTTTTGTAACCTTTCATGGAGAGACCCTGGCTGGAACCTATGTTCAACAGTGTCTCTTTTGTTTTGACCTTGCAGGCAAAGCTAGATCAAGCTGAGGAGTGTCTGGCCACAGCCCTTCCACTGGACATAGCTGGTCTTTTGAAACAGTTTTTTAGGGAGCTACCCGAACCAATCTTGCCAACAGACCTGCAGCATGCATTTTTGAAAGCCCAGGAACTGGTCACTGTGGAGGAGAGAACTTCAGCCATGCTCTTGCTGTCCTGCGTACTGCCTCATGAAAATTTAAACACACTGCGCTACTTTTTTAGCTTTCTGAAGAGGGTCTCTAAGAGGTGAGGTGAAAGAATTTCATTTAGTTGGGGTCTCAAACTAATAACCATATCAACACGATTTCAATAGCTGGCGTTATACTTGTTTTTATTTAATATTGGGTCATTTGTAGTAAGGTAATACATATTACTTTGGTAATATGTAGTAAGCCGTGTAGTACCTTCTATTATCTATTAAAATGCAAACTTGAAGTAGGGGTCAGATAGGAGTGTGAGGTACAAGAAGTAGATATGTTTACTATCTGAAGGAATGTTAATTAAATGCACCGAATGTTTAGGAAGCCAATCGCCACCTCAGATTTTAGAGCATGCATGCTTGTAATTTGGTGGGCATCATAAAAGCATTTGAAAATTGAATTGATATCAAGCCCTATTGGTTTTAGTTATGGGTTTAAAATTCTTTATAAACAAATTAACTGTTTATATGAAAATTAGTTCAATTAAGCACCTACTGCACTGTGGAGAGAACTAAATGCTTTTATTAAAAAAAAATGAGTTTTTTAATTAAAGGTTTTTTAGCTTCATGTCACTGACTGTCAGTGGACTTGTTTGTTGCCATGATGGCAAAATCAAAACCTCTGCAGTTAATAATGGGGGTGTTCAGCAGAACCTACTGATCGTTAAGTAGATAGAGAATTTAGATTAATATTTTTGCCAATGCAACTGTATCAACATCATTCCAAGAGGTTTATGGCATCTCACTCCTTTTTGCCTCCTAGCTCTGGTCTCTCATCTTAATTCAGATTTTGTTCAAAATATTATTGAATTCAGGCTTGTGAATAAAATTGAATTACGGGCTGAGTCAGAGGCTGAGTGTGGTCACATGCCTATTAAATTTTAAAGTGTCCATCTCCACCAACCGTCCTTGTTTGATACCTGTGGAATGTTTACTATCTTCATGTATATTCTGTTACATGGAGCAACAACAGAAAGTCAAAAGGTTTGCCTACTGTACTATAATATAAAATGTTTATTGTCCCCAGTAACTTTTGCATTTTAGAGAAGTATGTCTAAAACATCGAGTCAAGTAGGTTTGTCATTTTGGAATTTGCGGAAATCCCCAGAATTACGCGGAAATTGCAAATATCCTCCGCCTTTTTTCGTGGCAATTAATCACTCAGGGCAGGCTGTAGCCGACCTGGAAGCACTTTCTTCGAATTCCACACCAGGGTTGAGCCCCTGCGCTCCAAGCGCGATTTCTCTGCTGTGGAAACACTCACACACTTCAAACTCCACAGTTCGATGAACCCTAATTTGTATTTTTAGCCTGAGTAGATCAGGGGATATTCCCTGAAAACCCACTTTGCCAAATTGTCCCAATACCATTGGGACTATTTCATTTTCTTTAAGGGTAATGCATTAAACTCAGTTCTGGGAGCACATTTGCCAGCATATTTAGGGTTTACATTATAAAAATGGGCATTTTTAGGCTTTTTTTTTTTTTTAAAAAATAACCGAAACAAGTTTTTCACTATACGTGGATACTCTTGGAATGTAACCCCTGCGGAAAGTGGGGGTTTACTGTATACAGCAATAAATAATTGCAAAAAGCAGCAGCAGGACAGGATGTGCAGTATATGTACAAAAGATATTTACAGTGGTAGCCGGGGTGCAAGTTTTATTTATTTATTTTTGACAGAAAAATCCAGTGTGTATATATGCATTTAAATTTGGTTGAGGGGGTGTGGTGTTTTCAGTTCTGACTGAGGAGTCTGACAGTCTGAGGGAAGAAGCTGTTTCCTGTTTTGGCAATAAAGGCCTGTACGCTACGGAACCTTTTGCCAGATGGCAATAAGGATGTTGTTGGGGCCATCTCGTCATTCTTACTGATCAAATCCACCAAGGCTGTTTCATCAGCAAACTTCATGATGTGGCTTGAGCTGTGCATTTCTTCAGTCACGGGTCAACGGTGTGAACAGAGGCCCCTATGGTCAGTGGTGGTACTGGAGATGTTCTTGATCCTGGCTAGTTTTCCTAGTCAGTGTTGTGAATTTGTTTCTTAGAGACCAGGCGACCTTGAAGCAGAAGTTTCTCTTTATTCAGATATTCACTGCTTGGCACTGAAGTCATCAAAAGGTTGACTAAGTGATGCATTGTAGTTTATATACATTTAGGGGGCAGTGCTTAGATCTAGAGACAAAGCACATGAGTGACGACCCCAAATAACGCATGCGAATGAAGTATTCAGTTATAGCAGCCTGCCCCATTTACACCAGTCCTTATCCAATCATAACTACTCTCAGATTGGGCAGAAGTACCAAGAGCTATTACAAACAAAAGGTGAACATCTCAGTAATCTGGCTCATTTGACTTACAAAAAGAAAACAGGAACTGGCAGGGACCTCTTGCTACAACCTTTGCTTGAGAGAATCATTTTTCTGATGTCATATTTACCTTAACCTGTTTAATCCCAAATGTTTTCCTGCAAAATAAGTGCATGCATTTTACTCATTAGACTTCCCTGACACACTATTTGTGGTTATGATAGTGAAAATGTAGGTCTTATACTGCCCATGGGAAACCAGTCTAAATGTGAACAAATTCTTCTATTTGACCTATTTACACCCACAATGTGGTACATGGGTAGGGAACCCCTAGACCCTCTGCAACCACTCACACAGGGCCCCCCCCCGGTGGAGGGCTATCCACGCAGAGGTCAAAGACCCCAAGGCCTGTCCCTCAGCAGGGTGGATCCCACCGCAGCAACCCAGCTGGTCACCCCACTGGCCAACCAGCTCAGACGATAAGAGGAAGGCCGACGGTAGAATAAACAGCCAAAAGCATTGAAAGCTAGCATAACTAGCACTATAACTGTGTTATGCTAGCGGCAACAAATGTTGCCGTGCGTACATTTACTCTTGTTACGGGTGAAAAGATGCATGCAGGCATATAATTTTCATTAAGTATTAGTAGTAGACCCTTTAGTGTCTACTACTAAAAATATTTTAGTAATATATGTTAAGGTATTTTATGAACTTCCTCATGTACAAGTTTGAGGCAAACATCTCTTTCCAGAGATGCAGGCAGGATGTAAAGGGGCGTGGTCATGTCTGCATTCACACCAGTCACATGGCATTGATGCAATTTAGAGAAGACAACCATTTCTCTTTTGTAAAAAACTTGCATTAGCTGCCCAAAGCCAAAACATCACCTTTAGAGCTTCTAAAATTTAAAAAACAACGGCAACTATTGTTGCCGGTGGGATTAAATGGGTTAAATGCTAAATACAATGTACTGCACCTTACGTTCTGACATAGCAGCACATGAAAACCTAATATCTGCATATTTTAAACAGTTTCTTAAATTTGTAATCCTACATCAGGAATTCGCAGACGGAGGTGTTCAGGCTCAGCTGTCTCCGCTTCCCAATGAGATACTGAGGAAAGATAGTGTTGAATGCTGAATGGAAGTCTAGAAACGATATTCTCTCCGTTGAGAGGGTGCTGCAGTGATTTTATGTGCTTCATGATGAGCCTCTCAAAGCACTTCATAATGGTTGTCAAAGAAGTAATTACATCACACTTACAGCAGAGGGATGGTAATGGTGGCTTTATGTTGCCAGTGTTCTGGAAGTGGCTGTGGTTTTTCTGAGCATCTCCATACATGGCCAAATTGGCCCCTGCTGTTCTCAAGACACCTTTATCAAGGGTTCTCAGCAGCATGGCTTCGTTTGGGCCATGTGCCTTGTAGGCAGTAACCCAATTGATGCACTTGTTAATGGAGCAAGTCACCAGTGCCATTTACTCCAGTCAGAAGTGTTTTGTTTGTATCTTAGTTGTAGTAGAGTCTTGGAGTGATGAAAATGTTAATCACTTGTTCCGGTGCACATATATTCCGGGGGCAGCTGGTGGCCTAGTGGTTAAGGCATTTGCCCTGTTATCAGATTCCCAAGACCGCTAAGCACCTCTGAGTTACCCTGAGCTTTACATTTACATTTATGGCATTTATCAGACGCTTTTATCCAAAGCGACTTCCATTCCCTAACTACAGGGGGCAACTGGAGCAACTTGGGGTTAAGGGTCTTGCTCAGGGACCCAGTGGTGGTGGTGCTGTAGGTAGGATTCGAACCCATGACCTCTTGGTCCAGAGGCAAGTATCCTACCCACTACGCCACCGCCACCCCGAGCAAGGTACCGTCCCCACACACTGCTCCCTGGGCGCTGTGTTCGTAGTTGCCCATTGCTTCACTTGGTGAATAGGTTAAATGCAGAGGAAGTATTTTGTGCTGTTCCCACTGTGTGCTGTGGTGTGTTCACATATGACTAGATTGTCACTTTCACATCAGTCTTAATAGTGTGAAATTTGACTACAGATAATTTTTTTCAAATTGTTGAATTCCAGACAGACTGCTACAACTTGCATAAGGTGACTACTAACCTCTTTTCCAGATGTACTGAAAACAAGATGGACAGCAGTAACCTTTCTGTTATCTTCGCTCCAAACATCCTTCACTGTGGAGATGGAACAGAGAAAATGAGTGCCAGCACTGAGAAAAGGCTTAAACTCCAAGCTGCTGTTGTGCAGTGCCTTATCGATAATGCTGAAGACCTAGGTATGTAGTTCCTAATAAAAGATTAAGATAATGAGTCAAATGAATATCATTAAGAAAATAAACCTTGTTCTTGTTTTAAGTACTGACTGGTTTGTGTTTCTGTCTGCAGGTGTGGTGCCAGAGTTTCTTATTGCCAGCGTTCCTGCTATGCTTGGTTGTGAGGCTGGAGTATTTTCCCCGTCAGATGCAGTGGAGGAAGGAAATACACCATCGGGGACCAAAAAATGTAGACGCAGTTTAGGAGGTGAGATCTGTGTGTAAACAGAATCTTATACTCAAATTACATGCTAAACCGATAAACTTTTTAAAAAGAAATTATTAAAAACACTTGCCATCAAAGTTGAGTGGCTTTGTCTTGCATTCCAGATATGGTAAATGGAGCTCTCAATAAATTAAAAAGTAATAGAACCCCTTCAAATACACCTCAGTTTGATGCAACAGGTGGGTATAGATTATGCTCAGGTCCGGCTTGGTTGCTGCTGAGTGCATGAAGGTTATGGTACCTCACTAGCTAAGCTTAAGCATTAGATAGTTAAAAACTTTTTGAGATATACTTGCCATAGTGCTTGCCAAATGATTGTAAGAGCTTTCCAGTGCATCAGTCTTTTTCTTGTTGTAGACTTGCTTGCCATGCTGCATTAACTCTCAAGTTATGTTTATATTTTACTAACATCCTTAATTGTTGGGGTCTATTTGGTCCCAGCAGTTTTAACCTTCTTTACGTAAACCATGTTTACGTGCCTTACATGTAATGCCTCCATGGCAAAGGAAATATCAGAGTTCTTATGGAAAATGTTTTCCCCTCCCCTATGTCATGTGCACCATTAGTTCTCATACTTTTGTTCCCCCAGGTAAGTCTTCTGATTCTAAAGCAGAGGGGTGTAATTTTGAAGATGATAAAAAAAAAAGCACATTAAAGCTCTGAATAGCCAAATATCAAAATATGAAATTTTATTTATTTGGTTTTATACAGCTAAAAGAACCTGGTGTCAAATTAACACCAAAGGACACGTGATAAATTGTGTACAGGACATATGTTAATATTGTGTTTACCCATTTGTCCCTGTTCAATTGGGAAAAGTAAATAAATACTTGACATGTTTTGCTTCATATTAAATGAGACACCTTAAACGTTCAATGGGGTCAAATTCACCTCAAACATAAAAGGAGAGTTAAATAAATAGCTAGTTCTTGGCTGTTTTCTAAAGCTTGCTTGGGACGGGCTTAATGTTGTAAAAACCATATATTCATGAAATGGTTGTACTTAAGTGGCGCTTGCTTTGATTAGTCTAGTTGTCTTGAGCGTTCTTCAGTCTTTTCACCTGAATTTCTTTTTTGCATGTATTTGGAATACTATTTTCTTTAATTCCTTGATTAGTGTTTCTCAACCATTTCCGCTTAGCACATTGGGGTGCTGAAGGTAAGAGATCTGAAGAGATGTACGTGGCCTTATTTGACAGACTGTTTTCAAAATGTAAAATTGGTATGTAAATTATGTTACAAACATTTCAGTCAAGCATCTTGTCTCACCTAGATCTTATAATTAAACCCTCACTGAGTGAATGTGTTACTTTTTAAAATATGCAGAGTAAGCAGTGTATCTTGACATTGTACATTCTGCTGTGGAAGAAATGGTTGAAAAATACTGATCTACTCTGTAAATGCTTGTGCTACCATACTTCTGTCCAGTCTCCAAATATAAGTAATCTCTAAGTAAAGTTTTGTATATTAAGCTGACTTTGAATCATGTTTCAACTTCTTTCAGTACTTTCCGCTGGTACCCCTGTCATCATTACACCTAAACGCAAACTTCCCATGGAGTCAGGACAGAGTTATGGATTCTCCAACAAGAAGCGCAGGTCCATCAAGAAGAATCTTGGAATGGAACTGTTTCCCAGTTCATTTTTTGGTGGGGGATCAACACCCGGATCAGGTGCAAATGTATTTTATGTGATGTTATCCGCAGTAGTAAAAGCATTGTTTGCAGTTAAACATTTAAAATGAAAATGTAAACACAATCCAAAAAATATGTAAATACGTAAGTAATTAGTAAATACTGTCACGTAAGTAACGCTTACCAAAATTCAACACACTGAGGAAGCATGCAGCATTGCCTCAAAAGACCCCTGCTGATCTCAATCTATTGAAATTTTTTTCCAACGTGAAGTTTTTTTTTAGTAAACTCCACGTTCATGTCAAAATCATCCATCTTTAAAGAAATCTTAAAAGTTCAGACTTGTATTTTGAATGCCTGTGTTTTTGCTATCCTAACTCTGAAAAGGATATGCTAGCATTCTCAGCAACTGAGAATCTTGGAGGCAACCCATTTTCAGCTGGAACTGAGCTTTGACTTAAGATGACTACAGAATAAGACACAATACCAAGTGTTCAATATGGTGTAGCATCTGTGGTGCTGTTTCTCCTCCAAAGGTATTGGCAGTATTGTTCACATACATGGCATTATAGGTTCCAGGAGGTACCAGGTGATTTAAAATCAAAATGCGTCTGCTTGTGTCAAGATTGATCATGATTGAAGTTTTTGCCATGACCCTTTCCATCTTCTGCCTGAAACATTTAAGAACTGGGCTGAATTTAAACAAAGGTTTTTATATTTGGTTCAAAAAGGGATTAGTGTGGCTCATACTTTCATGCATAATTTAGCTTCAGAATTTTCAAAAGTAGTGTATAAAATGTAAAAATGTACCTACATCAACGTACTGTTTTTGGAGTTTATATTATGTCATACCTTAATTTCTATAAATAATATTCTAAACAAAATCATTCTTGTCTATTCTTTCAGTGCACAGTGCCTCAGGGACTCTGGACTCCTCTCACAGTGCATTATCTTCTGTGGGGAGAAGTAGTCAGCTGTCAGCAAGCTCTGCAAGGAGAAAAAGCAAAAGACTTCTCCACCGAAACATTAACAGGTGCGTTGCTTCTGTGTGCTGATTTTAAAAAGGTGTCAAGGTTTACATTTTAATTTCACATCTTCCAAGCAGTCCTGTTTATAGGTGTTGATCAAAACCTAAATGGAATCTTACTTTACATAAGAAGGTTGCAGAATGCACCCTTGAGGTATTACTATTTGTAAGTTATTAGCAAGTTCTAAATCTTTTATGGTCACCTGTGTGCGTTTTAATATTAGATGCTCTGCCGACCTGTCGTGTTCTCAGAGCTCTTATTGTAGAAAACGCTCATAGAATTATCTCAATACCTAATACAACTAAGAAGAAACTAAACATTTGATTTATTTTAAAATTCCTTATTTTGCAGTCACTTTTTCACTGGTTTGACAGCCACATGGAAAACCTGCTTTGTTTGCAGCGAAATGTAAAATAGCCTTTTTTGGTCCTTTACCATGTTTTTGCATCAAATGTACTTTCAGAGTCGAATCAGGGAAGGCAGGCTGCTTTTCTCCTAGAGTGACAAAGAAGGAGGCAACACGGAAGTCCCTGCGTCTGCGCTTTAGTCTTGGGAAAATGAACCGAGATTGTGTAAGTCCATCTGTTTAGTCTGTTTCAAGATACTACACAATCCAACTGAATCAGCCTCCTCAGACCCTTTTTTTTGTCAGTACTGTTTTAATTTCTGTGTGCACAATTTTGCATGATTATTTTCTTGCCATTGTTTACAATAATTTCCCTGCAATTCAAAGGTACTTTAATATAAGGCAATAACAGTTGATGATATGAAAGTTTTGACCGTTATCTGCTGATTTTTTTGACAGTTAATTTGCTTCTGTTATTTTCACTTTTATTTGTTGATTCTGAGTATTTGGTTGATTTCTTTTCCTTTTTGGCAACAGTAAGACACAGGTATGTCTTACCACTGTTTGCATGTGGGAACAGAAATGTGCTTATTGAGCCCACTGGTTTGTGCACCCAGAATCAATATTGAGGTTTGAAAATAATAGGAAGATAATCTGAGAGCCAGGCCCAAAGCAATCTCTGGTGCTATGTTTAGGGTAGATATGTTTGACTTGTCTTGCACCTTTTTAAAACTTAAAAATGTTTTTTGATTGTAAGAGAATACAAATTGTTATAACTGGAAACAGAGAAGCACAAACTTCTCAGAGCACCTATCTGTAAAATAATTCCTCCTAAATGTGTTCTTTTCTTTAAAACAAATGCTGCTTTTATTGCTTTTCGTTATTCTTACTATAGTCGTTTTTTTTTTTTACAGTCTAAAACTGGCAAAGATCTCAAAGATTTCAAAACTAAACGAGTCATGTTTCTTAATTCCTGCTATGACCACTGGGCCTTCACGAAAAAATAATAAGCATGTTTCTTTGTATCTTAAGTATAAGGACACTAATTTTAAATGCTGTGTCACTTTTCTTTGTATACCAGTAACTTTGCCTAACTTTGCACATCTTGAAATAATACATTAAAAGAAGAGAACTGTATATTAGTTTGATCTAACCTGTAACCTCTGAATGTTTTTACCATAATCAAATATTTTAAGAAAGGAAAAACACTTAATATATATAACATGTAATCTTTTTTAACATTTTCCATATATGAATGGTAATGTGAGTTTCCTCTGTAAATCTAAGAACTATTTTTCTGATACTGATGCATTCAACTGGAATGTCTGTCTGCTCTAAAATAAATATTTACTGGACAACTCTATCATTACTGGTATTTATTTGAAAGAATTACTATTGTGTTGAATTACTATATGACAAATATGTCATAACACCTGACACATGGGTGTGGCAAACAATTAGGAGTAAAAAGAAGATGCCTTTATTCCAACAGAGTGTCGTTTCACATTCTCTACCGGTGCCAAAGGGGTCAGAGGTCATTGGTTGGCGCCTAGCAACACAAGAGAGCGTCGCCAGTTTTCACTTCACTAAAGACACTGCATTTAGTCCATCTGTTTTGAGAAACAGCCCTTCAACAGGTCAGTTTCGCTTGTGTTTGATTTCCCTTCATTATCTGGAATTGTCTTTATACAATGCCTGACAAAACTATTCAAACCATCAGTGTTTAAATAGTGCCACTAAAGCTGGTCAATTTGCCAACATGTCAGTACTGTGAAGCTTATGTTTAAAGCATTTGGCAGATGCTTATATGACGTACATGGATGTTTTTTAGTCTATGAGACGATAGTAGTAAACTTTAGACTTGCATCAAGAGCAAACGAAGAAGTTTGTAGTCAAGTTTTTGACATGAACATCTGTCAACATGCTTTTCTTAGAAACTGATATTGATACTTACAGAATACTGAAGAACCATATGTTTCGTTACAAACAGCCAGGTTGGTCCTGTTTGATATTAAACCAGACCTATTTTGTGGTATTTATTAAAATGTGAAACTGCTGGCTAATTTAGTTCAGCTTATTAGATGCCGGGGGTGGGCTGTGGCCACTGCAGTGTGATATGTTTTATTGATGGTGTGTATTCAGTGTGGATCTGTGTTAAACTGTTCTACGATCAAAAGTAATATCAAGATATTGCCAAATCTGCTTCACAGGTTCCAAGTACATCAGTAAATCTGAAGACAATCTGCTCACTCCATGTGGAGCTAAGGAACCTGGGACCTCTTGGAGTCGGCAGTCTCCAGATAAAACCCAACAGTACACAGGAAACTCGTTTTCTGACACTCCCATGAGTGCTTGCCTCAAGACCACCTACCGCTCAGAGCCGACTATTATCATCAGCAAGCCGCCCACAAGCTGTAACATCCCAAAGAGCCTGTGCTGTGCTACTAGTGCTGAAAGCCTCGCTAGTTCTGAGTATTTTAGTGAGGAATGCTCTCCGACAGGCCCTACCCTTCTGAGAATCGGCGCTTTGGATGAACCAGGAAGTCTTTCTTCTGATAAGGATCTCCGAGAGAAAATAGAAGAATCTTCTGAAGATATCCCTGTTTCTTCTGAGCTCACTGTACTTTCAGAAAACTGGCCTATGCCTTCAGAAAACCTAAAGAAAGACTCTGCTCTCCCAGTATCACAAAGCTTAGTGGCTGATCATAATGTCACCTTTGGACAATTTGAGATAGCTCCCTTGTCTCCTTTGCACATAGACAGTGTCCTGTTTGAGAATGAAGCCACAGAACACAGTTCAGTGTTGGGGAATAAAACCCATGAGAGCTCTCTGAATGATGAACATGGGCGCAGCTGCTTAATTGCTGACAGCTCAACAGATTCTGCAAACTGCAGCCAATTGATCAATGCTCTTGACATCCAAAGCCCTGCAACATTCAGGCTCAACAGCTCCATCACAGTTCAGTCTACGCCATTCGCAGCAAGAGAGGGAACCAGGAAACTGTGTTCCTTAAAGCCAGAGGATTTCAAAGAACAGTTACTGGTGGAAACCTCTCCAGAACCTTCACGTCAGCATGGAAAAGAGCCAGCAACTATGCAAGAGAGCCAGCGACTAGTGTGCACTACAGATGCGGCTGAACTACGCCGAATAAGAGTGGCCGACCACATTCGGCGTTTTAACATGCTGACTCTCAATTCACCTCAGGCTAAAGTGCTCCGGTCGCCTCTGAAGTTCCGCAGGACGCCTGTGCGGCAGTCTGTAAGGAGGATTAACTCCCTGCTGGGACAGAGGAAAGAGACCCGGTCTGGGTGGTGTGCTGCCAGTCGAGGGACAGCCGCGATTAAGGCGCAGAGTTTAGAAAGCGGCTTGTTCACTGGAGCGCCTCAGCAAAGTCAACCCACAGAGGACCCTTCCCAGACTCCTGATGAGGGAGTTTCTCTAAAACCAAAGCCATCTCCAATTAAGTCAACCACATGCAGCACCATTAGGCATTGTGCCCTGGGAGACTTGACTAATATGATGACAGCCAAGGTCAAGGGTGATAACCTGTCAGCTAAAAATGCCCCAACTGAAGTTCCAAAGTCTGTCCTGCTTCATGCAGCTGAGAGAAACATGAGTCACTACAGAGGCTCCCCAAAGAACCCTCTTACACAGGGCAGACTGCTCTCAGCTATGAAGCCCTTGGACCTTTAAGACTGATACTTAAACGTGATCTGATTCATAGACACCAATATTTTTCTTTGCAATTTCTTATGCATCTGTTCTGGGTTTTAATTTATTTTCTAGTAAGTTTGTTTTTTTGTTTTTTTTATCTGAAGTGGTCATCTGGTCACCACTGGTTATATTGGCTATGTTTTTGGGGTTACTGTGGTGTAGTGAGACAACAGGCCAACAAAAGATTATACTGCAAACTCCTGTTGTATTTGAGATATTGTGGATTGGCCTGTTGATGCTACATATTCGAGGACATTCTTTTGACTGCAGGAATGTGTAGTACACATGACATGAAAGGCTTATTTCTGAATCTTCTGTAAGCGGATCTCTTGTAAAGTTTGAAGTTAGCAAGTGTAAGTGAGTGCCAGGGAAAGTGTAAAGAGCGATTCATCTTGGTGTTTGTTCTCTGTATTTGGAGTGGTGCATGTCTGAGTGACTTGGATGGAAGGATTTTAGAAAAGTACCTTTTATTTATTTTCTGTATTACAAGCTTAAAGGTTAAAGTCCTAAGGAGTGATGTTAATGAAGAAGTGATTTTAGTGAAAAAGTGGGATTGAAAATGCTGATGTACCTTGTTTGTAAGAATGAAACAGTATTACAAATTTATGTCTGACCTTCCTTAAATGTTGTCACTATGCTATGTATTCATATGCCTTGGAGCTTTAATTAACATAAAATCTCCGATCCGAAACCCCCTTTGAAGTATTTGTAGTTCTTCTATACACCACCAGGTGGAGCACTTCTCAAGCACTTAACTCTGATGTGCTTGCTTGAGTGAGATCAGACTGTGGGTATAGAGCCACAGCTTGGGTCACTTAAATATTAAAACGTGGAACGGAGATCAGAGTGACCGATCAGGCCCAGCTTTTACACTTTAAAAGTTAAGGTTTAAGAGCCATCTTCACGGATGTGTGCAGTCTAGCCTTGCACTATATTGCAGTCCCCAACTGCTGAAAGTCATTTTAGTTAGGCTTGAGTTAAATCTGTGGGGAGATTTCTACAAGCCTTTACTGTTTTTACTGCATGGGGAATTCATTCGTGGTACGCACGTGTTGTTAACATTGAACGCTACATTAAATATCGAGAATCGAGAAAAATAATTCCTCTTAAAGTGACCTATACGATGTGAGGGGTCTGCTTTGTCCCATTTCTCAATCAGATGCCTGGTGTGAACAGGCATTCCCATTTCCTGCCAGTTCAGCAAATTGGTGAAATCCACAGTAGCTAAGACCGATTTAGACTGCATTCATACAGGCTGCTGTAAAATCGACTTAAAAGTATTAATTCCTGTCCTTTCGAGAACGCTTGTATATTTTATGGTTTGTGTAATTATATATACATATTTACATTCTACTCTATTTTACTAAAACCGAATTTAAACATTTTAATATTTGTATGTATTTTTCACTAATTCGGCCGCACTATTGTTTCAGGCGAGATTTAACATTAAATTGCGGATATAACTGGATTACACAGAATTACTTAAATTAGTTCAAAAGGTAATTAATCTAAATTAAGTTTTTTCTTAAAAATACCAGCTGCTTCATTACATTTTCCCAATTTCATGTCTAACGGACTAGTAGAAAATTACCCCAAAAACGTAGTTTTTGGATTTTTTTTTTTAAACTATATATATATATGTATGCATATGTAGTCATTTAAACTGGTTACGGCCTTATTAGTGATAAAAAACGAAACACAGGCCGGCCGCTCTAATGCATTTACTTTTAACACTTTATTAGAGAACAGGTCAACTCTGCTTCGCTTAAAGATGCCGCCCTCATCATCACTCCTCCTCCGGGTGTTTTTCCTCAGCCCCTGTGTCTGGCGGGGGGGTGCGGGCGGTAAGTTTCGCACGGAGCCAATAACGTGAAAGGAAGCGCGTCGTCCTGCTCAGCTGGCGGATAGCGGTTTAAAAAGGAGGTAGCGGGGAGCTCGAGCAGTCTGGATTAAACCCCACTAGTACTTCTCTCTCCCTGTCCTTCTATCTCTGCTGCTGACCCAGTTACCCTCCACACCTCTGCTCAGCTTTTCTCTGCTCGGGAGTCCCTCCAGAATAAAGATCACCTCGCCTCGCGTCATCCCAGGACTCTGACAGGTGAGAGATCTCTGCTTCTGCACCCTGTACCTCACTGAAGATGAAGTTCAGCACAAGCTGTTTGTCCTCAGGGACCTGCTGCGTCTATGGAGGTCCGGGAGCAGGTGTCTCTTAACTTTTAGAGGTGGCGTCATTTCAAAACTTCATATTTTCTTTGTGTAAATGGGTAGGTGAGGAAAACCTCAAGCTTTAGGGAACTATTACCACACCCGTTTCGCCGTTTGCTTGGACCTTGATTTTGTAAAGCAGAATTTAAAAGTGCAAGCTGCTGTTCACACCTCGTCCAAATTTAATGAGGAAAGGACCAGAACAACCTCTTCAAAAAATTTTCTGCATGAACTCACAATGAAAGCAGAGACCCCTTTCCTTCTCCTGAAAAAATGCTAATTTGGAGATGAAAGGTTTTGTTCTAACAATCTCATGAAACTCATGAAACATAGACCAAATGCACTAAAATTATCAGTCCAGTCTGCTACTGGACTGATAATTTTAGTGCATTTGGTTTATGTTTCATGAGTTTCATGAGTGATGAACTAAGACTAGCAGTGCTTCTGCTGGGTGCTGGGTGACTTGGATAGCCCCGCTGAAGATCCCTGATGAACATATCGTTTTTCTGCCGCTTTCCCTGTGGTCTGATCTATGGCATCCAGCATATTGATTTGCCTATTCTTACGATTTTCCCATTAAAATGAGGAATTTTGTATTTCCTTTTAAAATCTCTGAGCACATTTTTTCACCTAGTAGATGAAACCACAGTAAGATTTATGGCTTTAAATCTGGTCTTTTGGTCACATGGTGATACAGATGGTAAAACAGAAAATCTTAATTTGATTAGAAATATGCCCCCAAAAGTCAAAAGGGTATTGTTACATGTGTCCAAGATGTAACCGTACATGTTTTTGCCATAATTACTTAGTTATTGTGAATAACAAAGCTGCAGAGCTTTTGGCATCATTTGATGCGAAGGGCATTCTTTCGCTTAAGCATGCAGCGTCTCTCGTTTTCCTCGTTATCCAGGGGAAATCTTGGTAAGCAAAGAGCGTACCAGCAAACATGCAAACTGAAAGCTCTGTGGTGTGTTGAACTGCTGTCTAAACCTTTTCAAAGTAGGACGTACCATTTTTTAACAACGCACATTCTGTGACCACAGCTTTTTAGGGCACTGTCTGAGGTTACGCAGCATCACTTGGTGGGATATTTAAGTACACTCTTACAGGTGCCAAAAATTCTCTCATGTCTTTTTCTTTTGATTTCTTTTTAACTCAGATAAGTGGTTTGTTAACACACACCATGCAACTGCACATAGACAACTGAAACGAATGAGTTGTCTTAGGGTCTTGCCAGCATGCATTGTTTTTCTCTATGTGCTGGAACTTTTCCATGCTTGGCTACAGTCCATTAGTTTCTCGAAGTGGCTTTGGCAGTGCACATCACAGTCATGGAAAGAAGAGGGCAAAAAATAAATAAATAAATGTAAAGAATGCAGCTAAGGACATGTTTGGTGCCCGATGCTTACTCTGTTGCTTATATTTAGCTATATTTCTGTATAGCCTATACATATGCAATATATAAACATACACACCCACATTTTAAGTGCCTTAAAATATTAAGTACATTTTCATGATCACCTGTTGCTGTCTAAGCCTTTTTATGTCAGTGCATAGTAGATGATAATGTGATATTTAGCCTTAATAAATCGCCACATAATTCCATTGTAGACTTTTCTGATCACATTGTGCATTGAACTGGATTTTTTGTTCACAGTTGTGGTGATAGGTACCCGGGCCATGATGTCTTCAACATAAATACAGCATTTTTACTAAATATCCAAACTACATTTTGTTTGTAATGCCGATAGTATGGAAAGTATTTGGTTTGCCTCAAAACTACTAATTTGCCTTTAAACATCCTAGAATTCATCAGAAAAAAACTCAATACAAATCAACAAATAAGATGGATTGTGATACAAACCCGGGGTCAGATAAATCTGGTAAAACGGATCTGATCTGAACAGGATTACAGGATATTATCCTGGATATTACTACCGTTTCAATCACTGGCATTAAATCACATTTGAAATAAATAACTTTATATTTGTGTGAAAACAACAGAACACGAGAGAAGAGCGCGCTATCACTAAAAACGTAATATCAATTGCGATAACGCGCTCCCTCCTTAACATTGTTGCGCCTCGACATGTTTTCTATATGATGCCACGTGTGCTTTGATAATGGTAGTTTAGGGTCTGCAAGGTCTAAATAACGGTGACACTGCAACAGTGCAGTTTCTGCGTATTCAGTTTTACGAAGTTTCAAAGAGGGTCTTTAAGGCCGGTCTGTAGGAAGGAGCCTTCTGACCTCCTGTGTGTCCTGTTCTCAGGATGGCGGATGTCTCGCGCCTGCTCCTCGCGCTGCTGCTGCTGGCGGCTGCTCTGGTGTGGCGCGCGGCGGACGCGAAGGGGACTCGCGGCTCCCAGGGCGCCATCCCTCACCCGGCCAAGAGCAGCACCAACCAGTCCGAGCGGCGCCGCGCGCCCTCTCCATCCTCCTCCTCGTCATCTTCATCAGCATCAGCATCCGCCTCCTCCGCCGAGGAGGTGCTGGAGTCAAGCCAGGAGGCGCTGCACGTGACGGAGCGGCGCTACCTGAAGCGCGACTGGTGCAAGACGCAGCCACTGAAGCAGACGCTGCACGAGGAGGGCTGCGCCAGCCTCACCATCCTCAACCGCTTCTGCTACGGCCAGTGCAACTCCTTCTACATCCCGCGGCACGTGCGCGCCGAGGAGGAGGGTGCCTTCCAGTCCTGCTCCTTTTGTAAGCCGCGCCGCTTCACCACCATGACCTACACGCTCAGCTGCCCCGACCTGCAGCCCCCCACCAAGAAGAAGCGCGTGCAGCGCGTCAAGCAATGTCGCTGCATCTCCATAGACCTGGACTGAGGCTGCCTGCCCGCTCCCTAGTGGGTAGATGGGGGCGGTTGTGTGTGTGTGTGTGTGTGTGTAGGTGGAATCCGAACCGATGCCGTTTTCGAAGACGCGCCCGCACATCACAGCGCCAGCGCAGGATTAAGACGGGCAACAGAAGAGACTGAGTGAAAGACAGAGGGCCGTGTCTCAAATCGATCCCTTGTCCCGTACGTAGTGAGACACCTGAATAAGATGTGTAAAGAAACTAAATGTACTGGAGCGTTCAGTCACATCACAAGCTATCCCAAAGTCCACATGTAGGCGAGAGAGTGTGGTGAGTACCACAGAACCTGCCTGGTTCAGGTCTCATTAGGCGCAAGAGGGCGCTCCAGAGGGAGTCCAAAAAACAACTACAGATTCCACAGTTTAGCATCTTAGTGATGTTCTAATCTGATGTTTCAGAAACATTGTTATCTTTATGGGACGGGTAATTGATAGGGTAATGTTAACACACTTATCCACTTGATTACGGACTTGTGATACATTCAGAAATCCCTCCCATTAGAGTGCACTCAAGCAAAACCCCAAACTGCAAGTGAACAGACTACTATGGTAGGGGAAAGGATGTTAAGTGCGTGATAGGTGGGGTCTCATGCACTGTCTTTTTTGAAATAGGACATTTACAGTACAAGTGTGCACTGTCGGACAGGGTGTTTCTGCTAATGACTCAGTGGCTAACCCGAAGGCTGACAGCATATTACACTCCAGCCAAAACACCATCACATAACACTTAAGTACTAGTTATACCATTGTAAAATCCTTATTTTTTAAGTGCTTACAGTTTTGGTCTTTTGACAAGATTTTCGTTGCATTCGTCTTATTGCAGTATGTTCTGTTGGTCACTAGTAAGGGAACAAGACTCCCCTTTGTCCACACTTTGGCTCCATTCTAATTCCCAGCAAGTAAGGATGGAGGTCCCTAATATCCGGGGATCCCTAAAGGGCCAGTTTGAGAAACATTATCATTGGTAAGGCAATTTACATTTGGTCTATTCACTACATAGGGAACTCAAATGGTGCATTATATAGGACAGGGCATAGTTTGAGGAATAGCTATAGATGGAATCTACAGGTTGTTTACTATGTACAGAACAAGTGATCAATTTGGAACACAACCAGAGTGAAGGCACTGTTTCTATCAGTAAGTTTGAAAGCAGACACTCTGTGTTGGTAGAGCATGTTGCCTTTAAGCACGCATCATTGAATAGCACAGATAGAGCTTGGGAGAGTGCTGGAACCGGGTTTCCACCATGTGGAATTATACTGACCTATGAAACGACAAAAAATAATGAGTTATTTAATTTGACTGAAAGGGACACATTTAGCATAGCAGGTACTGTTTTCATGTCTTTAATTGTCCATTTGCAGTGAACGTGCCTTTGACACAGGAGCGAAAGGAACATGTTTGTGTAGCTACTCGTTATAAGGCTTGCAGCCACTAGCAGCCTCAGTCATGTCGTGATTCACAATTATTGTTTTATTTGAAAATGAAAGTGTTTTTCCTAAATGGTACAAAATGATAGAGATCTTGTTTATAATGTACGTATCCTGCCGTGTTGTGTTTACTTTGTTTCTCCATTCTTGTTGCTCTGTACAGCCATGTCTTGAGTGTAGGCCCATCTGAAGTATTAATAAAAATTGAAATCTTTGTTTTAAGGACTTTTTACTGGTCTGTCTTCTGGAAACTAGTGGTAATGTGCAGTACCGTGCTGAAACTGAAATAAAAGCACCATCTGAAACACTCACAAGTTCAAACAAAACTTTGCCCCTTTCTTTCCGTTTCTTGATAAATACGGGCTCTAATGAGACTCATTTATTTGCTTCCTTATAAAGTAGAAATACGTAACCAGTGACCAATCCCTGCATCTCAACTAATTCAGACTTATTTAAAATTAAACATTTTAAGCCATTTAAAATGGTTGTAAAATGAATATTAATTATATTTTTAAGGTTACAGTTTTATGTTTGTCATTTATTTCTACAGTACTGAGCAAAAGGCAGCCATAAAAAATGTAGGAACATTAAAAAAACATTAAAGAATTAGTACAGAAAACATTAACATATTGGTTAGAGGAGGACAGATTTGTTTCCTGATTTACTGGTGACCTCCTGTTGCGTGGATTTGTTTAAATATGTGCTGCTGATATATGTAAGAGCAGCATGTATTTAATTTAATGGTGGTGTGATTAGATGAGGCAGGTATTGGATCCTGGACTTCCTCCAGGTCTGTATAGAGTCAAACTAACACACGCAGATGACAAATCACACAGTGTGCTGTTTATTTGTATTTATTCTAACGTTAGTGTTTTTAATAACAAAAAACAAAAACATTTTATAATAACAGAAAGGAATCTGGTTCTGCCAGAAGGCATTACTTTACACACAATTTTCTTTTATACCTACAGCATTTGCACAGTGCTGCAAAACAATACCTATGCCAAATGCTCTATAGGTCATTCAGGAGCAGGTAAAACTGCTGCCTGAGCCATAATCCAGAGCGTCCAAAACACATCCTCCAAAGAGGATTAGAGTTTGAAAATAAACCAGTAGTTTCTGAAGAGGAGCGAATTTGGCAGCTCTGCCCTCAGGAACACCATTAGAGCACCCTCATTTATTTGACTCATTGATTTCCAGTTATAATTAGATCACAAATATGTCTTTAATACCATTAATAAACAGTTAAACAGGAACAAAAGAGGCCACAGTGTGCAGACAGTGAATCTTGATTCCTCTAAAGCTATAATGTTACTGATCTTACTTTGTCTTCTCCATCAGTCAGCATTACATCTGTCAGCTTAATCACACATCACAGCTCACTGTGGCACTTTTTATTTATGAGTTATAACTTCTTCATGGTTTTAAGGTGCCTGAAGGCTAATTAATAACCTTGAATAAAGTCATGTTGAACAATTCACAAGCCCTTTATAAGAGTAGTGGTATTGTGATGTGGTTCCCCCAAGCCAGTCAATGAACAGGACAGCTTACATGTGGTAGATTTGAGAAGTTTTGTCTGGAAACACAAACAATAATAAAAATGAAATGTGGGTGTGGTATAAGGTATGGGCTTGTCTACTCCTTTGTTCATCACCAAAAAAAGATCCCAAAAGCAACAAGGAAGTTTATGTTCATGGAAAGGCAGAAATGGCTGCTCAAAACGAGCATATATTGCACCTTAGAAGACCATGATCACTGTGACAGATCTACAAGACAAACCCAGCATTGACTATTTCTATAGACATCTCTTATACACAGAGCCCAGAATCTTCACCAACCTCCTCATACATTGTACAAAGTAAAAAAAAAAAGGCTTAAAACGATAAGGGAACTCATTACACAGCCATTCTTGCGTTGACTTGACAACACATTAATTTTTAGTTTAGTTACAAGTTCTCTATTTCGAAGTTTCGTCATTTTTCCCACTAGCTGGGACTCTACCAACACATAATCAAGTTCAGTCTGTTCAGAAGATGGTGAGCCACAGCCATCCATAACTTGGGAGTCCAATAAGAGAAGATGCCTGGTGGAATTGTGTTGGAAAGAGTCTCAGCTAGAATAGAGTAAAAAAGGAAATGCTGTGGGGCTTATGTTACTGAAATGAATAACTTAAAAAATGCAAGAACTTCAGATCAAACTAAGATTCACCCAAGATTTGACTTGGGTGAAGTCTACTACATTTTAAGTTATGCATACTTTAAATGTTCATTGTAAAAAAAGGTTTGTGATTGAAAAAGAGTATATAGAATGTTTAATTGTAAGTATATTTGAAGTACCATTATTGGAACTCAAAGTTTTAAGTCTACCAAGATAGCTCTTTTAAAGTTAGCTTGTTCCAAACATTTTCAACAGAATTTAAATCTCGATATGAATAAATGTTTCCACTGTGTCAAACACTTTCCCCAAATCCTCAGCTGAATGAGTGAGCTTATAAAAGAAGGCAAAAATCACAAGCAGATTAGGGCCAACTTATCTTTTGGTAATGATGAGAAACTCACCTAAGGCATTCATGAATTCACCCATTTCTAGTTATAAATATATATCTATCTTCAGAGTAGAATACGGTTTGATATTTACCTTCGCACATTTGAACAAATCACTGTTAGTTCACTGATATTGCATTAAAATAAATATATATAGACAATTTGTGTCTCGCAAGACAACTACATTACCTAAAGGAGACTGCATAGGAATTGCAAGTGAGGCGCAGAAGAGGTACAATGCACTGGATCAAGTACGATTTAGAT
>JBBPDC010000001.1:35928192-35948217 GCA_037974485.1 Hemigrammopetersius urotaenia
ACACACACACACACACACACACACACACACACACACACACACACACACACACACACACACACACACACACACCTCTGCGGAGTCTCTGTGGAGCTGGGCCCATTATCAGTGCTGTAAGGGTTGTCTGTAAGTGGCAGTGATTGTTCACAGCGAGAAAGGGAAGCGCCTTGGAAGCCACAGGAAATGTCCGATTTAGTTCAATCTTAGCAACGCAATAGCAGCAAAAACCTCTAAACCAAGCAGATTTGAGCAAAGATAACCACCCGTTTTATTTCTCCCAATGATGCCAATAGGAGCACTATTTCCCCAAACTGTCGTTTATTGCTCTTTTTTTATTTATTTCTGCTTCACAGGCGCATTTTGGATCAGTCTCACCCCTCTGAGGCAGATTTCAATTTGAAATCTAATGAGCGCTATTGGCATCAAGACCCCGCCAATTCTTGTAAAACGATTAAAATTTGTTTAATGCTCTCCCTCCCCCTTTTTGCCCTCCACTTTGCTTTTGCTCACTTCATTTCTCCCATTCTCTTTTCTGTCTTCCATTCCTCTCCAATCATTATCAAATGCGCTATTTTACTGATTTGTTTCCATTCGTTTCTCCTTTCGCTCTCAATTACTGGCTTCTTGATCACTCTCGTACCATGGCATCCTCCTTCTCTTGTCTGTTTTACACTCCCTTTCCTGTAATAACCGGCCTATGGAAAAATGCTGCTCCCATATGCCCTTTCTCTCTCTCTCTCTCTCTCTCTCTCTCGCGCCTAGCCACCAAATTACCAGTTGGTTACTATAGAGACGTGTTTATAAATGTGCTTCCCTCTTTTTATGATTCCCAATCTGCCCTTTCTCTCTTCAACACCCCCACACCCCCCTTCCCATCCTGCCTCTCTCTGCCAGCATTTCCCGCCATGTGTGCCACCTATTCTGTCCTCCTCCTTTGGCTTTCCTTTTCTTTCATTACTTTACTCTTGTTGTGCTTTTCTTCTCTTTTCTTTTCTATTCTTTCTTTGAACCCAGTTTTTCCTCTTTCCTCAGTCTTTTCAGTTTTCCTCTATTCTGCTCCCCCTTTCTCCCCTCCATTGTCTCTGGGGATCTCTCTCAAATCAAATCCCCATCTATTAAAATCTCATGCACACTTTCTCTGCAGCTGAACATCCTCTCTGACATATTTGATTGCTATGCAGCTCCTGCTTCGGCAGCTGAGACAAAGCTGTCCCCCCCGCCTGAATTTCAACCAAGACGCCAAATGACAAGTAAACATAGATGTTTGCCATGCAAGCCGTCTTCGTCTGTTTCTAAACAGTGGATTCACAGACGATTCTGGAATGAGGCCATTTATTCTCCTTGCAGTTTAACCTGCAACTTCCCCAGTAGCATTCTGTTCCTGTTGTATAGGTAAGAATGAAAGGGAAGAGGAAAACCATACACATTTAAAAAATAAAGGTGCTACAAAGGACTCTTTGAGCAACACCATAGAAGAACCATTTCTGTTCACCAAAGAAGGGCTACTGTAAAGGAGTGTGAGGAACCTTTCAAAGGCAAATGTAGGTTCCTCAACCTTTAAAAAAAGATTTTTCACACTAACATTCTAACATTCTTCACCTTGACAAAAAAAATCTTCTGAAAGGAATGGCGTCACACAAGAGTGGATAGAGATCACAAAAAAAGGCTCACGCACCGAAGTTTCCATCTGTAAATATATATACATTATTTTTTACATTCAGACATTCACAGCATGTTCTGACATGCCTTTTGTTTACTCACTGATAAGTGAGCTTGAAAGTCCAATTTGATTTGATCTCTTTTTCTCTTTTGAGTTTTAACTCTGTACATAGGACCTATACCATTCTGTATATAATAGAATTAATATATTCATATTCAAGAATTTATAAATATTTTGTCATTATAATTATAATGACAACATTTGCAGAGTACAGCTTTTGCGATCATTGTGGAATCATGTACAGCAATTTTCTTATACAATCATTAGATATAAAAAATAATGCAAAATTGTACTTTACTTGAAATATTTTAATGTCTAAATAATGTTAAATAAAGAACCTTTACTATTTATTTTTTAAGAATACTTTAGCCTAAAAGCTAGCACGCAACCTAGAGAAACTTGCCACAAAACATTATTAAAATAATAACATAAAACACTAACTAACAAACATATACCACATACCATTGTGCTAATTTTATTTATTTTTTAATCTGACTAATTTAATGTCTGTGAAAAATTACAGCAATTACACTGAAGTCTAATGTCTCATGCACCGTGCAAGGCTGATGGTGGAACAAAGCCGCCAACTAATATTAGAGACCAAAATAGAAGGGGCACTTTATGCCTCCATGGTGTTTAACAGTTTTTGCATGGAATAATCGATCCATCCCTGCTAAAGCACACCAAGGTCCTTTTTGTGTGCACCATGCATTCAAGCCTGCATTGTGCAAATAACTGTCATCAAGGGCTATTCAGGCTAAAAGACTGATTGATCTAAACATCAAGGCGTGTGTAACTGCTGAAATCCGGGCTGATGGTCATAATTTGCAGAGCTCCCTTTATGTGGCCATGTATGTGTGGCTTGAATGGTTAGAATTACAGTTAGTGTTCGCATGGTTCTCCATCACAGCCTGTTTTTTGGCAGTCTTACTGTGTTCCATTCTCACAGGCCTCTGTTTCGGATCGATCCCCCATACAGTACTAATTTTTTCAGAGTGGACAATAAAGGTAGGAAAAAAATGACATTTCGGACACAGCATTAATACACACGTTGCCTTCTGCTTCTTTTATGTCTTTTTCCTCCTGCCTCTTTGCTAGGCTTGGAGGGTGCACACAAACGGTCTTGCACAAATGATGGAGGAAGACGGTGTGGCACGGCAGCGTGGCAGCGACACGAGGCCCCGTCACCTTCCTGCTGGGCTTCACTGCTGTTAAATAGCACGCCATGCTGAGTGAGCCCGAGCTTTCTCCTAAGAGCTGCACCTGAGACCTGAATCATTCACTCCAGCAAACCTATTTTGGCTCCTGTATGCGGGGTTATGTAACGGTAACGGTATTGCACAAACAAGGCAAATCTCTAAAACTATTATTTTTATAAAGTACCACAACATTAACGAGAGAAACACGTTCGTTTGATATGTGTTGGGATTAAAATGTAATTTTGTCCAACAATACAGTATGGTTTTGAGAAACCAAAGTTTTTATGGTTAATTAAAAAATTGATTACATATTCAGATCCACTAATGTATGTCAGGTGGATATACATTGTAAGCATCAGAATATCCTTTTAAAAATTGAATACCCTTTTAAAAATTGGATCTTTGTGTGCTGCCATAAACATTTAATCTCCATGAACAAATTTTGTGTTCATTTTTGTAACACACAAGCATCATACAAATATCATTGAAATCTAAAAGATGTATCCTGTATGCTCGTGTGCAAAAATTTTTGTGCAATAAATTATTCCAGAGTTTGTTTCCCACAAACAGCACTCTGCTGGAACTTTAGCAGTGTGCTGCTCCCCTTCCACGTCGCACCCCCTCTGTCCATGTGGCCGGGCGACGCGGGTGTTGACCACGGGATGTTGTCCTTGTCCCGCAGCCCGGGTCCCTCTCTGAGGGACTACTCAGAGTTCAGGGCGGCGACCCCGCCCCCTGGAAGTCCTTCGGCCGGCAGGGTGCTCTCTGTCCCAGAGTCCGGGCCCGGCAACCCGAGCCCTACCGAGCACCCCGCCGGGCGTCTCCCAGCAGGGTCGCCGCTGTAGTCAGGCATGCAGGCCCCTCCGTGGGCCTGAGTTGGACGCACACCGCACAGGCCCCTCCGGGAGGCTGGTCAGGACGCTCCTCGCCGACAGGCAGGCAGCCCCCTCCATGAGGCTGGTCGGGACGTTCCTCGCGCCCCTCGCTGACAGATGGGCAGCCCCCTCCAGGGCACTCCGCCTGCTCTAAGGGCGCGAGCCCACGACTCTGAGCTCCCTCTGAGCAAACAGGATATGGCCAGACAGGCAGGCTTCCATGCTGATGTTTAAAAAAAAAAAAGCAGGCAAAAGAAAATGGGCATGGGGGCCACGTGATACAGAATAAGCAGAACCGGGAAACAACAGGGAAAAATGAGGTGATGGACACATGAGGACTAACTAACAGAAACAGGCTTAAATGCTAACAGAAATCAGGGGAAACACAAGACAGCTGAGACCTAATGAACACAAACAGAAAACAGCTGACAAACATAAGGCACGTGACAAGCAAAACCCAGACAATATATCAAAATAAAAGCCCCCAAAACATGAACAGAAAAAACCAGAAACAACAACAAAAAAGCACTGGCCCTAACCGGCCACTGACCAGACCGTGAAAAAAAACTAGAATTTGCTTATAAAAATGGTAATATCAAGATTTTACTTGTTCGTTTCACATCAAATAATTACATAGACATAGGTCTTCTAAAAAAAAACAACATAAGGCATGAATGGCTAGCTTATGGAATTTTATAGCCCAATAAATTAAGGGATGCCAAAATTCTCATGAATGGCCCAGAGTTTAAGGAGGTTCATGAGTGTAAAGAAATTTTTAATTTTGAAGAATCTACAAATAGTGTAATGTGAATTTCTCCATGTACCTTTGTATTGTGTAGAGCTTCTTCAGGCTTAAGACATTGAGTGAAAGTTTTTAGGGAATGATAAGGGTCCAGAGGCTGTCCTCCCAATTAATCCATTTATTTTTAAGTGAATTGATGGACATTTTTTCTACTTGGAAATAACTACATGTTCTTCATGGGAAACAAACTTTTAAAAACATTTAGGAAAATGCCACTATATATTCAGTGTACACTCATTAGCCATTTCCTTAAAACCACCTGCCTGATTCTTGCTCAAAGCTTCGGCAGATGCTGTTGTTTCCTGTTGCTCTGGTCTGGAGACTTTCAAACTACTCCGCACACTTTTCCAACAAAAACTGCCTCTACTGACTCAATCTTTATTTTCTCTGTTAGCCATAAACTACCAACTGTTCAGCAGTGATTAAGTCTGTACACAAAGACCTCTTATTGTTAGCTATAGGATTTTCTGTTGTATTCTCCATCACTTTGGCTTGTAACGGCTTGGATTCTGTAAAGCTGCTTTTAGTTGTTAAATATGAATTGAAGTGAATTGAATTGAAATGTAAAACGTGCCTTTATGAGAAGGCAAGACTTTTGTTCTGTAATAATTCAGCAAATTCAGAATCAACTAATCATGTGGCTATAGATAGATAAGTTGATGGATGAATTGAAAAATAGATAGACAGACTGACTGGAAAAAATAGCAAATAGCAAAAAAAAGAAATAAAAACCAAAAGACGATCTTGTCATAGTTTTGCTCTTGCTCTCAGCAAGGAGAATTCTCTCTTTGAGCAAGGCTTAAAATTTCTTCAATCTTATCTGGACCATGCTTATTGCTTAAACAGCGCTCACCTGCCCTTGTCCAATCAAACGGACCATATGCTAGAAGCATCCCCCAACACAAAGCAACAATTGCAGCAGGCTTCACTGCCACAGGAGCTCATGCCTGATAGAATGGGCTTTTGATATGCAGACCCTGATAACAACTGTCCATTTGAGGTGGAGCAAGCTTCCCCAGCGGCACAGGCAGAATCTTGAGGACGAAGAAGCCACAGAACTCATGTTTGGCCTACAAATCAATATCTACATTAACTGAATTTAAATTAGAAGTTCTATGTTAATGTTGTTTTAAGACCCGGTCTTAATTATTAATAATAATAAAGCAAAAGCCATGAGAACCTGCACATCACTATCATTTTTCCATGATTACAAGGTGTTGGTGTTGGGATGGTCTCTCATGCCAATGCAATAAACAACCTTATCAATAAATCATTTTGTTAATTATAAATAGTTATCACAACATAGCTTAGCTGATCCAATTTCAGAATTATTTTCAGATTCTGCCGTGGGGAGAGCAATGCTGACTTAAGGGATTTATCAGGTGGGATTCATCAGTTTGCACGGCTGAATGTTCGCTTACCTCTTCATTTTAAGAAGAACCCTGTTGATTAAACTATTTAAAATGTACATTTTAATCAGCTTATTCCTCCCTGATGCCACATTTAATTGAGAAACACAATATGCTAAATGTGAGAGGAAAAAAACAATGCTATCTCAAGCCAACACTAAATAATGTGAAGTCTCTGTGCAGGTGATATGACTGTGTTTTTCTTTCCCATTGCAGATAGAAAACTGATGTAATCTTGTCGTCTTCCATCAGTTGATGTCTTCAGATAAAGCAGTCAGAAATAACTTCCCTCAATGCCTGTAAATCTGATTGATTTCCATGTATTTGCCCTGCAGGTGTTGCTTGTCTTCTGCTCGATTAGATTCAATCACAGCTTCGTTTTTATGTCTGGTACATGTAATAAGTGGTAAATTGAGTCACCGTGTCCACTGTAACTCTGTCACTTAAGTCTAGATAAGCTTCATTTTTTGGAGTATAAACAATTTTTGGGTCTTTGATCAGATTTTAGGTTTGTTATATGGAGGTTAAAAACAAATTAACAGTTGCAATAGCAGTTCATCTTTGTTGAACCAAATGTGGTTCTTCTTTATTTTGTGTGTTCTTTAATTGAGAAGATACTTCAACCAACCACTAAATGTATTGCTTTAAAGAGACAAGTCAAGAGAAACTGGTAGGCAGCTAGTAAATTAAAGAATACTGGCCATAAGATCTTATTCCAGATATGGCTGCAGTTGATTTGTTAGCTCATTTAAACTGAAATTTAAACAATAATTTCAGCTCTATCAACTATTTGAACTTGTTTTGGAGGCTGCTGTACTGATGCTTATTCACATGTTTTTTTTCTTCAGCCACCTAGGGAGGTCATCAAGGGCACAATGATTTGTCGCTTCTCCCACTTCAGTGAAGCCTGGAGACTTTCAACAGCTGTACCTGCCGGTCTCTCTATTCTTTTCATCCAATTTATCAGAAAGGATCAAAATCAAGTATAAGGAGAACATTTCTGCCATTTAGTGTGCAATTCGCAGCCTACACTGTGTACTCAGACATGTCTAGACGTGACACTGTCAGAGCCTGTGGCTAATCTGCCATTTTGTGACATTTACTCTAAATTTGCTCATGACCCTAATGTCACCCTGCTGGCCAACCGATTGAGGCAAATGTAAAGGAATCTACAAAGGTCCTATTATTGAAAAATAAATGTGTAAGTTATAATTACTTGGAAGCGCAGGGGACACCAGAACACATTTCGTTTTTAATCAAATGAAATATAGCTTTTAATTAAATATTTTTATAAAAATGTAAACAAGCAACCTGCTGCAAATGAATACTATACTAGACACGTGTCCAAATGTTTGCAGAGGTCAGGTACTGATGTTGGATGGATTATAAACACCATCATTCCAGTGAATGCAGTTCCACTGCTTTGCTCTTCCACAGCCAAATGCTGAGGGACATAATATCCCTCTACCCCAGTGGTTTTTGCTCCAATCAAATAAACAGCACTTATGGATAGAGAAAAATATGCATGGGGCTTCCTTAGGACTAGTTGGAGAACACTTAGGTAACACTTGGCACATGGTCATTTTAAAAAAAAAGGGAAAAAATACATCCGGTAAAAAACATAGAGCCATAGTCAGCACTTTCCCAGCACTTACCCACCTCGTCCCAAGCCGGTCTCCACACTTCTCTCTGGGCCAGGCGCCAAATATGTATGTGTGTGTGTGTTTGTGTTTGTAATGGAATGACCCAGAAGCTACATAACCTGGAGATGAGGTCAGGTATATAATTGTTGGCACCTTGGGTAAAGATGGGTAAAAAAATTAGCTTAGCCAGCATAATAGCAGCAAGTCTTCCATAAGTTTTGACCAAATTGAAGAATATGGAGCGAGCAATGTGAGAGTGTTCCTAAGCACAGAATCTCTCCAGATCCTCCAGCGTCCTCACTTTTGTAATCTGCTCTTCAGCTCATCACACAGGATTTCAGTGAGGTTTAGGTCAAAGACCTCTGGTGGCCATGTCAAAAGCTTGATTCTGTGCTCACTGTACCATTGTGTGGATTTGGACATGTGTTTTGTCCTACTAGTAGATACAACCATGACCCACTTCTAACTTGTTGGCAGTGGCAGCCAGATTCACATTTAAAATCTCCTGATACTTCATGAAGCCCATGATGCCATGTATCCTAACAAGGCCGTGTATCCTAAAACATCACAGATCTTCCATCATACTCAACAGTAGGTATGACACACCTGCATCCTAATGGTGGATATGGGTATTTTCAAGTGTTTTTATAGGCCATCAGCTGTTTCAACACTTTCTTCTTATTTTGTCTGTGTATTCTCTTAACTTCTCCATGCATCAAGATACAGTACAAGTTACTGCATTGAGAGTTTGTTTCTAAGTACTCAGCAGGACAAGTCAGATCTGTAGTTTTAGTTTGCTTCTATTATATTTTGCTCATAAGATGTTTTGGGTCACAGCTGTGACTTTTATTTTCTTAAAATAAATTTACTTCACATAAAGCATACTTATTTATAGCTGGGGTCATTTGTAATTAGTTTCTATATTTTGTCAGTTTTTGCTTGCATGAGAGGTGTTCAGCCTTTTCCAACATTCTACCTCCAAACCATTGTATTTCAGTACTGATAGCTGTTAAATTGGTTCATCAACTCACTTCTAGTAAATGAAACTTCCTCTAACTAAAAAGTTAGTTCTCTTTGTACATTTTAAGACTTGCTTATATTTATTCATTCAGTCATTTATTTAGTTTTCATGTAGGCATTGAGGGTATGTGTACGCTGACCTTGGATACTGCTCCAAAACTATACACATTATTCAATCAAAATTGACATACATTGACCTTTATGACACACAAATATTGTAGAATAGCCCATAATAATATCCACATCTGTGTTATGACATAACAGGGAGAGGGACACAAAGCTCATGATCTTTGGAGGCAAATTTCGCGTAGATAAATTTAACAAGCTCACCATTAAACAAAGTAATGATGAAGATTTAAAAGACAAATATAAATCCTGACTGACAAGAAATATATTTGTCTTTAATCTTCCACCTGTTCAATACTGTTCGGTTGTTTGTGGCTGTTTTCTTCTCCTTAGTTGAAGTCAATGATAGTTTTCACTAACTTTGCCCCAGGGAAATCCATTGTGATGATGCCATAACGTTTCCTCTGGCCCATACGGGCAGTTAGGTAGTCATACAGCCGTGGATTAATACGCTTGGCCAGGGCGTTGGGGTGTGCTAAGAAACTGGCACCACTGGCATATGTGAGGAACATATGGCCTTTGTTGCCGACAAGAGCCTCCTCCAAGTGGGTGTACACACTTCTCCATTTCTTATCCACCTGCTCAGGCTGAAGGGAGGACACCTGTGGGCATGGAATAATTACATATAGTTACTTGTTCAAATCTAGAACATAGTGGTGTGTGCTCAGATTACATTTATTTTTTACTGTTCAAACATGCATCAATACTTACATTAGTTTTTATGTTACATTGCATTTACATTCTAAATCGAGAGGCTTGAATATTTTTTCTGAATCGGAATGAAGCATCATAATCCTGTTTTACTTGTGAACAGAAACATGGTGGGCATATAAATTGATTGTTCAGATTCTACACTTACAGGTGGACCTTTAAGACCATATCCTTAAGCAGCAACAACAAGAACAAGATATTTCCCTGTTATAAACAAAGCTTTCTGCTCCAGTCTTAAATGTCAGAGCATGATGTAATTGTGCTAGGTGCTGAATGTTTCAAGTAATAGTACCAGCATTTTCTTGGGTTTCATAAATCTTCACTTAAGGTAAGGGTGAGTCTGAGTTGAGTGACCCAACAAGTCAAATCAAATCAAGTCAGGTAGGTTTATTGTAATTTCAGGCATATACACAGTACATGGTGAAACAATACAATGTTCCTACAGGAAAATAGTGCAACACAAGAACAAAAACAGGACACCACAAGACTACTTAAGTGCAGACAGGACAAAACAAACAGAGTGCAAATAGACCAAAAAAGAGAGAGAGCGCAGGAAAAACACAAGAGCAATAAACAACAGACAAAATGACTTTTAGTGCACTCAATGTTTAAATGAATATAGTGTTGAGACAGAGACTGTATTCTAGCAGCAGAGTGATTAGGTGTGCAAAAATACAGAATAGAGGTAGATAGCAACAAATAATACATATATTTGTGCAAATAATAGCAGCAGGACAAATCAAATAAATAGGGGTGTACTTACAGTGGCTGTAAGTTGTTCAGTTCACAGAGTATATGACTTGCATTAGGAAAAGGAAGAAGTTCAGTTGTGTGTGTGTGTGTGGGGGGGGGGCAGTTTGTGTCTGATAGCCTGAGGAAAGAAGCGTTTTCTATTCTGAAAGTGGAGACCAAGGAACGGAGGAGGAAAGATAGGAGGAGGGAGAACAGGATGCGTGGGGCTTTGTGGATACTGTGAGTGATGTAAATCCATGACAGAGATCTTCCAAGCTGTCCTCATTATCCTCTGTAGTGTCTTGCGAAACGGAACAATTCTCATACTAAGCCATGATGCAGCTACAGAGAATGCTCTCTATACAGAGGATGCTCACTATGTAGAATCTGGTGAGAATCTTCACAGAATGTCCTTTTGTCCAGGTTGAGGAGGGCCAGGTGAAGGATGGCAGAGATGCCATTATCTGTTGGTTGGGACAATATGCGAACTTCATGGGGTCCAGAGAGGGAGCAACTGTCATTTTATTTGTATCATGATGAGCCTCTCGAAGCTGTGAATCATGATGGTTGTGAATGTGATGGGACTGCTGACATTTTGACACTGGGATGATAGTGGTGGCTTTGAGACATGTTGGAATGATGGTGGTGCTCAGAGAGATATTGAAGATATCTGTGAGAACATCTGCCAACTGGTGTGCACATTCTCTGTGCACAAAGCAAGAATGTGTGGGGCAATCTTCCATGGGTTCATTCTAAGCAGAGCTTTTCTCACATCAGTCATAGTCAGACAGAGCACCTGTTTTTTGCAGAATAGCATGGATGCCCTGCCACATGCACCATTTGTCCCCAGTGTCCTGGAAGTGACTGTGGATTTTCAGTGCATGTGCACGCTTCACTGCTTTAAAGGCCAAGGATAGGCTGGCCCTCAGGGCAACCTTATCATCTGATCTGAAGTTTCTTGGCAGTGGTTTTGGTTCTCAGCAGTACATGCACCTCCACGGTCATCCACAGGTTTTGGATGAGGCATGTGGTGATGGTCTTGGAGACAGCAATGTCATCAAAACAGTTGCTGGTGTAGCCAGTCACCAATGCCCGTAGATTGAAATCTCCCTAAACATGTCTCACTCAACATGCTCAAAGGTGGCCAGATCTGTAGGGACTTGGCACATCTGATGGGATCAACATAACTGAGATGTAGTCTGAGCAGTCAAGGTAGGGATGGGACTATATTACAACACTTGTAAACTCAATCTAACTAATACTAACTAATCATCTTCTACATTGTAAACCAAAATTATTGACTCCCACCTGTAATAATTTTGATTTGTTAAGAAAAAACAGTAATACCTAAAGACTGCCTGTGCTTGTTAGTGCAAAAACAAACAAACAATCAACTGTGGGTGGCAAGGTACTGTAAAAAGAGCAAGGAAATGTCAGGCACAAGTCAGAAGATTAGTCAGGAGACAGACATATCTAGCAAGAAACTGTAGTGGTGGTTCCTGCAGTGCTCCTTTGTCTGTTACATGTATAATATGGTGTGCATGCTATGGTACACATCCTGTTAATGAAACTGGACTTACCTGCCAGTGATCAGCAATGTCCAGTGAGCGGTAGCGCATTCCCAGGTCAGGTCCAGGAAAATCTTGCAGGACGATCAGCTTGCCTCTTGCCTCCTCCATGGTTGGTATTAGACGACTGTGCCACAACAGATCCCAGTGGGAGTACTGATGGATATAGCGTACCACTGCCCCATAGATATCTCCTGTCTCACTCAACTCTTCTCTCAGTCTCATCAACACTGTTTCAGTGGGATGCTGCTTCAAAAAAGCTGTTACGACCTCCAGCACTTCCCCAAAGTGAGCCCATTGGTAGGAGATGCCATGATGGATGGTAAGGTTGCCTCGTATGTGACGCACGCGTATATCTAGAAAACGAACGCCAGCCTGAAGTTGACTTGCCAGGGGCCAAGAGTTGCACTGAGCGAGGGAGCCGCCATAAAGAGCCATGGTGTTGTGGGTTCCTGGCATAGTGATCTCAGACAGGGACTGGTCATCTGGGATATCTGCCATCCACGAGGGGTTGAGAAACTCTGGTGAGTGTGTGTCATCATAGTCAGGACGCTGGATGGCACCACGACTTGGACAGGCCACCCTGTTAGAGGTGAGTATTTAAGGTCAAACAGTTATAATAGCAAGACAACTTATATATAGGCTACTTGTAAAATGTAAAATGATTCTTGGAATTAAAATGCTTACTCATTGCCATATAATCTTATTTACAAGAAATGGTTCTTTGAAGAATCACCCATTGAAAGTTTTTTCAAGGTCTTTCTCCACTTTAGCCAATTCAATCAATCAATCAACCAGGACATACTTATTAAGTTTTGAACTGGCCCTACAAGGACAAATGCAAAGAAGGATAAACATTGCATAAATTATATCCCCCAAACCTCTCTTTTCCAAACCACATTGATCCTGGTAATAAGTTGCATATGGTTCAGACTTCTTGTTGTGGTTGGAATACCTTATGACTTACTGTGAGGGAAAAGAACTTTACCTCCACAGGCATCATTCCTATTTCAGTGGTACTAAATTTTTGTAGATATATTTACAAAATCATGATGACTTCTTACTTTTAGTGTTTGTTAACAACGTCAGCTTTGTAGCTTCAGTGCTAAGATAAAGTAGCAAAGTTTGGACTCCAAACTATTCTTTTGACTATATCTGGGGTAAGGGGAAAATTGTGCAAATTTGTTGTAGAAAACTGAAAACTGAGTATGTTTGATGGTTTGCCAAGCTGATTCTTAAGGGAATTATGGATCTTCTATTACATCTCTCTAAAGGATCTTAGGAGGGTACAAGATCCAATAAGAGATGCAAAAGCATGGGGATGGTGGTCACATGATATTTTATTTGATTATGGACACAATGGAATCAGATAATCCTTTACTTGGCTGCAATAATGCTAGGTATGCAAAGGGAAAAAATAATCACATTTGGTCCATTAGAGAACTTGTTTAACTCAATAAATGAGATGCTGAGTAGATACTGCTGACAAATGCAATTGTAGAGAGATCTGAATATCTAAACACAGGCAGCAAACACATTTCCTTCACCAGTCTTCTTTGGTGCTTATCTGTATCCAAGCTAAAAGATTACTTACCCCAGTAAAATCCCCACCATCACCATATGCATCATATCTCGGCTGGAACTTGCCATGCTGACACTTCTAAACGTGCACTTATCTTTGGATGGACAAATGCTGCAAACAGTTCATTTTGAGATACACAGTGTATTGCACAAAAGACATTAAACGTCAAATGTACTTTAAGGTATGTTAAAGTAACTTTGTTAAAATTCTCTTTTTCACATCATATCAACACTATGTAACTTATTTTGCAAACTAAATTGCTAAAAACAATCTCGGCTCATAAAACGCTCAGGTAATCAGCTTCAGAAAATGTGGGGTCTCTTACCCTTGTTGTGAGAGTCCGCAAACAGGCAGTGCCAAGTAATCTGCCTAGAGTTATGTTGCATTTGTACCACCCCCCACCCTTCTTTTTTTCCAGAGAGACCACATGCTACGGTTCTGGCTAAAACTGGTTGGAGGCACCAATAGCGACTGATCCTTTGTGTGAGGGGTAATTGTGCCTATTTAAAACATACAGTAAAATGCTGAGCAGGGCCAACACAACCACACAAAAAAACTAGACGAACTGAACCCCCTGCCCTGTGTTTCAGATTATATTTCAGTTTGGCTTCAAACAGGGTGAGGGAAACAAATTCACAAGTGGGAAGTATGTCATGAATTTCATTTGACACACATCTAGCTCTGATTTCAAGCAGTCGCCAGATGCAGCGCATTTTTCAATGTTTTCTGTATGTTTTCCCAGTTTTAAAAAATAACTCAAATGCAACATTTCTGAAACATTTTGTTGTGGGGAATATGCAGTACGTGGTTCAGAGCTCAGAGTGTAATGGTAACAGTGGAAAACAGCAGGTGTTTATTTGCCAATATGTCCCAGTTGTTATCCCAAAGGCAAAACCAAGCAAAGAGGCACACAAAAATAGTAGCACAAAGAAAAAGAAAAAGATAGAGAGTGAACCAGTGAGATATAATATCTCAGAGAGTAAACAACTGACTTTAGCCAGAATAAACTAAAGTCTGCGCCAACTTGATAAAGGCTGGGCAAAGTCTACTTTTCTCAGCCTTTCTGGGAAAAAATAGAGAGTTGCCACCTGTGATGGGCATGGTGGCGCTGTTGATTCAGAACAAGAAGGTCCTGGTGTGATTCTTGGCTGGCCAACATGGCCTGGGTCTTTTCTGTGTGGAGTTTGCATGTTCCTTGTTCTGCAATGGACTAGCAGCCTACCTTTTACACTAAGAGCTTTGGAAAAGGTTCCAGCACCCACTATGATATTGAGACATATTGAAACATGGGGTTCACACAGTATAATGAAATGCTACTGTATTTTTAACATTAACTTTATGCTTTTTCCCTAACATTAACTTTATGTTGTTCCCTATATTTCTCTTTTCTTACCTATAGTGTGTGTGATGCCAGCCAAGAATCTGCTCTTATTCCCCAAGTTATAGCCACCAAAAATAAATAATAAACACATTTAATTAAAATGAAAATGCAGCATCCTCTTTCCTCTTTAATCCTAATTTATTCTCCTTAATTGAGCTTCCATATGCTGTGCCAATATGCAGGAGCATTAATAAATACAGCATTTTCATCAAGCTTTTAAGAAAGCAAATCATAATACACCCTTCTCTGTCTCACGACAGTGTAGAGGTGGAAATACACACACACACACACACACACACACACACAAACACACTTTCTCTCTTACCATCCTTTTTTGGGTCAAATCGAAAGGTAGGGAATTGTTTCTGCTTATCTTATTTAAGGAATGGTTTGATGGAAAAACAAATGTATGCTATTTTCCACTACTGTCTACTGTAGTCCACTGTAGTTTATCAATCAAGATGTGCTTGATGTCTAAATTTAGCATCCTTACTCTAGTGCAGTAGCTCTCTGACTGCTAACATGAGAATAGTCAATAGTCACCCACACTTTTTTTGTAGATGCATCCCTAAAACTTCTGTCAATCTGCCCAAACTTCATTCAGCTCTTCATTCTGGTGACACAGACTCATCAGCATGGCTTAGGAGTATGATTTACTGCAAACTGTAAAAATAAATTAAATGTAGCCGAATGCTAGGTACAGCTGGTTAAGTATTTGGTTAAACTATTTTATTTAACAATGGCAGAAATGGAGCAAAATAAAAAAAGGATCAGACTAGTTCCTAGTAAGGGAACTGTATGAATGGCTTTGTTTCTCTCAGTATTATGGCTGTACTTCTAAAAATGGAACATGTATGATCAGATAAGCAAGAGTGAAAATAAGTCTCGAGTTAATGAGGCCACATTGGAGCCCTCAAGAAAGGTAAACTAATCCACAAAGCTTAATAATATTATTCACTCATGTGGATTAGTGATTTCTTTCCACATGTTTAGGATATAATTTGATAAACATATTAATGTAATATTGGAAATAAAGGTTTGAATTATGAGATAGCAACCCAGTAATTACCGGATATCGTCTAATAGAGTATTCCATCCCTGAAGTAAGTGGTGAATGAAAAAACGGAGTGCGGATGGAGGGTGGATATGACTGCATGCAATTTGTTCAGTGATTGGAAGGTCAGTGATCATTAATAATAGTTATTATATTGAAAAAAAAAACCTTATCATATTAATGCAGCCATAATATATTGTGTGGAGTTTTGGAGCCTGTAATACATGAGGCAGGGATATACATAGCTATACAGTCCAGGTCCAAATCCCTTCATAGTGTTTTTTTATTATTATTCCAGTTATCGCCCAGTTTAGTTGTGTCTAGTTCACCACTCACCACTTCAATTCACCCTTCTTGTTATGATTAAGCTCATATATATATATATATATATATATATATATATATATATACACACATATATATATATATATTCAGAGTAGATTATCGTTTTATATTTATTTCTTACTACATTTGAACAAATCACTGTTAGTTCATTGATATTTCATTAAAATAAATACATATAGACAATTTGTGTCTCACAAGACAACTACATAACTACAGTAAAGGAGACTGCATAGGAATCACAAGTGAGGCGCAAAAGAGGTACAATGCACTTGATCAAGTTAAAGGAAAGTGCACAAAACTGACAAATGTAACGTGAACAACAAGTCACACAGCAATAGAAGTGACGAGAGATGGCTAAGAAACTGAAAACCACTCAGGGTGGTTTCTGGGTTATAATCAATCACTTGAGGTATGTAAGAGAAGTTGATGATATCTGGCTTTCTTCCATTCTATCTGATTGTATGGGGAAAAGGGCAAAAATCTACAGGTTTGCCAATGTTCTTTGTTTTAATGTCTTATTTACAGATAAAAACTCAATGTATTATATAAGCATTATGATTTGTCTGTTAGTATATTGCTTTATCAGCGTTCTCTTTTAGCAGCGAAACCTGTCTATCTTTACCACTGTGAGGTTCACTTGGTATCAGTGTTTGGTTTCATTAAAAAAAGGATTGGTTTGCTGGAATTGCAAGTGTTTGCTACAATGAGTATTCATAACCCATCCACCCCCCCATGCCGCGACCCCCCAGACACACTTTCAGATGACACTACTGTAGAAGCAAAGAGTCTGCACTCTTAAAATGTCAGTGTCTTTTGCGGTGAAGAGAGCCACCAGCAGTGCTTCAGCATCTCCACTGAGAGTTCCACATTAAAGATTACAGTTGAGTAGTCCCACCACCACTGATCACACCTCCAAAACAGAGGACAAAACTCCATCGTTATTGATGACTACCACGTCCAAAACTGTGGGATGTGGTTCTGGCGCACAGCTCCTGTGGACTCTGTTCCCTGCCTTGATGTACGTGGTGGAAAAGATGGAAAGTTCTCCTTTCATCTTCAGCTGGAGGAGACACTTGCTTCTTTTTGCCTCAGCCTTTCTTTCTGTAAAAGATTTCATGTACATTCTTAATAATAAAGGTGCCAGAAAGAGTTCATTGCATGATGCCATAGAAAAGTTGCCCAAAGAACCTTTCACTATATGATTCTTTAGAGAACCATTTTTGTGAGTGAGTGTGAGGAACTTTCATAAAAATGTTCTTGGAAAAAAAATGGCAAAGAACACTTGTTATATAATTAATACCATAAAAAGGTCCTTCAGGAAGTTACACAGTTCTGCTATAGCATCACTCAAAGAACCGTTTGAGGCAAATTATGTAGACAATTTCACAGTGAATTATCAGTTTAGCCAAAACATAATCTAGCATCTAAATATATGTGTTCCCTTCTGGACAAGAACTGTGTGTGTTTGTGTGTGTGTGTGTTTTTGCGTGTGTGAGTTGGGGGGTTCTTTTTCTCACCAGACTGTTGGCATTGACCTTCTTTGTCTCCACTCTCTTCTCTGCTGTGATCTTTTGGACATTCTGCTGAGCTTCCTTCAATCTAAAAACAGCATTGAGACAATGAAAAACGAAATGCACCTTAAAATTGTCGATAAGAATTCATTTTCATCATTCTTTAAAATTCTTCATCAAAATCCCTTTGTGGACCAGGTTTAAAAAAAATGGTACAGTACTACGTTTGATGAACAACACTTTAAATTAACCTAATCACCTAATTTTCTTAACAATGACAATAACAAAACAGCCCAGTTCAGCGCTTGTGAAGTTCTAGTGCTTGTTATTTAAATCATTCCAAACAACTGAGGCTGAGGCTTTGTTTTATGAGTTCAGGAAATTTAAACGAAGGTTTCCAAGACAGATTGGTTTTATGCAAGTAGCATTTAACGAATGGTGACTGTAGATCAGCGAAATGCTGCGAGCACAGTGTGGGACATGATTGCCCAGTAAACGGCAGGTTTAAGAGGGCGAGAAAACACACACACATGCATGGAGGGGCTGTGACTGCTCCCCGTGCTGCAGAGTAGCACACTCACTCATTCGTTGTTTCCAGGGTATTTTTGTTTTTTTTAAATTAATATTTGTTTTGGACATCTGGACATGTTTTGGAATCTAGTTTTGTATTCACTCCAACAAAGAAATTACTAATGCTTGCATAATTATACTATCCCTTTCAGTTTGATATATTTTAGAAAGGACCTTTTAATTTTTTGTAATACGCAACTTCTGTTTGCATGCTTAGAGATCCATTAGGTTAAGTGCAATAAGTGCTACAGTTAAAAATCAAAGCTTGATATATTTGGCTATTTTATATCACTTTTAATGTCGAAAAGTCACCATTTATGGGTACCCCGTATCAAATGGCGTGTTTTGTTGACTTTCCAAAAAAAATAAGTACACTTCTGCACATCTTAATATAAAACATCCAGAACATAATGCATAATTCTAATTCTAATTACCATGTGGAAAAATAAAACATAAAAGGTTAAAAAACATTCCAGCAAACCATAAAACATAATAGATTCCATTAAAACAGAGTGCATTAAAATTAGCAGACAATTAGATAAATAAGTTTGCTATAAGTACAGGGTGTGTTAACCTTTTATCACTTTCATGCACCTCCTTTCTTTAAAGGATAATACCGTTCATAAAAAGTCATTCAGTAAATAATCTAATTTACCATGCGCTGTAGTGGTCTCAGGATCAACTGGACAAACATAGCCTTTTTATTTACTACCACCCAAAAACCTGCACGTGTCTCTTGAGATGATTAAATACTGGTACTGGTATTTACTGGTATTATTTATGAATGGCCGTCACATCATTTGAAGGCAAAACCTTGTCGCAAAACTATCACACACACAGGTTCAAGCATCATGCAGTGCATTTGTAATTAGTTCATGTAGCCCATTTGTCACTGTGAACAATTCTGACTTAAGTTTCTCCAGATCGGAGAATTTCACATCGAACCACTCTGTGTGAGTGACCGTTTTATTATTCAGAAATGTAGAAAAACTGATGGAATCCTCCTATGTGTCATGCATTAAAGAAATGTGATGGGAAGAGGCTTGGAAAAAGAATCTGGACTAACAAAAGTTTGGATGTTAGCCGAGAGATACCTGCATGAACGTGTGCCAGAAGCGGTAAAGAGTGCACAAACTGACAGCTCCAAACACTGTTTAAGGAATCCTCGCATGCGTTCCCCTTAACAGCCTCCTGTACTACACCAGTGAAGCCAGGAGGCCGCAGAGAGAGGTGCTGTCCCCTCAGTGGGATGCCCCCCCTAAGTGGACGCCACAGGTCAGGGGCAGGGTCGTAAATCCAGGCTCCAACTTTGACACTGTACTAGGCTGAGGGCTGAGACCGCCGCCTTCAGCTTTGATGCCACTCTGGCCTTAAAAACCAAAAGCACTTTATTTTTATTTGTTCTTACAGAATTCATACTGGCAAGTTAGGGACCAGTGTGTGCAAGAAAAGAGGAACTGAGAGTCTGGCATGTGTTAGGGGGCTCCAACGCTTAATTGAAATGCGCTAGCAAAGGGGCCAAAATAGAGAGAGTAAAAGCTTAAATTACTTTAAATTAGCTTCAATCTAAACTCCAAATGGTGTACAGATACTGGGGCAGTGATCTGGATTCTTTCACTTTTTTCCATAAAGTACTTCACTCAAAAGTTGGCTAACATAGCTACTGATGTGTAAAAAGCAGCTAGCATCATTATGTATTAAACTCTATGATCAGAATTTCTGGGTATTTATCTTCCAAATCGAAAATTATTTTGACTTTGTAGCACAATCGACAAAC